>LFRF01000002.1:197947-292474 GCA_001189435.1 Tolypocladium ophioglossoides CBS 100239 | reverse complement strand
CCCCGTATCGAGAAGTAGCTTAACGACGTCCGCTTTCCCCATCCAGGCGGCCCACGAGAGCGGCGTCCGACCCTCTTCATCTTTCGCGTCGATATCGACGTTAGCCAGATCAGCCCGTTGCAAAATCACTCACAACAGCCCTATCATCTGATATCGCGACGCTATGTGTGCCATGCTTTCTCCTCATTCGTATAGTCCGCCGTTTATTATGCCTCCACTCCGTTTCCATGACTGTAACACAGCTTCTGACGGCCAGCCGAAATAGTCCAGAAGATCGCCTTGAGGGACGTTTCCCTCCTCGCTTGCCTCCACGTGCAATACCCACGACGTCGTGGCGTAATGCAATAGAGGGAAGTTCGACAGTAATTTATCCCTAACGCGGGTCGTTGACCCGGCGATCTCTTCCATTGCCAAGTAGCGTATGCAGGCCCTGGACAGCTGGTAGTGTGCGTTTCCGACCACCAAATCAGCCTTACAGACAWCGGTGCCGGTCGAACTCTGCTTGCAGCCCAGAGCCATTAGGCCCTTCTCGAAAAAAAAGTCCTTCACGGACTGATGGATAAACTGCACAACCCGTTTGCCAGATGATGGCACAGCCTCGGCGAGACCGCGGCTGAGCGTTTTGAGTCTTCTCTCCATCATATCACTGTCGCAAATGTAATCGTTTGCATCCTGGCATTGTTGTAATGACTTGTAGGGACAGTTCGCATCGACAACCATGGCCCATCGCAGTTCGTTTAGGGACAGAGGCCGTGTGGAAAAGCAGATCCATTGGATCAGTCTCAAGGACGCTAGTTCTTCATCCATGTCACGGACAAGCTCCTAGTATTATAGCTTATCGAGATCTGGAGGGATAGTGTGAATTTTCTCCTCGATCATCTTCCAACCAAACCCTCTACGCTGAAGGTAAAGAATTCGCTCTATTACGAGACGAGCCCACATGAAAACGCCCGAGGCGCCGTTTTTGATTGTCGTCTGTATCGTTGCCGGATTAGTAGATGCTGTCAAGGAAGAAAGCTGGGCTTGTACGTATGTCGATATATCCTGTGCGTTTTCACGCTCAGGGCATATTTCAAACCCGTAATCCAAGTCTAGGATCGGGTAATGACGACAACTGAAGCAGATGCGAAATTGTGAACCGGTGGGTGGGAGCCCCTGAAGCAAGGACTTGAACTTGCCGGCTAAGTCAACCGCATTCTCTTCGCCGCACTCGTCCAACGCGTCTATAAATAACAAGATTGAGTGGTTCTCCAAGATTTTCGGCAGCGCCAACTTGAAGAGCCGCAGCAACTCGCGCGGGTGCCACTGCCACTTTTCGCCAGGCTCGCCGAAGGTGTTGCAACGCTGTTGAAAAGTGTCTACGAGATTCGACAGTGTTTCAGGAGCCTGAATGAGAATCTGATGGAGAATCGACCGAAAGAATCCAAGCGGCGTTTTTTGGAGTTCGGCACCACGACCATGGAAGAAGAAGGAGAGGATGAGGGTGTTGCTCCTAATGTCGGTCACGGTCCTGACATTGTCCAGAGCGTATCGCAGCAATGTCGACTTCCCGCAGCCGGGCTTGCCTTAAATCCAGAGCAAGCTTGTGTCACAAGCGGCCCAGCTCGTATATGATTCGTGCCAAAGCAGCCACTTGCATGTTCCCTCGACGGCAGAATCGATACCGTGGGATCGATCCCGGGAAAATTTCTCGTTGTCGGTGTTGGTCTTTATAATCAGGAGCTAGCAAACGGTCAGTTGGATGCTATCCTTTCACTGCTTTGACAAACTCACCCAGTCTTTAACCTCCTTATCTACTGCGTCAATCGCATCCTTCTTGTCGACAATAGAGCGGTCACGAAGCTCGAAAACTGCACCTGCCATGTGCTCTGTTGAAAAGAGAAAATTAGAACCACCGATACTAGACGTTCAATTCGTAAGTCTGAGAACGAACCTGCCTTGCATTTCCGCAAGTAGCTGTCCAAGGCCATCACGTAGAGTAAAATGGCCTTGTAAACCTCCGTCAGGCAACGGTCAAACTCTTCGCCAGCTAGAGGTCCTCTAAACAATTTTTCATACTCTGCGTATCTTGTCATGTATCCGGTCACAACTTCTGAACTGTGGAAGACGAATTCGCGAGCCTCTTTCGCATTTTCAGCGACCTGGAGACCGAAAGACACAACCGACCAGCCTAGGGCTGCGTAGCCCGACTTGTCAAACTTGACCGCAGCGTCGCCGAGGGACTTGAAATTCATGACTCCTTTGATGATCTTATTCACGACCTGGGACTGTTGTTAACCAAATATCTCACGGGGATTCTGGGACGAGATTGAGCTCACAGGTCTGCAGGTCGCCTCCTTGTCTTCCTCATTGAGCCTCTTCGCCCTGGAAAGAATATGATTGACATCGCCGGTGGCTAAGGATCCCCAGAGATCTTCAGTGGCTGAGCTTCCGCCTTGGCCCTCGGGGATCGGGTCTGCCGCGTGGTCTTCTCGTTTGCATTTGATGAGATGGTCGCGCTTCTTCCGATCTTCTGGATCCAGGCTGTCTGCTGCTTTTTCCCAAAGGCTTCCTACGACGAGCCGCGGTGGGTTTTCGGTCTTTGGGTCTGCGGGGGGGGGGCTGACAAGGCCGAGGAGAAGGCTGTTGCTCTGCTTCGGACTGCACACACGTGGTCCGGTTGCTGTCCCGATTACCGGTCAGCCCGTGAACGACGGTGACGTCGGTGCAGTCATGCGACACCGCAGCTCCGTCCGAGATGGGGACTGGCGGAGAGCTTCCGGAAGATGGCACAAGGCGTTGTGTCTCGAAGTGCGAGGGAGTCTCGGCCTGCCTCTTCCTAAAGAGCTTCGACAATAAACGCCTAGGATTTCCCATGGTGGTGATAGATTCTGTCGACGATGAGGGGTGCCAATATTGAGGATGTGAGTGTCGTTCAGTCCACCCGGAGCTTTCAATGCAGCACTTTTCACTCAGCCGTGCTCATTCGATAAATTGGTGCCCAAGCGGCTCCCCGGCTTCAGGCTCCAAGTGCAGGCAGCAGCGCGAACACCATTGGTCAGAATACCTGTAGGTCATCAAGATGTCTGTAACGGTAAGCATGTGTGGCCCCCAAAGAACAGCCACCGTTTGCCCGCTTTTGTGCCAGTGTGTTGGCCGCATGTGCAACTATTTACTTGCTGTTCGCCGCCGACTACGAAAGGGGGGGAGAATTCTTGAGTCAGAGGACATCCGAGGGCATGGTCAAGGTGGGATTGTGTGAAACGGCTTGAAGCCACGAGTCCCCGAAGCAGATACGGTGCATTCATACGGAATACGTAATCATTAAGCAAATCTGCTTAAAGGCACTTACTATGTTAATGGGAGACTTTTCAGGTGTGGCGTTCGATCGCTCCGCCAATTAGTCAATTGGCTAGATCTGTCTCCATCCGCTCGAGGGAGGCGTTGAGGCCGTATGATGGCATCGTCGTGACCGCCGTAATGTTGAGGAAGGAGCTCCGAGGAGAGGTTAAAAGAAAATTCCCCATCATAACAATCGAATTCAGTTCAACAGACGTTAATTATAGACGATGACTCGGTTAATATATTGTAAGTGTTTTACGTAATAATAATATACGGCAGAATATGGCGGTTAGTCGATTACACGGGAAGCGGTAGGATAGAGACTTCACCCTTCCTTGTCGCCTTCCCTTAGTGAAGGCTCACGAGAGTCGATTCCTTCGCCAACAATGGAACGCAACCTATTAACCACCATCTCGTCACCAACTCGCTATTATAGTTTCTGCCGCGGCAGCCCCTCCGCCTAATCCGCCTGATTCCCTCGGCGGCCCAGGAAGTCCCGACGCCCCGCTGCCTCGCCGATCCTTTGAGCCCGATAACGAGTTTATCTCGCCGCAGGCGCTGGTAACGTCTATTTGTGTTATATGTGAGCAGGCAGCTTTGCTATACCGCAGGCCAGTGCGCGAGCAGGCATCAGCTTCATTATAGCCACATAACATTTCAGGGTTATTTGCTGCTTAGTTGGCGCTACGGGCGATTGGACTACGCCTCTCACACCCGTTCTTCAGACAACCGCGGCCTCCTCATTGCACGTCAATTCGGAATTGCATCGAGATTATTGCACCCCAGTCGAAATTAGCAAGAACGTACGGAGTCGGACGAAGGTCGGGCCCAAAATTGCAAGTACGGATACGAATACCTATGTACATTTTCTACCTAGGTTCGAAGTACGGAGTAGCAATGACCAAGGCCGACCGACCCTTTGTCCACTATCGGCCCCGGAAAACAGCCCAGTCGGGTAGGTAGGAGCACATGCAGCGGCAATTGCGTGACCAGCACGGGACAGCACCTCACCTCAGCACGCCTCCACTGGCTACAGTGATGCACGCTCCCTGCCAGCGTGACTCCCCAGGTCAACACTTTTTGTCTCAGCCTCCTCCTTTCTCCTCTCTCCCTCGTCCCCTCGTCCCCTCGTCCCTCATGATGGTTCTCGCGACTTGACGGCCGGCCAGCAGTGTCCCCGAGCCAGCGATAGCAGTGGCTGCGAGCGCGCGCAGCCAGCCAGCCGCAGTGACGATGCCAACCTCCGCCACCTCCGACGACCGGACACTCGTCGCTCCGCCTGTCGACAGCGACCAGGCGTCGACGTTGAGCATCCGCCATGACTACAACTCTGACTCCGACTCCTTCGAGCCCGACGCCGCGCTCCGCCGGCGCCAGCTACACAAGAAGCAACTCGTCCGCATCGTCTCCCTCATCTGTGCCACCCTCGCCGCCCTTTGCGCCGGCTCCATCGTCGTCTTCTCCCTCTACGCCCCCAAGTTCCAGTCGCGACTGCACTACACCCAGTTCCAGGTCAATGGCGTCGCCATCGCCGGCTCCCTGTCCCTGTACCTGCCCATCTCTGTTATGGGCTACGTCTGCGACAGGATCGGCGTTGCGCCGCTCGCGCTGCTGTCGTCGGTCCTCTTCGGCACCGGCTACGGCCTCGCCGCGACCCTCTACCGCAAGCTCGACATCGATTACAACGTCCTCGGCAAGCCGCACGGCCCGGGCAACGAGTGGTCCTACCTGCTCATGATATTTGCCTTTGTCTGCGTCGGGTCGGCCACCTGCGCCATGTACATTGCCTCCATCTCGACCTGCGCCAAGAACTTTGGCAAGGGCAAGTATCGCGGGCTGGCGCTGGCTATGCCCATCACCGGCTTCGGGCTGAGTGGCATGTGGCTCAGCCAGTTTGGAAGCCGTTTCCTCTATGAGACCAATGCCGACGGCTCCCGGGGCGACATCGACGTCTTTCGCTTCTTCGTCTTCCTAGCCATCCTGCTGTTCGTCATGGGCATCATCGGGACCTTTACTCTGCGGGTCGTCGACGAGCAGGACCTCATCGAGGAGGCCATTGAAGAGCTGGAGAATAGTGGGCTGTTGGATGGCAGCGCCCTGCTCGGTCGGTCCGACAGGGGCTACGAAACGGCTGGCCCAACGACCCCGGCAGGCGACCTCGATAGCGACCCTCTGTTACATCCGTCCAAGGGCGACGATGCCAAGTGGAAGAAGAACTGGGTTCTCAACGCCGAAACCCGCCAATTTCTCACCGACCACACCATGTGGCCATTTGCCTTGGCTTTCCTATTCATGATTGGACCTGGCGAGGCCTTCATCAACAACCTGGGCACGGTCATCGGCACCCTGACTCCTCCAACCTCGGGGTTCGGGGAAGGCACTTCAGCTGCCACCCACGTCTCCGTTTTTGGTGTTACCAGCACCATCGCCCGCCTGCTGATTGGAACCATGACCGATCTCCTGGCTCCCGCCCCCGAGACTCAGCATGTGCAGGTCGCTCCCAACCGTAGCCACCATCGGTCTTCACCATTAAGGCACTTTGCCATCTCGCGCGTCGTCTTCCTGCTCTTCTTTGGGGTCCTGATGTCCATTGGCCTCATCTTCCTCGCCTCCGGTGCTGTACAAAACCACGCTGATCGCTTCTGGGTCGTCTCGGGGCTCGTCGGTGCCGGCTACGGCGCCACCTTCAGCCTGACGCCGCTCATCGTCACCATAATCTGGGGCGTCGAAAACTTTGCCACCAACTTCGGCATCATCGCCATGTTGCCTGCCCTAGGGTCTACGTTCTGGGGGTTGGTCTACTCGGCCGTGTACCAAGCAGGGGCCCAGGGGTCGGGGCCAGCAAAGTCCGGTAGCGGCAGCGACGATGGCATCTTTTGCTACGGCAAGCAATGCTATTCTGCGACGTTTTGGGCCGAGGGCATATGCGTCTGGGTGGCGTGCGTGCTTCTCTTCTGGGCATGGAAGGGCAAAGGCGGGTGGCAGCAGCGCGGCATCGTGATATAGACGCTTCCCTTTCGTTTCCGGTGGATTTTTTGGGATTTTGCATGGCATGGCTGTACTCTGTACACGGGTTGCATCTGGATCAGCGCCAGCGATGTTCAGCCACCTTGAGGCTCTTCTTGCATGGGAGTTTGGCGAAGAAACTTTGACAATGTTATTGGTACACCGTGTCCTAATAGGTACTGAGCGTAATCACAGGCATTAGCCCTCGTACGATTCCCCAAGAGTCCATTAAAGTGTGCATTGAAAAGTACTCGTCCATGTACGAAGTAATATTACCTGCTCACTAAGTTGGTGGGGACACGTGATTTCGCAACATCTCGCGTCAAGTGTACTAACGGCAGGACCCCTGGCCTCGCGTCTTCCATCTTCTTCGCGACAACCATTTTACAACTTCCATCGCATGCCTCGGACTCCCCATTCGTCCGATCTCAAATTTTGAGCGTCCTGAATCTTATATGTGCATGGCGTTATCTGCAGCATCAGCTGCTATTTGACGAGACCTGCGGCTATGGTCGAACTCACAGGTTAGTGCAGGCGCTCGCTGCTTGCGCATCCATTTACTGACCTCGTGCAGAGGCGGACAGGATCCGCATCCTCGTCGCGACGGACAACCACGTTGGCTTTGAGGAGCGTGATGCGATTCGAAAGGACGATAGCTGGCGGACATTTGACGAGGTCATGAACATCGCGCGCAAAGAAGACGTATGTCGCCCCAACACCCGCTCGCTGCGACACCCCAGCTGACATGACGCTCTACAGGTCGACATGGTGCTCCTCGCCGGCGACCTCTTCCACGACAACAAGCCCTCCCGCAAATCCCTCTACCAAGTCATGCGCACGCTGCGCCAAAACTGCCTCGGCATGAAGCCCTGCCCGCTCGAGTTCCTCTCGGACGCGGCCGAGGTCTTCGAGGGCGCCTTCACGCACGTCAACTACGAGGACCCGGACATCAACATCTCCATCCCCGTCTTCTCCATCCATGGCAACCACGACGACCCCTCGGGCGACGGCAACTTCTGCTCGCTCGACCTGCTGCAGGCGAGCGGGCTGCTCAACTACTTTGGCCGCGTCGCCGAGGCGGACAACATCGAGGCCAAGCCCATCCTGCTGCAAAAGGGGCTCACGAAGCTGGCGCTCTTTGGGCTGAGCAACGTGCGCGACGAGAGGATGTTTCGCACGTTTAGGGATCACAAGGTCAAGTGGTTCCGTCCGAATGTGCAGATGGGGGATTGGTTCAACCTGCTGGCGGTGCATCAGAACCACCACGCGCACACCGCCACGTCGTACTTGCCCGAGAACGTGCTCCCAGACTGGCTGGATCTCGTCGTTTGGGGCCACGAGCACGAATGCCTCATCGAACCCTCCCAAAACCCCGAGACTGGCTTCCACGTCATGCAGCCAGGCTCATCTGTGGCGACATCCCTAGTCCCGGGAGAAGCGGTCCAGAAGCACATTGCCATTGTGAGCGTGACGGGCAAGGATTTCAAGGTCGACAAGATTCCCCTCAAGACGGTCCGGCCGTTTGTTACGAGAGAGCTGGTGCTGGCGCAGGATAAGCGGTTCAAGGGCCTGGACAAGAAAAAGGACAACAGGCAAGAGGTGACGCGACGGCTAATGGAGGTCATCGACGAGATGATTGAGGAGGCCAATGCCGACTGGGAGGCGATTCAAACAGACGAGGAAGCCCTTGAGGAACGGCCGCTGCCGCTCATCCGTCTCAAGGTGGAGTACACGGCACCAGAGGGCGGGCAGTTTGATTGCGAGAACCCGCAGCGCTTCTCGAACCGCTTCATCGGCAAGGTGGCTAACACAAACGACGTCGTCTACTTTTATCGCAAGAAGTCGTCACAACGTAAGTGCCCCTCGGACGTCTCCTTGAATCGATTGAATCGACGCTGACAATTCCTAGGCAAGACAACGGCCGCGACCCCCACGGATGTCCTCGAATCCATGGCAGACGGCAGCGACATGGTCAAGGTCGAGTCGCTGGTGCAAGAGTTTCTCTCCGCCCAGTCGCTCAAGGTTCTCCCCCAAGGGCCCTTTGGCGACGCCGTCAATCAGTTTGTTTCCAAGGACGACAAACACGCCATGGAGTTGTTCGTTTCTGAGCATCTCACCGGCCAGGTGCGGCAGATGCTCGGCCTGGAGTCGGAGGACGAGGACCTGAACAGCGCTATGGAGATTTACAGGACGAGAATCGAGCAGCAGACGGCGATTGGCGCCGTGCGGCTGCCGGGCGAGAGGAAGCGGGTGCTGCGGCCCAGGCCAGACACTTGGGATAGCGAGTTCGATGGCAATTGGGAGGACGAGCCGGATGCGTGGACGTATGAAGGGATTACACAGGACATGAGCCTGAAGACTACACAGGCTCAAGGACGGTCGGCGCTGGGAAGGACGCAAGATGACGAGATTCTGGATTTCGACAAGGATGAAGCACCAGCTCCGAAGACTACGAAACGAGGCACCATACGGGCGACCAAGGCGGCGAACGCCAAGGCTCCCCCAAAGAAGGTTCCAGCGAAGAAAGCCACCGCCCGAGGTCGTGGTCGCAAAGCCGTCGCGAGCGAGGAGGAGGAGGAGGAGGAGGAAGAAGACGTCGTCATGGAGTCCGACGAGGAGCCGTCGCCACCGCCAAAGCCAGCGCCCAAGACACGACGGGGCCAGACTACCAGGGCGGCGGCAGCGCCCAAGAAACCGGCGGCGACGCGGAGTGCGGCCAAGACGCGGCAGACGACGCTCAGATTTTCGCAGCAGGGCGGGACGCAAGACCAGGTGCTGGAGGTGAGCGATGATGAGATTTCGAATGAGGATGCGTTTGAGCCGGCGCCGGTTGCAAGCCGGACGAGGAGGCGGTAGTGTCGATTTTGTACGAGCAAATCGGCACGTGCGGTTGCTGGCATGAGGAAATGACGTTGAAACTGGCTATTCGTAATGCATGTAGATACCTGAGCATGCAAAGAGCCAGGCTGACGCCTATTCATAGACATGAAGCTCTTGATGGTGCACTCCACGGCTATGCATTGCCCGTTCTGAATCTCACTCGAAAGCCAACTTGCGGTGCTTATGTCCACACCATGGAAATCAACGCAGCACCGACTAACAAAAAGAGATTTCTCACCCAACAGCCTCACAAAAACTAAACCACCTCAAATCAATGCAACAAGATTTGGCGAAACGCCAAAAAGATGGACTCTCCCGCCGGGAATTGAACCCGGGTCTCAAGCGTGACAAGCTTGCATACTGACCACTATACTACGGAAGACATGTCAGGCGTTTAGGCGCCTGTCGTAGGTGGATCGGATCCTTGATGGAAATGGGCTGCACTATTTGGGACTATACAAGCTAGGGGTATAATCAGTGGGCCTCGTGGCGCCATCTGCATGCAGCAATATCCTCGTGCATTGCCGGAGCGTTGCGTTGCATTGCGATGATGGGATGGAATGGGCCGATTCGGGATGGCATGGCATTTTTGCGATTAAGGATGAGCGTGTTCTTCAGTACTCCGTACATATGTTGTTTAACTGGGCTTACAAGTTAAAGCACATGCTAGGCGTATATTAGCTCACTTCCGAGCACAAGAGCAAGATGAAGAGCAATGCCTATCTATAATAACACCCTGCACGAGCAAGAGCGATCTAAACCTTCCCGTCACTACGGATAGCAGCCATCGGTGTGCGTATGTATAACCCGCTCTTGGGCCCGTTTACGCACGCCTGATGCGCAGTCCACAAGCTGTTGCAGCGTCTATTCGGCAGCCGTCTCTCCGGCCCTTGCTCCAGCTTCTCATTCAGCTTCGCCAACCGCAGCTCCGTCACATGCCCCCGCGCACAGCAAATCAGCGAGCAGCGGCCTCGTGCCGCGTGCGCGCCTGCACGGTTGGTGTGCTCACACATCGCAGCACCATCATTGGAGCAAGTGGTTGCACTTTGATGCGTGTCGGGTTGCTTTCGACCCAGCCCGCACCGGGTGTTGGTTCCAACAAGGCTACGGAGTACTCCGTACCTACATATCTGACCTCCCCCCCCTTGACCCTGTAGTATTGCGCAACTTCATTTTGTGTTATTCGTCATCATACTATCAAAACGCACGCCTCCAACTCTCAATACCCGCTTTCAAGTTGGTAGACTGACGGAGTAGGTAGAGTGGGGAACAAGAAACGCGAAAATGGACGATCAAACCAGAGAGGACATCAGAAGGATGACCGATGCTTTGACCAACCAAAAGACGATTCAGCAACTTTCTGATTCGGGCAAAGCAGCCAAGATGAAAAGGGAGGAACCAGAAAGGGTGCGCAAAGCAAGGGAAGTGGCGGAGAAGAAGGCGCAAGATGGGTGGAAGAAATCCAATAACTCGTGGCACGCCCTTTCTCTAAACCAGGGATTTGGGAACGGAAGTTTCCATTGGCTGATTAGTCATCTTTCTTGTTCACGTCCCCACAGGGGCCCGACTGTGTCTGCTCTCTCGTACGGAGTAGCTTCATCCAACCATTGCGTACTCCGACCGGCCCCACGCATGATCATCCGCGATTCGCGACTGTATGGAGGGGACTCTGCCCCTCCTCAAGGGAAGAGTTTCCCTAGAGGAAGCTTTGAAAGAAGATGTTGACATAATTCGAGAGCTAGCCTACCCAGAGAAGCGACTTCAGTTTTGGCTCCATCTTTACAGTTGCCGCCGTCAAATCGCAGAGGTCGTGTCCCGACACCTGAACATACTTCAGTCTGACTTCAGTCTCGGAAAAGTCGAGGAGTGGATACATGGGAGCTACAATGCCTGTATTCCCATCCACATTGCCGAGAGCGCTCGGGACTCGAAGCTTCCTCGGCAAGCTATTATTCGATTTCCCCTTCCGTACAAGGTCGGGGAGGACTTTCACCCTGGAAACTTCGACGAAAAGCTTCGTTGTGAGGCTGCGACATATATTTGACTGCAGAAGAACTGCCCTGATATCCCCGTGCCTCGACTCTTTGGCTTCGGGTTCCCTGCAGGGCAATCAGTAACGCCGCCCTGCCCCAATTAGACCTGCGCATATTGATTAAGCGTTCAGTTTACTGCGGTCGAGAACGAGTCGTTCTATCGCCGCATCTTGTGGTTCGTCCGCCGTGCCATACCATGGGTGTTCGGTCGTACACTCTCCCCGTATATTCCACACAATCGCTGCCATCTGCTCGACCTTGGGTACCTAGTCATAGAACGCATCGACAACGGCAGGATGCTATCTGAGTCTTGGGAGGAGCACCGCCACAATTCTAATCGAAGAGCCAACCTCTTTCGGGGTCTATCTCGAATCATACTCCGCCTTTCGAGGCTTCCTCTTCCCAGGATCGGCTCATGGACCATGAACGATTGTGGCGTCCTGAAACTAACAAATCGGCCTCTTACCCTTCTCCTTCACCAGCTGGAGAACGCCGAGATTCCGACTGGAATACCCCGGGATCGTACATACACTTCTGTGGAACCGTATCTCTTGGACCTCATCGCTTGTCAGGATAACCGTATGCGATACCAACCCAACTCGATCCACAATTAAGGCGACGGCGAAACGCAGCTAGCAGCTCTAACAGGGATGCGGGCCCTCCTCCCTAAATTCACGGATAGGCAATTTCGTGAAGGTCCTTTTGTTTACTCACTGACCGACCTCCACCAGAGCAACATCTTCGTGGACGACGATTGGCACAATACAAGTATAATCGATCTCGAATGGGCGTGTGCACGGCCGATCGAAATGCTTGGTCCACCGGACTAGCTCTCCGGCCGGAGTCTGGAGGAAATTGTTATCCATCTCGACGAATACGCCAGTGTGCACGACGAATTCGTGGATGCGTTTGAGAAAGAGGACTTGGCCCAATGCCAGTCGAACGCAAACTCTGAGATGATGCGTGCTTGTTGGAAGACGGGAACTTTTGGTATTCTCACGCTTTGGACTCGCCAACCGTCTTGCTGGCTCTGTTTGTCGACCACATCCAGCCGCGGTTCGCAAAGCTCAGTAGTACCTCATGGGATGAGTTCAGTCATATGCTCATGCAGTCCTGGGATTTAAACAGCCAGCATTTCATCTCCTCCAAGGTCATAGAGCAGGGCAGTACGTCGACCAATTGCGGAGGATATTCACGTCATCACTTGACGAGGAGGGCCGAGGCTAGATGCGAGGAAGCACGGGTTTATAAAGGCAGGCATCAACTACAAACATTGAATAGACTCCATTATTTAACTACACAAAGTGGCGGTCAAGGAGGATGGCTCACAAAATCTCTCGAGTTCAAACGGCACCAACAACCGCCCTTTTGTAACAGACTCCAATGACGCTAAGGAGGCAAAGGACCGTCATGTTTAAGAATAGGATAAATACCGAGGCGGACTGAGTATCTATATAAAGCCCGAAGTTTGAGAAATCCACGTGTCAATTAGAGCATATCACCTGCTCCGCGGAGTCCAGTCTTCCAAAACCAGCTTCCCTACTAATGCAAATTACGATACCGGCACGACCTTGCTTAACTCAGTTGTCCCAGGAGTGCTGCGTGTTGCAAGGCATTGACTGTCCCGGATAAAGTCTGACATGATCGCGTTGGCGAACAAACGAACAATAAGCATGGAACAGAAAAGTAAGTAAAAAGTAAACTACTAGTTATACGAAGCATCTATATCAACATTAACAACACTCTAAGCCTTACATCTGCAGTGGCATCACGACTTATATACTCCCGTAAGTCTCGGAAATAAGGCCACCCCAGCCCCATGATATATCTCAGCCCTCGTCTTCGCATCAAAACMGTGCTCCTCGATAACGCGAGTAAAGGACTCGATAGTCGCCAGAGGTGCGTTCGGAAAGTCACTGCCAAACAAGATCTGCCCCGGCTTGGCGAACTTGGAGAGCGTACCGAGCACAAGGTGGCTCCCAGACAGCGCCAGGTCAAAGTAGAACTGCTTGGCATCCTCCACAATCTCATCCTTGGTCTTATTGATCCTGTAGGGACTGTCGACGATCATGGTCATCCGGTGGATGAGGTACGGCAACGTGCCACCCGCATGCGACAAGATGATCTTGCAGCCGGGGAACTCGCGCAAGTTGTTGGCCATGATGAGGTCCATGGCTGTGCGCGTCGTCTCGTGGGGATAGTCGTACATCGGCAGCGGCGAATGCGCGTTGACCAGGTTGGTGTCGACGGAGTGCGTCGGGTGCACAAATACGACGGCCTTTCGCCGATTGAGCTCTGCCCAGATCGTCTTGAAGTCCTTGTGGCCGAGGTAGTGGTTATCTTCGCCATAACGCGTGAACAGGATAATGCCGTCTGCGTGGAGGACGTCAAACGAGTAGCGAATTTCCTCGATGGAAAGCTCCGTATCAAGGAGGCAGCCCACATTCAAGAAGAAGCCGTACTTGGACGGATCCTTATCACGGATCCTGGCGCAGTATTCGTTGAGTGCCCGGGCCAGCTTGGCTGCCTTTTTGCCGTTCTTGACGATGGCTGCGCCCGGGGCGGTGACTGAGAAGATGGTCGTGCCGACACCGACTGACCTGCAAAATGCATCGTCGGCTTCCAAGGTCCATGAGGGAACGCTCCAACCAGACGGATCACCGCCGGCTGCATCCAGTGCTGATCCAGAGTGTAAGTAAGCAGTGCGCGCCACGGTTACCATGCATGGTTCGGAGGACTTACCCGCAGTCATCTGCGGGGGCAAGATGTGATGGTGAACATCGATCTTGGACATGATGGGTTCTTGGGTTGACTCCGTGTGAAATTTAACAATGATGTCAGATGGTTTTGATCAGAGTAGAGCAAGGTCAGGATTGATGACTATCGTGGTGTGATCCAACCGGCTCCCGAGAGATGAGATGAGCCCTTATATAATACTTTTCTCTAGTCTAGCATGCCGTGCTATTAATACGTGACGGTATTCGCTACATAGCGCCTCCGCTGTCCAACGAACCCTCCGTCTCGTCGACGCCGAAGACTACACCAGCGCGACTCCGTTTCGATTATGGGCCTAATGCCCCGTACCCGAAAATCCTGGGTGGCGTACTTCGTACGGAGAACAGCATTGACCTCGAACCTAGCGAATGAAAAATGGCCCGATAGTTCCGACGCCGACCTAAGTCCGGCTGTCCTTCAATGCGGAGTATTTAACGGTCAGATTCCGGGGCATCTCGTTCACGGCTAGGCCACAAACCTTCCGGCCGCACGGATGCAACAACCGCCGACAATGCCGACGGACCAGCCGTTTCCCGGGCTGCTATACGGAGTAGTATTCAGTCCAATCACTGCCGGGCTATTCTCATGAAGCGAGTATTAAACGAGCATGGAGGAATCGGAACTAAGGTTGTCCAAGCTGGCATGTTATGCCTGTGAAAGGTGCGTGAATTTAGCATTTGGGGTCCTGGGGATGCCCGAGTTTTCTGTCAACTACTGCGAAGTAACGACTACTCAAATACAACGCAACAGAAGGAAAGCTAATGGTTAGTTGCACTTGGTCCCCAAGCCCTCAATTGATGAGGAAGGGTGGTTATTCAGTCTGTGATTCGCGTCTGCTGCTGGTCGGTCGAATTCACCCGAAATGACAACTGCAGCGATGGGCCCAAGCATGTGGTCACTTATACCAATGCAGAAGTAAGGCACGACGCAGGCTCTCTCAGCGCAGTGACTATTTTTGGCGACCTAGGACAATTTGGAGGGTCCCTGGATATCTACTAGGCAGGGGGTTGAAACTCAAACTTCAACCATGTCCAGTACCCGTGGGCTTTCTTCATTCCGGACAGCATTGCATGCTGGTTGTGCGAGGTGTTGACCTCAACAGGCACTGGCCCAGCTCCTGCTTTCTCGTGAGTTGTGTCATGGCCGCTGCTCTTACTGCGGTAGAGATCAAGGACTCAAGAAACGCGCAGCACGTCATTCTTCCTGCCACTAAATGGAGCAACGAGGCTAGTAGCACAGCTCCAGGCTTTATTCTCTGCTGCTTGAGCTCGCGTTACTAAACTTGCGCTCTGCAACCTCAAAGAGACCCGAGTAAGTGGTCAGTTCTACGCGCCAGGGTCAACCGACACGTGCCACTGATCGCCGACCCTGAAGCCCTGTGGCCAAGGGTCTTCGGGATCCAGAACAATCTGCTTGTAGCTCGTGATCCAGGCCCGGCCTTTAACTGTTGGCAGAACCGCGTCGTACTCCCCGACCTTGGCGGTCCCCCGGATGTGACTCTCAAACTCGGACCCGATGATGCTGCGGTGTCGAAGCAGCTCCCCTTCCCCGATGGCTCCCCGGGCATGCAGCACTGCGAGGCGCGCGCAAGTCCCGGTCCCGCAAGGGCTTCTATCTAGCCTGCCCGGGGAGACGACCACGGCGTTTTTGGCTGTTTTGCCATGGAGACCATCTTGAACGGGTTCTGTAATGGACAGAATGCTGACGCCGCGGATGCTTGGGTTGTCCGGATGGATTGGCGTGTACTGCGCCTGGACAGCCCGCTTGATCCGCTCACCCACCTCGACGAGCCGAGCGCCGTACTTGTTGTCCAAGTCGAGCCCAATCGATGCGGCATCAACGAGGGCATACCACATGCCGCCCCATGCCACATCAACGAGAACGGTCCCAAGCCCGGGCACCTCAACCGGCAGGTCGAGGCGGGCTACAAAGGATGGAACATTGTCGAAAGAGACGGCTCTGCACTTTCCCGCGTGGCAGTCGGCGGTGACCCCGACGAGGCCCGCAGCAGTGTCGAGGCAGAGCTTCGTCGTGGGCTCCTTCATCGGGACCATGCCGGTCTCCAGCAAGACGGTCGTGGTGCAGATGATGTTGGAGCCAGACATTGGCGCGTACTCTTCGCTCTCCATGACCAGGAAGCCGGCGTCGGCGAGCGGGTTGCAGGGCGGCAACACCACGTTCGTGTTCATGGAAGAGCGTCCGCGCGGTTCGTTGAGCACCAGCTGGCGTATGTGGTCGGCCTGGGTCTGGAAGTGAACCAGCTTGTCGTACATGGTCTTGCCGGGGACGTCGAGCACGCCGCCGACAATGACATCGCCTACTTCCCCCTCGGCATGGCAGCCAACCACAGACAGGGTTCGGAGGGACCGCATCGTCTTGGTCGCAATCGCTACAACAATTCGTATCTTATTACAACTTACAACGGTTTCATAGGCGGTGTTCAACTACGGAATGGTGTTTCAAGCAAGGGGAAACAGGACGGGGTTGGGTAGCGACGCAGCCGGGAGCATGGCCTGACGGAGCGGGGTCCCGGGGCCGAGCCGTCGAAATGAAACCCAGTGCGCCGAGTCTCCGACACCGACGCTCGGCTCTGCAGATGCATTGAGGAAGTATGGCAACTACAGGGAACAAGGTCTGCTTCGAACCACGTTCAATCTGTCCTCTATCAATGTTTATAAGCTACGAAGTACAAAGCAAAGAACTCCATGTACATTTTGAGACTCGGTAAGCTTCATATCGTCTCCTCACATGGCAGCAAGATGCGTAATACTGACAAAGTCTTGCTCGATGTTGACAGAACGCTTGCCTAGCCCAGGCCAGCCAGTATGCCACCGACCTGTTTGTTGGAGGGAGCAACATTGCCATTGTGGCCAGGAACATGCGTAACGTCCTCGGTCTTGGTGGTGGCGGTTAGACTCTGGCGGCACCATGTCAAGTCTCACTTGACCTCACCAGATGATCGCCATGATCGGACAGACGGTATCTGCCGAGTCGTTTATTGAAGCGTCCCAGGATCGCCATCAGAGAAATGCCAAGATCCGCCAGCGGATGTGCGGCAATATGGCATGAGTCTTTCAAAGCGTCGAGAAAGCCACCGCAAGAAAGATGCAAGAAGGTTCTTGTAAGCTGCCGTGAGAACGACGACTTGGCTACGGCAAACAGACCGTTATCGGGGACTCTCCGACAAGGCCGGAAGCAGCGAGGATGCAATAGTATGTGCTTGGCACGTCGTACGATTGGATGCGCATCGCGTTATACGGGGGTGGGCGCGGCGCTCGGCATGCTGAGGCGAGTCAACTAGGCGCGGTGAGCTTTGCGTCGCGCTGCCTTGCCGCCGCCGCTGCTGCTTGAGGGCGTTGAGGCAGACCTGTGGGCAAAACTTGAGCAGTACATAGGTCCATTGAATCTACCGAGAACGGAGTAGCTGGATGTGGCCACTCCTCAGCCATCCGGATGGGCCGGTTCCAGCGACAACCGGGAGGGGGAGTTGAGCTTCTCCAACACGAGCTCCCGCCCATGACGAAACAGCCGACGCCCACTCGTCTTCCCACTCACGTCGACCCTCGTACCTCGTCGACCGTTGCAAATTGCCAAGCCGCGTCTCCAATCCTGCGAAAGGCACTCGTATGTGCGAGCGAGCATCGAGAGCCCGACACACCATGTCCACCCTCCGCATCGGCACGGCCTCGCCGGCCACGGGCCCCACCAAGGCGGCCACGCTCTCCGCGCTCGCCGACCTGGCGCGCCGCGCCGCCGCGGCGCACGTCGACATCCTGCTGCTGCCCGAGGCGTACCTCGGCGGCTACCCGCGCGGCACGTCCTTCGGGTGCGTCATTGGCGAGCGCACGCACGCCGGCCGCGAGGAGTTCGCCGCGTACTTTGACCAGGCCGTCGACTTCGGGGACACGGTCGGCGGCGGCGCCGGGGCCGGGACGAAGTGGATCAAGAGGGAGCTCGGCGGGGACGGCGAGACGGCGCGGGGGGACGGGACGAGGGAGGAGCTGGAGCATCTCGCGCGGGAGACGGGCGTGTTCCTCGTGACGGGGTGCATCGAGAAGGCGGGCGGCAGCATGTACTGCGCGGTGGTGTACGTGTGCCCCAAGGAGGGCATCGTCGGCAAGCGGCGCAAGGTGATGCCGGTAAGACCCCCTCGCCCATCGCCATCCCCTCCTCGCTTCTCGCTCTCTGCTTCATGCCTCTTTGCTTCATGCCCACGGCGCACGTCCGCCACTGACGCCGCGACACCGCGACAGACCGGCACCGAGCGCCTCGTCTGGGCGCAGGGCTGCCCCAGCACCCTCCGCGCCGTGTCCACCACCATCCGCGGCACGCGCGTCAACCTCGCCGCGGCCATCTGCTGGGAGAACTACATGCCCCTGCTGCGCCAGAGCCTGTACGCGCAAAACGTCAACCTCTACCTCGCGCCCACGGCCGACAGCCGCGACGCCTGGCTGGGGCTCATGCGCACCGTCGGCGTCGAGGGCCGCTGCTTCGTCGTGAGCAGCAACATGTGCGTGCGCTCGCAGGGCACGAGCCGGCGGGCGGCGCCCCAGCGGCGCAGCTCGACCTTCACCGAGGAGGGCTTCGAGATTGCCCTGCCCGCGGGCCCGCCGCCGCCGCCGCGCGCGCGCCGCCGCCGCAAGTCGGTGTTTGACGAGGACGGCAACGAGATTGTGCTGTGCTGCCCGGCGTCGGACGAGAACGGCGTCAACGGCACCGCGCCGCCTGCCAATGCCGCGGCGCGTGGCAAGGCGGCCAGCAAGGCTGCGTCCTTTTCCTCGCGCGGCGGGTCCTGCATCGTGTCGCCGTTCGGGGACGTGCTCGCCGGCCCGCAGTGGGAGGACGACGAGGGCCTCATCTTCGCCGACGTGGACATGCGCGAGTGCATCCGGGGACGCCTGGACCTCGACACGGCGGGGAGCTACTCGCGGGGGGACTCGTTCAAGTTTAGTGTGCAGGGGCTGGACCTGGATCCGCTGCCGTATTAACATGTACGAAATGCTGTTATTTAAATTGTAGTTCAATAATACCCAGTGCCTGTTGACGAAAGGTTGACCTACGCTGTTCCGTGCCTACGCTGTTCCGTGCCCACGCCGTTCCGTGCCCACGCCATGCAATGCCTCCCATGGGATAAACCAAACTCCGAGCCCATCCAGTCCTTCTCGCTTGACAAAAGAAAGCACTCACCCCCTGTCATCACATCACTTCGTGTCGTCGCTCGGCTGCGACCGCTGACACGGCCGCCACCCCTTTCCCACAGCATCACAAGCCTTCCTCTCTGCCTCGGCCTCCCTTCTCTGCCGCTCCAGCGCCGCCTCCGCCAATATCTCCCTGCGGCTCAGGCCCGCGTTCCTATCCCTCGTGCCGCCGAGCACAAACTCGCCGCCCGTCCAGCCCCCCTCGTCCTCGTGCGTCTCCTCGTCGTCCTGTAGCTGCCCGGAGACTGCATACCGCGACGTCTCGCCGATGGTGTGCCCCCCCGTCTTCCAGTCCGCGGCGTCCACCTCGCGCTCGATGCGGTGGCACAGGTCCCAGAACTGGCGGTCGTGCGGCCCGTGGACGTTGTGCGCCAGCTCGTGGCACAGCGTCTTGCGGATCGTCTTGTAGTCGCGGTAGCCGTCGTGCGCGTCCGTCCGCAGCCGCAGCTCGATGACCTCGCCCTGGTTGCGGTTCAGCCCCAACGTGCGCGACGTACCCTCGCTCGTCGACTGCGTGTGTGCCAGCGGCTCCATCTCGGTGAGCAGGGAGACGGCGAACTTGTGCTTGCGCATGGCGGCGCGGATGCCCGGGTCCTCCTTGAGCCGCATCAGCAGCGCCTGGCTGCGTTCGGGGTACGGGAGGCCTTGTAGCGGCCGGACTTGGAGAAACGTATATTTGGCGTCCTCGGCGGTCCTGGCCTGGCTCTTACGGCTTGCCGTCCTCGTCTTGGTCTTCTGGGCCATGCGAGCGGCGTTGCGCTTGGCGAGCCTGTCGACCATGGTGTTGACGGCTTGTATCTCCGCGGCTCCACATCCCATGAGCGTCAATGTCTTGCCCTGCAGGCTGCGCAGGGACATGTCTGGGTCCTTGAACGGCGACTTGAGGAGCGGGCCCTTGGGGACGAGGATCTTCTGGTTGCTGACGGGAATATCGAGGGTCGCTTCGATCTCGTCGAAGAGGTCGGACACGGTAGCGTCGTCGGGCAGCTCAAAGCTGTAGTTGTGCTTGCGGTGGCATATTGTAATGGTGAGMCAGCCAGCCTCTGACCCATATTCCTCGACCGACGGTCGTACGTCGGACATGTTGTCGTCGGCCATGTCGAAGGCGGTATGTGGTATTGTCGTTTGAGATGAGGTGATATGCGCTGATGACAAATGCGCTGTGAGTGATATGGCGATGAGTTGACGTTTGTAGGTCGTCGACAGCTCAGGTGAGGTGCGATACGATTATATAGATGTAGCTGGAGGTGCTTCTTGTGTAAGCATGTACTTGGAACTGAAAGAACAAAGAATAATCATATGTATGGAACATGGGACCGAATGGCGCGGAACCCGACGAGGGTTGAATGAGGCCATGTTCGGGCAACTTCGGTGCTGCTTGGTAATACGTCACTGCTCCTGCCTGACTGAGTTGATGACTGATGGAGGCGGTACTGCGCCACAGAGGACCAAGTCGCATGAGGCGCAGTCCCGGAGATACAAGAATGGCTCCTCCGTACCGCCAGCGCGATCTCGAAATACCGAAGAACCCCGATCCTCGTATCTGCAGAATCTCGTCCTGGCCTCCAGTATTACTCAGCCTTTGGGTGCCTGGCGTTGACAATGCTGCAAAGCATTTCTCATTCTCCTTGCTCGAGCAAGTCGAGGTCCATGCTCAAAGTCCATGATGCTCAAACAAGGAGTTCCCAACTCTCGAGAGGCGCCAGTCCCAATTGGGCCAAGCCTGGCCCCGTTCCTGACGCAGGGCAGCTGCAGCAAGACTGCCGCCGTACGAAGCACAGTACCGACACGTACGAGTGGCACTTGAGCTAGCGAGCTCGCTGTCGCGATCGTGTCCTTTTTCCCATCCAACGCCGCAAGCAGCTCCTTGAACTGAGGTGAATCCCAGCTTCAACACAACCACAACCGCTCAATCGCCCACTCCGAACCCGCGCCGTCTGCCGTCAAACCACTACCTGCTGCTTCCGCAGCGACACCCCGGGTCGTGCCTCTGCAATCCTCCAGAAATCCGCCGTCGCGACGCAATTCATCCAAGATGGGGCTCAACATCTTCCGCATCTCTGGTACGTTGTCGCGCGCGGCCTTGCGCGCCAGGTGTACCGCGTGATGCTGACTGACGCAACAGCGGATCTCTCGCATCTGGCGAGCATCTTCATCCTGCTGCACAAAATGGTGCAAATGAACGTACGAATACCCGTCCCCTTGGACGCTTCCGTGAAGGAATCCCTGCTAACGACGCGCAGAGCTGCTCCGGCATCTCCTTCAAGTCACAAGCCCTCTACCTCTTCGTCTACATAACGCGATATCTCGGTATGTCTCTCGACGACGCGGCGCAATTGCCAGAGCCGAACCGGACTAACCAGACGCAGACCTCTTCTCGACCGAGAGCCTCTACAACCTCGTCTTCAAAATCATGTTCATCGGCTCTCAAGGCTACATCATCTACCTCATGACCAACGCCTACAAGCCCACGAATGACCCCAATGTCGACACCTTCCGCGTCCAGTACCTGCTTGGCGGAGCGGCCGTCCTGGCTATCCTGTTCCCGTACAAGTACACCATGTCCGAGATCCTCTGGGCCTTTTCCATCTGGCTCGAGTCTGTCGCCATCCTGCCGCAGCTCTTCATGCTGCAGAGGACGGGTGAGGCCGAGACCATCACGACGCACTATCTGTTTGCCCTGGGGAGCTACCGCGCTCTCTACATCCCCAACTGGATCTACCGATACTTTGCCGAGCCCAAGCACAAGCCCGACTGGATCGCCATTATTGCCGGCCTCGTCCAGACTGTCCTGTACAGCGACTTCTTCTACGTCTACTACACCAAGGTGCTCAAGGGCAAAAAGTTTAAGCTTCCGGTATAACGGCGGAGCACCGGTGGACAAGAGGCGTGTCTGGCACCGCTCTGGGAGCCCCCAGCGGGCCGAGACGCCAACGCCATTCTGGTTCAAATGGTCATCCGACTCGAGTGACTGCGGCTGGTCAGCAAGAGCGTGGAAGCGGGAGGCCCGAGCCCAAAACAAAAGCGACCCGGACTGGACGGGGCTGCATGGGTGGCGTTGTTGGCGAACTTTGGGCGGAGTGCGATATGAGAATGGCATTGCCAGTGAATATGAACTCGAGGTTGCCATAAGACTAGGATGTATAGACGGCGATTGACATCCCGGCACATTCACCCGAGTTGGATGGTGCAGCCGAGGGGTTGCGTTGTGCAACAGTGGCCAGCACGGATGGCTCCCCGGTTAGAGCCCGTCTTTGATAGCAATTATAATAATGATACGATGTACTTTAAGCTAAAGACGATTCATTGATTCAGTAATCCGTTGCTTTTCATACAACGTGGCTCGCAGCTCCATGAACTTGGGCCAATTCAAGGTCACGTGATCTGAACTCTCTGCGCTGTCACTTCTTCGACGCCTTGTCATCATCAACACCTCTACACCACGCATCCTCCATCCCAAAACCACCTGCAACATGGCGAGCGAAGCGCCAGAGAACACCGAGCAGCGTCCTCCCACGCAAAACGGGCAGCCTGAGCCGCGCCCCGTGGTCGATGGCCCCAATCCCCCGCCCCCGTCCGCACCTGGTCTCGAGCCCAGACTGCCAACGCGAAAGGACGTCTCGCTGCGCGAGTTCCTGCACAAGATTGACGACTACGCTCCCATTGTGCGTCCCTTTCTCGACTCTTTTCTTATCTGGTAGACGCTAGGACTAACGATGGACCCTGCGCGTACAGATCCCCGATGCCGTGACGCATTACTACATGACCAAGGCCGGCCTCCCGCCACCGCCGCAGACAGACCCCCGCCTGGCGCGCCTGCTCGCGCTCGCGACGCAGAAGTTCATCGCCGACATCGCGGCGGATGCGTACCAGTACAGCCGGATCCGGGCGTCGAGCAACACGAACGCCAACAACCCGATGGGGTCGCTCGGCGCGGCGGCCGGGTTCCCGATCCCGGGGCAGCAGGCCGCCGGGCAGCCGGGAGGCGGCAAGAGCGGCGACCAGGGGGCCAAGGGCGGCGCGGCCGGCGCGCCGCTGGGTATTCAGCGGCCGGGGTACGGCGGTGGCGGGCAGGGCGGCAGCCAGAACAGGACGGTGCTGACGATGGAGGATCTGGGCATGGCGGTGGGAGAGTATGGGGTTAATGTCAAGAGGAGCGAGTTCTACCGCTGATATGATGCTTTGGCTGACTTCTTGGGGTCATGGTATGACTGGCGGTTTCGGTAGCATGTATGGCGTTGATACGGTCTACGGTCTTTGATAATGGGCATGCGGCGTTTCGGATGGTTTCTGCTGCTCAGGATGGCGGCACCAGTCACGGTTGACAATTGATGATATTCCAAAACAGTGGCCTCTATAACCGTGCCGTGCGATCATTATGGTTCATGTTGGTATAGGTTTTGTACAGGGTATACGGCGCCAGCTATCGCATGGCCCAGATGCTCCTCCGCCTCTTGTCCCGTCTAGATTATTTCCTGTCCCAGATGTTCGGTTTCCGCGTCCTGTTTCCTCTCACGTTAGCACAACCACCGCAGATACAGCAGCCAGTGGGACACACACGGTGAAAACTCCCCCAACTTGTGCCCGACCATGTCCTCGGTAATGGTTACCTGGTGGTAGTCTTTGCCGTTGTGGATCTCAAACTTGAGCCCCACGAAGTTGGGCAGGATGGTCGCTGCGCGGGCTTGCGTGCGCACGGGGGGCACCTTGTCGCCCTGTTTCTTGGGGAACACGATGGGGAGTCTGTCGGGCGACAGGTTAGATGCGAGCAGTCGGTGGCGTGGACGGGTTGGATTCTTACGGGACAAGGTGTGGACCTGGGAGAGAAGGATTGTTAGCAGAGATTAGGGGTTTAAGGGGAGGCGCATACCTTTCCACACGGAGCGCTTGAGCAGCAGGCGGGTCGGCTGCATTGTCGCTGTAGGTGTTGTCGAGGAGCTCGGAACGAAATCGCACGCAAGTTGAGACTGCGATGGATCGAAGAAGTTCCCAATTAGGACGGTGTCACGTGACTTTGCAACATATCATGTTGCAGCCTGCGCGCTTTAAATGAGAACATGAGAGGTCATTTGATCAATTAATTAATACTGTTCGCGCGACGGTTGTTTACTGGCTTCTGCATCTATTTTTCATATTTTTATGGTCTGAATTGGGTGGAATGACTGCATCAACGTGTGCTGATCTGGACCTGCCGAGTGGGAGACTGGCTTGTAGGTCAAGTGTCCGAAGGTCAGGTGTGACAGGAGGACTCGCCGAGGCTAATAACGAGGGGACTTTCTATTAAGATACGGCGGTGAAAAGAAATAGCTACCAAATCGAGATGTATTGAAAACACAGAAATTGACATCCGTGCTCAGCCACGGAGGACGACATCGACGGTATAGGGTGGGGATATATGGCATTGTCTTTTGAGCATCACGTGGCGCTACTCGTCGTTCACGACCCCTGTGGCTGGCGTTTTTTCTGGCGCAGTTTTGGCGGATCCCGATTTCAAACCCGCAGTGGGCATCCTAGGGCCAGTTTGCAAGGTCGTGACCACTGACAACGGCTTCTCCTCGCTCCATCCCTTGCGATCCATCTCGCGAGACAAGCCGTTTGCTCGCATCACGACTCTCTAAAGGATCATCGCCATCTCGCCCTTCTGCTTGAGCTCCGAGCCCTGCGGCCATCGACTCGTGCGCGGCCCTGCTCCTTCGACTCAAATGACCCGACTGTCTCCATCGTACTGAACCGCGTCGTCCATTCGAGCCTCCCACGCTACGGTGCCGATTATTTGATACCTGACAGCACTTTCATGCCCTTCGGCTGCTAGCATCTCACCATCTCCAGTTGCTTCCCGATGCCGAGCGCAACCGCCTCCGGCGCCAGCACGGGCGACTCGTCGGCTCGGTCCCGCGACCACAAGCAGGGGAACCAGGGGCGCGCATTCACAGTAGAGCAAAAGGAGGCCGTCCTGCGCATCCGAAGATGCAACGCGACCGCCTTCTACGATATCCTCGGGCTCGAGAGCGTCAAGACGGCTTGCACAGACTCGGACATTAAAAAGGCCTACCGGAAACAGTCGCTGCTGACCCACCCGGACAAGAATGGCCACGAGCACGCCGACGAGGCCTTCAAGATGGTCAGCCGCGCGTTTGGCATCCTGGGCGACAAGGAGAAGCGGGAAAAGTTTGACAGGTTCGGCACCGACCCGGACAGCAGGTTCGCGAGCGCGCAGGCGCAGAACCCCTTCTCGGGCTTTGCCTCGCGGCAACCGTCCGGCGGCATGCGCGGCGGCGGSGGCGGTGGCGGTATGTGGGAGGAGGAGCTGAGTCCGGAGGAGATGTTTGCGCGGTTCTTTGKCGGCGGCGGCGGAGGCTTTGGCGGTGGACAATTTGGAGGTGAGAGACCATCATCTTGGGCTTCGAGTAGAAACAAAGGGGAGGCTTTACTGACTGAACAGCGTTCGATACAGGCCCGCAGTTCGTCTTCAACTTTGGAGGCGGCCCCGGGATCCGCGTACACCAGTTTGGCGGTGCCCGGCCACGGCGGCGTCCGCGAGAGACGCAGCCCGGCCAGCAGGAACAGGGCGGCGGCCTGCAGAACCTCCTCGGCCTCCTGCCCATCCTCCTCTTCTTCATACTGCCCCTGATCTCGTCGCTGTTCTCAGGCGGCTCGTCGTCGACGTCGGCCACGCCGCGAATGGTCTACGACAACCCGCTGCATCCGTATACCGAGGGCCGCACCACGCCCAACCTCAACGTGCACTACTTTGTCGACCCGACCGACATCACGGCGTACACGAAATCCAAGCTGAGCCAGCTGGATCGCACGGCCGAGATCAACTTGGTGCGGCACCTGCGTAACGAGTGCGACAACGAGTTGATGCACCAGCAGCGGCTGCGGGACGACGCCATGGGCTGGTTTTCCCAGGATCCGGACAAGATGGCCAAGGCGAACGGGCTCAAGATGCCGTCGTGCGAGAGGCTGAAGACGCTGGGCGTCAGCCGGTGAGATGCCGTGAAGCTGGGGGAGGCTCCTGTGGATATTTCTTGTATGGGAAGGGGCCTGGAGTTGGCGTTTTCCTTTTCTGCATGGCAAGTGTGAGCAAGCTGCATAGCAATGACACGGCATGGTAGCAGTTATAGGCCGTATTGAGATGTCCGCGGCCAGGCCAACCTGGCCGCATGCCACGTGGTGAAGGTGTTCTAGAGGAAGTAATGAAACGGTCGCCGTGGAGTTTGGCCTTTGATCCCGTGGGCATATTTATTATCTTCCGGTATGCAGAGCTGCGATGCGGCGATTGACTGTGGTAGGAGTCGTTGACTGCTTCGGGTCCACGGACGAAGCTCATGAGCGCCATTGCTCAAGAGCGAGGCGATACGACGGACGTACATTATCCTGTCGTTACCGTCGTATTGGCAAGGATGGAAATCATCGGGAGCTAAGCTTCCTTGGTCACGTCGACCTCCTTTGCTATGCCCGTGGTTTCCGTTGTCACGCCAGCCCCCTTTCGCATTGTTCGTAATCCGTTCAACTTTCTCCATGCCAGTACTCCGCACATTGCAGTCTTTGGCCGTTCCGCCTCGACTCATGGCTCAATGAGACGTACGTTGCCATTCACGAATTAGAAGCATCCTGCCTTTGAAGATTGACAGAGTCTCGGGATTCCTCGCTTGACGCGAATCAGTATCCTTCTGGGATTCCCACGGTTCTGGATAACGTGGTCGTTGGGCTGAGGTGAGAGATGCAATGGACAGGCTGCATCACCACCCACGTCAGCTCGGCCGCCACCGCCGCGGTGGCGTCGCTAGGTGGCCCCTCGCGGCAAGCTGAGGTGGTGGTTACTCGCACAGCGTCCAACGGCGGGGGACGCGCAACCTTGGCCTCCATGTTTAGGCAGAGCGGTTGGCAATCCTGCGACGCACCCGGAGTCCGTACGAAGGCCGCTGGGATTGGACTTACAACTGTGTCCTGCCGCCTGCTGGAGTTGAAATCTGTCCATTGACTGCTTGAAGCCTTGAACCGGGCTGTGTTCAAGTGCACGCATCGTTCCGCTGCACCGCCACGTACGACAGACTCCAGCGGAGGTTGAACTTGTTAGCGCTCGACATCGCCGAGCTCTAGTACACAACGCCGTAGACGCATGCCCTCGTGCTACCCTTCTTGAGCGGAGAGACGAGATTTACTCCCTCTGCGAACACAACAACAGTAGAGCCTCGATGTGGCTTCAGCGCGAACCCCGCGTCGACTCTTGACTCTGACAGGCCTCCCCCACGTCACCGCTTACATCATCGCTGGGAGCCAACAACGGCTGCCTCGCCACGACCGCTGCTCAACAGACCGCCTTGCACGAAGCATCGTGGGCCAATTCAGCTCACACTCCCCGCCCTCGAGCTCTAGGTAGAGACATCTGTCGCGTTCCGACGCCAGAATGGTCACCAAGGAGCTGCCGCACGGCGACCCCCCAGCTCCGGCGGCTGAACGCAGCACCACCCGACCGGACGACGCTCCCCGGAATGCCTGGGGCGACGAGCCGAATGACAGCGTMTGGGAGGACGTGGCGCCTCCAATAGCTGCCGGTGTGACGGGGAGCCAGCCCACCAACCGGCAGGACGTCCCCACTGCTCTGCGGCCCGGTCAAGGCCTGCTGAGCCTGGCCGAGGATGATGATAACAATGTGTGGGACGAGGCGAGGAGGCAGGCGAGCGACGGAGGCACGCTTGAGCAGGTGCCCGACGCCCTCAAGCCTTGTGTCAACAGGGCAGAGACGAACCCCTTCTTGAAGAGGAAGCCTTTGCCATCGCAGAACCAAGTCGTGCCGCCTGTCGAGCCATTGTCCAAGCTGGACGTGAACGAAGGAACCCAGAGCAACAACCCCTGGCAAACGCCTATTGATACACAGAATGCGCCTAGTGGGCACCCAACACCGCAGAAGCAAACGCTGCTGCCGGGCGACTCGGAGAGCGATCCGTGGGCGAGCAACCAAGTCCCAGCTCTGCCGGCTAAACCGTCGCCCGCCGACCGATCGCCGGCATTGCTATCCTTGCCTTCGGAGGAGGAGCCGGCCTGGAACGACGACTCCCACGCTGACCGGGGAAAGATGCCGGCCGGGAAACCGCCAGCAGCAACCATGCCCGAGGAGCTCATGGAGGACCAGCACGTCTGGGACGATATTGGCTCGCTGGACAAGGGCAAAGGCAAAGTCGCAGATGTATCCGCGGATCAATCGGCTCAGCTGGACGACTGGAACTTGATAGATGCGGACTCGTCGTCGAGCCCGCCTAGGCAACCCGTCGAAGAAGCAGCAGATGCACCAGAGAAGCCGGCTTTGCCTCCGAGGACAGAGGGAGAGCGGCCGCGGTGGATCCCATCCAGACAGCCGGTCGACGGCAAGTCGGAGACATACCAAGTCAAGAACATTCGATGGCACGACGACAAGTCCGCGAGCAACCCACGCACTTCTCCCATATTGATACAGAATAAGAACGGGCCGTGCCCGCTGGTTGCGCTGGTCAACGCGCTGACGCTGACGACTCCTCCCGACATCCCTGACACTGCCCTCGTGCAGATCTTGCGGTCGAGGGAGCAGGTCAGCCTGAACCTCTTGCTGGACGCCGTGTTTGACGAGCTCATGTCCCCGCGGCGGACCAACTCGGAGGATTCCCTGCCGGACGTGTCGGACCTGTATGCCTTCCTCCAGAGCCTGCACACGGGCATGAATGTCAATCCGCGCTTCGTCCCCACGCCGGAGATGGTCACGGCCTATAAGCGTACATCGCTGACGCACCTGCATCCAACCGAGCGAGGCGAATTGATCCCAGGGACTTTTGAAAACACCATGGAGATGAGTCTCTACGCTACGTTTTCCATTCCCCTGATTCATGGGTGGCTCCCACCCCAAGCGGATCCTGCCTACGAGGCATTGGAACGGCAGGCGGCTTCCTACGAGCAGGTGCAGAACCTGTTATTCCGCGAGGAGGAGCTCGAAGACAAGCTGTCGAATGATGGCTTGTCAGAGGCGGAACAGGAGCTTTACCAGGACATCGTGACGATCAGGATATTCTTGGAAGATTCGGCGACCCAACTCACGCCGTGGGGCATAGAGGTGATAGGAAAGGCCATGCGCCCGGGCACCTTTGCGATTCTGTTCAGGAACGACCATTTCAGCACTTTGTACGCCCACCCGCATACGATGCAGCTGCTAAGCCTGGTGACGGACGCGGGATACGGCCGCCACGACGAGGTGGTATGGGAGACCTTGGTCGATGTGAATGGCGAGCAGACCGAGTATCTCTCTGGGGATTTTCGTGTAGTCGGAGCAGACAGCGCGGCCGGCCCCAGCAACGTGGACAGTGCTCGAGTCCCTTGCGGTGACCAGGGCAGCGGCGAGTGGACGACGGTGCTGGGCAAGCGTGGTAAGGAGCGGCAGCAGGACGAAGACCAGGTGCCCATGAGCCCCAAGCACGAGCAGGAGGACCGCGACCTGGCTCTGGCGCTGCAGCTGCAGGAGGAAGAGGAACAGCGGCACCACGAGGAGCAGGCGCGTCGACGGAGGGAGAGCATACTCTCGGAGCAGTACATTGAACAGCAGGCCCGCCGACCAGAGCCGGTCAACAGAGGCGGCATGAGACGGGGATACACAGGCGCAGCCATTGCTCCGGAGCGGCGCAGCTCCAACAGCGTCAACATTCCCGTGATGTCCGGCGCGCAGCCCGGTCGGCCAAGCGAGACGCCGCCGGCGCCGCAGCCGCAACCCCTACCCCAGCTGCAGCAGCCGCCGCAGTCGCAGATCCAGCAGCAGGTCCGCCCGCTGGTGCCCCCTCGCCGGCCAGGCGTGACCCGACAGGCCGAGAATGGGGGAGAGGATGCGCCGCCGTCGTATGAGCAGGCGGCGCAGGACCGGGCCTTTGTGCCGCCGGCGGGGCATCCGAGCTTCGCGGGGAGCAACTCGGTGGCGTCGAGGCAGACGTCGCGGACGAGCGTGAGCACCGGTTCGGACGGGTACGGGACCCCCCGGGCGGCGCAGCGGCCGATGGGGCAGCCGGCGGGCGGGAGGAGACCGGCGGCGGTGAGTGCCGGGCCGGGGGTGGGGTCTACGGGCGGGGGTGGCCAGGGGAGGGACAGAGACTGCGTGGTGATGTGATGGCCTCGTTGGCGGGCATGGCATTGATACGAGTTATAGTCTCCGTAAACGACTGACGACTGCGGTGTGGCGTTTGGAGCACAAGCTGGGGGTTTGCGCGTATTGTTTGTTGGACGAGCTGCAAGGTGAGTACTCGTATGGAATGATATGGCTCATGCACTTTCATAAATAAAGCTCGTCTTGGAAGCCGTTGTGTATTAGTTACGGAGTACGGAGAAATCTAGTCATTTATGCCCCCTCGGAACGGTTGGTGCCGCTGTATAAAAGCAACCCTGGCCTCCACAGATGCCCATGGCGGAGTAAAGGGTGGCTCACCCCACGCGCCAAGGGTCTGCCACGAGTCCATGACGCGCTACTTTCCTCTCCCAGGTTTCAGACAACCTACACAGCAACGCAACTGCACAGCAGACAACCTGCAAGACGGCTAGTTGAGGCAACGCACCTCACGCACGTTGGTATTTCCTCGTTCCAAGCTTGCACGTCTGGCAGCCATGGCCATTGTCCAAGGGTGGCTGCCGCCCACGCGGGCGCACTACGAGATCATCCTCAAGCTGTGGCAATTTGCCTATCCTGTTGTACGCATTTCCTCTGGGCCATCTTGATGCTCTGTTTGTCGAGTGCTTGGTGCGGGAGGCTGACCTGGACAGCTCGGCTCCATGCAATGGGTCGTCAAGTGGTACGGCATGGGCAAGACGTCCGCGCCGAGCCGCTTCAACATCCCCGGCCGCGTCGCCTGGATGACCATGGAGGCGCCCGGGTTCCTGACGCTGCTGTACATCATGCGCACGCTGCCGCAGCAGCACGGCATTGATGACCTGCCGTGGCAGAACCGCGTGCTGGGGGGGTTATTCGTGCGTTAGCTCACCCGTCCTCTTGTGACACGTCGTGGCTAACGCCGTGCAGGTCATCCACTACACGTACCGCGCGGTGCTCTTCCCGCTGCTGCAGCCGTCCATGGCGCCCATCCATGTGCTTGTCTGGTCCCTCGCCCTCAGCTTCCAGCTCTTTAACGCCACGTGCCTGGGCTCCTGGCTCGCGGCCTACGGGCCCGTCACGGCCGAGGCATGGGCCGCGCAGGCGCCGCTGCCGCAGTTTGCGCTCGGCATGGCCGTCTTCTACGTCGGCCTCGCGGGCAACTTCTTCCACGACGAGGAGCTGCGCGAGATCCGCCGCCGGGAGCAGCGCCGCCAGGAGCGCATCCGCAAGTCTGCTGCCGGGCGCTCGTCCTCAGCTACCGACGCCGACGGCGTGGCGGCGAGGAAAGCCGTGGAGAAGCACTACGAGATTCCCCAGGCGGGCCTGTTCCGGTACATGCTCTTCCCGCATTACTTTTGCGAATGGGTCGAGTGGATGGGGTTCCTCATCGCGGCGGGGTGGTCGTGCGGCCCTGCGTGGGCGTTTCTCGTGAATGAGATGGTTTCGATGCTGCCGCGGGCGGTCAGGGGCAAGGCGTGGTATGTGGATAGGTTTGGCGAGGAGAAGATTGGCAAGAAGTGGGCGGTGATTCCGTGGGTGTGGTGATATCGCCCTCATCCTCGTGCTTGAGATGCCGGCTGTGTGCCAGAGCTCCAGGAGTTGGTGTTGCGAATCTCTCGGGGGAAGCGCCGATGAATGACGACTGGCGTTGGTTGTGCTCGACATGGAGAAGCGGTGAATAGTGGCAGGCATCTGCTCATTGCGGAGGATGGGAGGCGTTTGGTAAGGCGGCCATTGATGAGTTGCATACCTCGGGCGGCAGAGCGGTTGGATGAGAGGTGTTGGTGGTCGGTTTATAAATTTACGAATATGTATATCGAGACTCGAGGCTATTACAGCTGGACCCGAAGCGCTCCGCTGGCAATCATCAAGTCCACACCCTGGAAACGGCTGCATCTCCCGTCGACTACTTCCTTTGTCATGGGCTTTCGCGAAGAGACATTGCTGGCAGATGCTGAGCTTGGCTTGTATTAGACTTGGGGTGTGACATGTGTCAACCACATACATTGCCGTCTACGTTAACTCCCATCTGGCCATTGCGAGAACAGCGATGACACGTACATACACAACAAGCGATCGGTCACCCGCAGTTCTAGATTCGTACACTGCGAGATTTCTCATATTACTACACACGACCCCTCCCCTACCTCCGCGGCATCGTACGTCCCAGCAGCCACTCAAGGCTTTGTGATCTTTCCGTTGTCTTCAATGGTATGGCCCTTGCACAGGATCTCGATGCCCAGAGCCAAATACGTAAAATTTCCTGCGTTGTTGTTTAGTTGGTGCGTTTTGATAGTAGGCTATGAATATGCGTTAACTAAATTTGGCATATCTTGCTTTTCGCCCAAGACAAAAAGATGGAAGAGCTTGACGTGGAAGAGCTTCACCTGCTAGACCCCCCCCCAGGCGTCACGTTGGTCGCCTGACCAAGGTGTACAAACACGTACCACGTGGTGGAGTGCGTTCTATTCCACAGATCTCATCAATCGGTGCAATGTCGTTGGATTGCCTCCTGGAAACACCTCCTGAGGGTCGTTTGGATCGGGTGTCTGTGAGTCTGGTTGAGGACATTGAGCTAGTAGGGGCGGAGGATGGTAAGTAGGCCGTGGATGAGAGGCTCAAAAGTACTCGGGCCGGCTAATGACTAATACGTAGGCGAATTCATCCGCAAGGATCATAGGTATTCGGCAGGACATGACAGGGATAGCGTAGGGTAGAGGCAAACAGCTCCTTGTAGAGCTAGCGGAGTGCCCAAGGCAACAAATCTCCGTCGCAGAACTGTCGGAGGCCAGCGCACCCTAGCGTTCTAATTGGCACCGCATGGTATCCTTTAAATACCTACAAAGTACGAGGCAGAAATTAATCGTATTTGGTCAAGGCCAATCGAAATGAATGCGCCAATACTCCGGTCCCTCGCTGTCGAGGCCTCCCGAGACACTGGCACGCGTCAGCGAACAAGGTATTCAGGCATTATTCTGTAATTAGAAGCGTTACGCGATGTAATTGATTGCGCTTTCGCTACTTACTATCGTTGAGATCCTGTTCCCTTTTAGTCGAATGTACGGGCCAGTAATAGGCCAGTATCAAGGAAAAGTCGTTTGTGGAGATATTTTGAAGTAGCAATCATTGAAGCCGGGTCACGGACTCAGGTGGACGGTAGTTATGGGGCCCGCTTTTGCGGGAAGCTAGCTTACCCGGGAGGTGGAGGTTGGTGGGGTTGATTCGTCTTGGCCAACGTCGAGCTCCATTAAACCTCAGGAAAACGATGTTCTTTCATTTTGCTTCTACTCCGAGGTCAGATTGCGTCGCCCCGTTGTTCGTGCTAGTCGGCCACTCGCCATGTCACTACCAGCAATGGCCACGGATGGCCAGGCTTCGCCTTCTAAACCCGCAACGAGGCGAGCAGCGTCCGTACTTGCAGGCCACACGCCGCCGTGGGTCCACTTGGCGGCCGGCGCGTGAGTTCCCGGCCCGGCGTGCGGCTCGAACCTACTCGTGCTGATTTGGTCCAGGAGTGGAGGAATCGCGACAGCCGTTCTGACCGCGCCCCTGGATGTACTCCGGACACGGCTTCAGTCTGACTTCTACCGGTCGCGGCCTACGGCAGCAGAGTATGCCAGCACGTCGCTCCCGCGGCTGCTCGGCGTTCCGTTCCGCCATACGGCGGAAACCTTCGGCATCCTGGGATCCATCAAGGCCAGCGAGGGCTGGCGCGGACTGTTCCGCGGCCTTGGCCCGAGCCTCGCCGGCGTGGCTCCCGCCGCCGCCGTCAAGTTCTACGTCTACGGGAACTGCAAGCGTTTAGGGGCCTCTCTTCTCGGTCGCGGGGAGGACAACTCGTTCGTCCACGCCCAGGCTGCCATTCTCGCCGGCATCGCAACCGCCACCGCCACGAATCCTATCTGGCTGGTCAAGACGAGGCTTCAACTCGACAAGTCCCAAGCCGAGGGCGGCGCCGCGCGGCAGTATCGCGGCAGCCTTGACTGCATCCGGCAGGTCCTCCGGAAGGAGGGCCTCCCTGGGCTGTACCGAGGCTTAACGGCCAGCTACCTTGGCACGGTCGAGACGGCCCTCCACCTCGTGCTCTACGAGCAACTCAAGGTGCTCTTCCAGAAGTCCTTGCGGTCCGAGAACCGGGCGAACCCGGTGCTGGACGAACTGGCGACGTGGGCAAGCACCGGCGGCGCGGCCGGGACGGCTAAGCTGGCTGCAACGCTGATGACCTACCCTCACGAGGTATTTTCGCCCCTCCCGCCGTAGCGTGACGCGCTGACACGAACGCAGGTGGTGAGAACGCGGCTTCGACAGGCGCCAACGGCGGACGGAAGCCCGAGATACACGGGCCTAGTGCAGTGTTTCAGGTCCGTGTGGGCGCTCGAGGGATGGCGTGAGCTGTACGGCGGCCTCACGCCGCACCTCGTGCGCTCTATCCCCTCCGCAATTATTACCCTCGGCGTGTACGAATTTGTCTTGAGGCTGGCAGGGACCTGGATGCCGGCCCGGCCGAGMGACTAATTGGAAGGTAGGCTCAGGGGGGCAGCGTCCCGACTAGACGGCCTTTTGCTTTATATATAGCATATCACGACTCACTCACATTGTAAATAATCGTCTTGGGGCTTCTCCACATGGAGTATTGGTTGCTTGTTGGCGTTGCGGATAGACATAGACGTGGATCACGCACGGTGAAGTTGCTCCACATATACGGACATAGAGTAATAAGCATTCCCTCGTCAAGAACGCAAAATAGAATTTGCTGTCCTCGCTAAAAACAATCCGGTGGACAAAAAAAGGTCGACGGCAGTCTACAAACCCGCTCACATCAACACATTGAGTTCCCTCGGCTTCCCCAGCACGACCGTCGTGCATCCCTCTTGGTTGGTTGAACCGACTGGATGCACCCTCAAGCCGAGTTGAGTGGCGAGGCTTTCGACATGGGGGTGGACTGGACAAGATGGCCAACGTTGTCGATAGTCTTCTCTGGCAGCACCCTTCTACATAAACCCAACGATTTCATGCCTGTCTAATCCTAAGCAGGAACACCTCCATCATCGTCTTGGAAATCATCTTTCATCGTTCACTTATACACCTTGATCTTTGAGGTACAGAAGCAGAGCTCCTTGGTCGACTCTCTCAAGCCGTCACCATGGTCAGCCAGCCGCGCCTGTTTCCACTCTCCCTGTGTATGGGTATATTGACAGGGCATCCCCAACCTGTTGAACTACGGAAGCCAGCGTCATTCATCACGGGGCCGCAATGGTACGAACGCCCACTCTGAATGCAAGCGAATTWTAAACCTCGACGTGTAGTACAGCATCCTTTGAGCAAGAATAGCAAAGGGTCTATCGAGGTGAACACAAAGTACCTCACCCTCGATGGAGCCGGCACAAAGGTACGTTTCTAGTGCAATAACACCCACATGGATATCTATTGACACCTTGTGAATAGTGAGCTGGACTAGATCCATCACATAATGCCATTGCTCCCGCCTCGCATGTTTCCGTCCTGTCGGTCGTGACATCCACTGTGGACGTCGACGTGTGGGCACGTAAGGCAGAAGGCGGTGACTGGTCCATCCTACTCAGCCCCGAAGTCAGGGACCCTTGAGAAATTTGCCAAGAAAATGCCCGTGTGTTAACCTACTCGACGGGGGCTTGAACGACGGGCGGCCTATGGAGTGAAGGAAGCATTCCAAGGCACCTGGGTTGAATTCTTCACACGGGACTCAAAAGACGGGTCATTTTCAGAAAGAAGGATATTCAACAGGCTACCTATTTATCGAGAGCCCTATATTGGAGACGGTTGCCGAAAACAAGACTCTGCAAATTCCCTTATATGTCAAGAATTCCCACGCCAACGCCTTATCATATCATTATATCATGCATGAAACTCCCGCTTCGTCTTGCCCTCCTTTTGCTTGTAAAACTCGCCCACCCACTCCTTCATCTGGGCCACCTCGGCCTGCATAATCTCCATGACGGCGGGGTTGGCGAGGCCGTTGTTGACAATCAGGTCGTTGCAGTGCGCAGCCTTGGGCAGCACCCACACGGGGGCCTCCTTCGTGCTATTCAGGGGGCCGCCGGGGCGCAGGTCCGCGGAGACAGTCGCCGGCCGCCAGGGGTCGTACTCGCCGTTGACCCACATGAGTCGTGTGATGTCGACGTGGTTCCAACCGCCCGTCTTGGCGTTGACCTGCTCGACGGTGCGGCCCTTGTTGAGGCCGTAGGTGAAGCTGTCGACGTCGGGGAAGTAGTAGCCGCATTGGCGGCGCCAGTAGTCGCGGGTGTAGTGCTCCGAGACGATGCCCGTGTCGGAGCCAGGGCCCCAGGTCTGCCAGAACTCGAAACTGTTCCGCATCAGCCTATCTCTCCTACAGAGGTTGCCGGGAAGCAAAAGGAGGGGTGGGAAACCTACGGCTCGTTGCAGAGGAACCACATCCACTGCCGGTTGACCGTGTTGTTGACCGACGAGTCCGTATACATCGGACTGAGCTTGTCGTACGAGTCCCAGCAGGCAATCGAGTCATTGGAGTAGCCCTTGCCGCAGTCTTTCCACTTGTTAGTCTCTCAACGCTCAAGTCAAGTATCAGGAGATGAGGTCCCCTTACAGCCCGGAATCAGGACCTCGCGCGACCATTTGGCGAAGCCCTTGGTGGCCTTGAAGAGGCCGACGCTATCAGGGCTGGGAGCAGTGCCGTTGGCTCCGGGCCATTGGTTCTATTCCTCGTGTTAGTCTCCCACACGGCTCAAAGGAGTAAGTGGTAGCAGTGAGCTCACCTCGATGTAGTCGCACATCTTGTTCAGGGCCGTGTACCCCGTGTAAAACTGCGTGCTCTGCCAGTCGCCCAGCCCGGCGGTCAGCGCCGACGCAAAGTCATCGTCGTGCTTCAGGCCGCCAAAGCCAAACAGGGTCTTGAGCTGCTGGCGCTTCTCGGCCGTGCCGTTGCCGAGCACCTGGTCGACGTGCGCGATGACGCGCTTCATGTCGGCGCTGCAGTTGCGCGGMATGGCCATCTCGACGGGGGCGTAGTACTCCCACAGCGTCGAGATGGCCTCGACGACGGCGCTCGAGCAGTGGTACGCCCAGAAGGTGCCCGGCGCGAGCACATTCGTCCACGCCGTCAGCGCGCCGGGGTACGAGCAGCCGGACAGCACCCAGGGCGCCTTGTCGGGCTTGGAGGAGCCGGTGGGGTCAAAGGGCAGGCAGACCTGCTCGGCAAAGTAGACGAGGTCGGCGACGGCGTTGTCGAGGTTGAGGTACTGCAGCGTCTCGGCCGTGAGGTTCTCGTACGGCGAGCTGCCGCCCCAGTAGCGGTGCTCGAGCAGGATGGCCGCGCCGCCCGTCGACTGCGCGAAGAGGCCCGGCAGCGTGCGGTTGGTGGTGTAGCCCTGGTAGCCGTCGGCGTTGTTCTCGCCGGGCGCGTTGAGCACGATGGGCGACCCGGGGCCCGCGTAGTGGTCCGCGTTCCACCAGTAGCGCTGCGTGAAGGTGCCGAGCGACGGGTTCTTGTGGTCGATGAGCTGCTGGAAGTAGCCCGCCGTGACTTTGCTCGGGGCCGTGGCGCGCCGGGCCACGCCGGTGAGGATGTCGACCACGTAGTCGTCGTCGGGCGGCGGAGGCCGGTTCGGGATGCCGAGGCCGGGGCCCAGGGGCAGGGACAGGCTCGCCGTCGCGGAGCTGACGAGAAGCAGCTCCGCGAAGGCGGCAGCGAGGACCGAGTAATGCATCTTATAGCTCTTCTCCGTCTTCCTTCTCTTGTTGCAGCAGCCTGATGCAGCGGCAACTGGGGGTGCAACAGCTTGCAGGTTCTCAAGCCTCAACACCAGCCATCATGAAGTCCGGGCTGGACGACGGAGCGTCGGCCGCCCTTGTTATACTCGCTCCGTGACATGTTATGCACGAGTCCATTGTTGTTGGCGTACGAGGACGTCGTTGGCTGGAGGCATCACCTGCAAAAGGACCCTGCTGTGCACGTCAGGCATGGTTAGGCCCAGGACCAGGGGGCCGCATTTGGGGTCTTGGAGACGTCATCGGGCGGGATCGCCAAGAGAACCCCCTCAAGGGGTGCAGCCATCCAGCTCCAGACAAGGCCTGCCCTGCCAGGCCGCGCATGTGCCCGCTTCCAACTCTTTCATCAGCGGCCGATTTGCGCGTGGGGACCGCAGACCTATCCGACGTGGGGAGGAGTTCGCCTGGAAGAGGATGGTGGCATTGCCTGGGGCATATGTTCACCTTCCGGAAGAGGCATCAGTCGGGCGGGTGGCCCGGGGGCGGCCCCACTCCAAGCGGTGCCGACCGCCGGACCTCCGTCGATCCCCCGGACCCTGGCTCCGAATCTTGCAATCTTGATTAATCTAGTCCCTGGAGCGGCAGGACGCTGCGGACTGTGTTTCATGCATCGACTGGCATTGCATGATGCAACAACTATCGGTTTCCAGTTGAGCCGCGATAAGGCGGGTTGGGTTGCCTCTCTAGGTCGACTACGCCACGACTGTTTGTGTGCCCGACGAGCTGTTGGCCCCCATCGACACGGCGCACCGACTTCTTTGTGGGGAACTCGAGGCTGTGCACCAACCTCGTTGCAGGTCAGCACGGGCAACTGCTTGTCGTGCCTTGTCGTAGCGTTTCGCCAGCAGAGGCCGCGTGGTCGATATTTCAGAATCAAGTGCATTTAGCGTGCACACACTTCACGTCATGGCATGTCATGGATGGAGCCTTCGAAAGGCCGTGATCCCGGTGTTGGGATTGGGAACCTTGGGAGTTGGTCAGCCGTCTAACTCAGCCACCCTTCCACAGCCCGCCCATCGGCCAACAGCCCTGTTGTGGGTTGCATGAAACCTACGACCAGAACCGTTCTGGTGTGGGTGGTATTATTAACTTGTTCATCAAGCACACGTCTTTTTGGGAGCATGAGCTCAACCACAACCCACTCTTCCGACGATTGCCGTCGTCCAGCGCGAGGCCATGCTCGACTTAATCAATTCGACTTGCCGATAGCCAACACAAGCTGTTGGGCATGCGTCCCCGGCTCCCCGGCAGCAGAGCTACACGCAGATGAGTGAGGGGTTGATCGGCCACGGCTACTCCGTACGGAGGGACCTTTGTTCACTTCCCTGTTCTAGAGGATCTAGAACACCTCTAGAGAGGTGCGGAGTAGCTGGGGGGCTAAGGCTATCTGGCGAACAACTTGACTAGCCTGCTTACAGCCTATTTTTGGCTTTTCGTGGATAACTACACCGATGCGTTGGTTCTGCTTCTTGGCGGGAAAAGCCGTCTGAGTCTGGCAAACAGATGACCAAACCAGACCAAGTAATCGTCCAGGTCCAACAACACAACCCCGGTCGGTCTCACAATGCACCCTCATCCTGAAGGCTGTCACTTGCAGGGATAATAGAAGTAAGATGCGAGCGCACGAAAAGGTGCTCCTACTTCGTACGAAGTACACAAATTGGCTAAAAATAGAAGTCTTACCTATTCCCCTCTTGAGACAGAGTTGCTACATACTCGTCTTACATCACTGCAACATTATCCCGTTGATGGACGACAGTATCTAGGCTGCTGATGTGGAGGCTGCGACCGCTTTTTCACTGGCTCTGTGACCGTAAACTGCACACTTGGACTTGGCACGCATAACAATGGAAGCATGTGATGTGATGATTTCGATGAGCTTCGATTGGTCCGACTACGTTGCCCGAGAAAGGTTCAAATCATTGGCCGGACGGAGGCGCAGGTTGACCACAAGCCGGCGGTGGCCGGTCCGAAGAAGAAGGTTATCGCCAAAGCGGCCATACGGGGTCTATTGGGAATCGTAGGAATATTGAATGCTTTATGGTGTTCTCGTCGTAAGTGATCGCGTTTGGTACACGGGGGACGTGAGACGGGGGACTTGAATCGTCGATCTGTGTGCCGAGGACCCGCGCGGGATCACGGCCTCACGGAGGCTCCGTCCAAGATGATATATATCTATATATAGAATGACGAACTGATTTGGGACTCGCGAGATTCTGCAGCGGCGAACGGCTCATGCGACAGCACAGGACCTCCGGGGTGGCCGAGGCGGTGCGACTGGTGGCTGATGCGCTCCCACGGCAGCCAATCTTGGGTCTGGCAATGGACGAACATGTGTTCTAAGCCACTGTATCAAATGGCATCTCTTGGCTGTCGATCCATCACCACATGGGAACTAGAGATCCCAGTTGTTTGACGCCGACAGAAACGGGACAGGGCTCTGGTGCTATCGATGCGTGCTCAATTGCAACAAGCCGTTCATCAGCGAGCAAGGTTCCAATTGGACAACTTGCACTGAGCCCCGTCAAGGGATGTTGGGATCCATAAATTTACTCACCTGCGACTCGCCGCGCATTGGCGCGTGTTGAGAGTCGTTACCGGGATGGAATGTACTTCAACATTCCGCACGTGTTATCCCGTCTCTTCTCGTCAAGTGTCAACCGAACTGTCACAACTCTTCGACATGGTCGGAGACTCGGCCCGAATATGCAACCACTCGCCGCAAAATCGCCGTTCTTGAACTAGGATTACAGACAGCTACCAGTTTACAGTGAGAATCGGCCCTAGGGCGCTATTTCGGCGTTTGCATGTTGTTCCTTGAGGTTGCGAGTTGACAGAGGGCACAGTAACGGGCAGGACTAGCAGCGCCGTCATCGCACACAGATGCTCCACCCCTTTGGACAAAACGAATAAGTGTTCTTGTCGCTGTGGCTATTGTATTGAAGCACGTCAGTCCTCGTAGGTGGCCTGGGTATTTCGGTGAATGGCTGACGAGCTCAATTTCACAAGACTCTTGTATTGAGGGGCGAGGAATCCAAAATTCCCACACAAGATCGCACAGAGAGCATAGGTTCCTTGAACCTTGTGGTTGAGTCCATCGAGCTTCGCATGCGATCAACGTGCAAGCCGTGCTGCTTCCACTCGTGCTCCGGCAAACTCGGCAGCTCCAATGGTCTCAAAATACTCGCTCAATATTCTGCAAACTGAAGCGTATCTATTTAGAGGGTCTATATACAATGGAAATTATGATCGGGAGCTATTCACATTGTTGGAACGGTCTGATGGTTTGGTCCAACGTCGAACCGTGATGGGACAGTGGTTCAATAGCCAACGTCGCTGCAAAAACAATACATCCCAGCCCGTTTATTGTCCCAACGCCAGTATCCATTATCAATTCCCAGAGGTCCTCGTGATTCGGAAGACCAACAAAAAACTGGGTACCCATTGGCAGTCGTGCACTTTGAGGGGCTATAGCTCGAATTGTGAATTACTGATGGCAGGCAACATCTATATAAGGCGCGTTTCCCGCCCTCTCGTCCTCTTGTTCTTCTTTCATCCCTCATCTTCCTTTCTCTACAGCTAAAGCTACATCTACAGCTATCATCTAGTTGTTATACCTTGGCCATTTCCCGTTATACCACATAGCCGCGTTTTTGCAGAGAGGAGGAGCGAGAGAAGCCGTGAGGGACCGAGAACACCGACGACTCGGCTGAGACGGTGGCTGAGAACACTGGTGAGGCGCCCTGGTTGACGATTCTTGCCTCCGCCATTCAGTCTGCCCAGCTTCTCCCACGGCCGTCGTTCCCATCCTACGGCCTTCGCTGCGCCTGCGCCGTGCTCGATGAGAAGAAGAGCAAGGGGACAGACCAACGGCTCCCTCCCGTCTGTGGTCTCGTCAATGGCACGCATTCTGTCTTCCTCGGCCCTAGCTACGCAATCATTGGCTAACCTCTCTCTCGCAGGGCCTCGTTCCCAGCAATCGAACTCCCGCCGATGACGGCGGCCACTGAGGAACGCCGCCTTGACGCACAGCGGACTCAACTACTTCTACAGCATCATGCTGCACGTCACCGACTTGGCCGAGACTGACCCGCATGTAATTTTCCAACATCAACATCATGTCGACGGGCGTGGACTTACGGCTCCTGCTGCGTCAGGGGCATCACGATCAACTGCTACCACAACGCCAACACGATGAAACAGCCCCATCAACGCCAGTCTCGAGTCATGACAGTGGAGACATTATTGTGGCGAAGCCGCTCTCAAGAACGAAGAGTCTATAGCAGCCACTTTGATGGAGAAGAACGTACACACCGAAAGGACACTGTGTGGGCAATCGGGATAATTGCACTCVACTCTCTCGGGCGTCAACACTCGCACATTGGAGGGGGGGCTTCACTCACTTAGACTATCTGATCATGGGGCAGAGAGACTGTAGCAACGGCTCTTTACCTCATGACGAGCGTGGCTGTTCACTTCATCTTCACTCACGGCTTGACCGGGCGGTCTCGCTCACTTACACTCATAAGTTGACGCAATTGGCGGGGAAACATGCCCGTAGGCATGTCGATTCTATCAAGACGTGCCTTCCCGATCTAGAAAATGGGAGAGAGGCGTCCCTTGAGTACATGAGCGAGTGTCTGGGTCCCCGGCACTACACTTGTCGTGGGAGGTGTCCACCTTCCCCCTTCAAACCACATTTATTTCCGCCCTCCTATGCTTCATACCACGTCCATACAAACGTGGGATGCCGTGGTGGCAATACACTCCCCCAAAGCCACGCGCGGGTCACAAAGGAACGCGCAGCCGACCCGGCAGCGCGGCTCGGGCTTCGCGACACCTCACGATGACCTGTGAGGACATGGACGAGCTGGGTCACATCGCTAGGGCGTTGCACGTACGGCTATATCATGGTAGATGGCGAAATATAACCGCTAACTACGGCTTTACGGCCGTACACACTACATCTCGTCCTGATAGGAAAGAAGAAGGCAGAGGTTGACGCGGTGGTAACCTTGTCTGGTTCAACCGCTCTTATCTCGAGCCTCTAACGCAAACCTCCTCGACTTCTCAACCTATACACGTTGAATGTCAGCGCAATATATTCCCTCCTCCTCGATTTCTCAATCTACACACGTCAGCGAAACATATTCCCTCACGTCAGTTCATCTCCATTGCCTATACAGCGTTTAACGTTTTGGTATCCCAAGCTCTTCATCATCTTCTTCTCCCTCTTCTCCCTCTTCTTCCTCTCCTTCCTTTGAGCAAGTACCAGCGGTAAAATCACGGGCAATGGAGCGCAAGGCTCGAGAGACTAACGTACACATTTACGCGTCATGCCGCAATATTCTAGCATACAGAGGTCGCTAGACGACGCCCTAGAGCATATTTTTGGAGCTGCTAGGCGACCTCGGAGGCGATGTCACGACAATGCCAGACAGTGAAGTTCAGCTGCGCCGCGCAGGGCGTGAGCTGCAGTTGATCGTCCAGCGCCGAAGACTCTACAGTGAGCGCGAGACGCGCAGACCGACAAGCTCGCGGCGCAAGCCAGCGATGATCAACCGGCGACCGAGGGCAATATATGGGTTCTTTAGTCTGGTACAGAAGAAAGGGGACAAATACACGAGTCGTCGAGACTTGACATTAGAGCAGAGGTTCAATATATTCGCATTTCCGATGAGTATTCTTCAGGGCTGTTTTCAACCATTCAGAATTCCGCAAAATAAAAGGGCAAAGGCACTGCTAGTGTTTTCTCATCGTCTACCTTGACCCAGTCCAACGACCGCCTTCTCCATTGTCCACGGCTAGTTTCTGAACACAATTACTTGTTGTACATGACTCGTACGGTCAGGTACAGCCAAGAGAGAGCGTGCGAGATTCACATCTCCCAGCACTCTCTCGGTGAAGCTGACCTACACGCCTAAATCTCGCACGACTATCCAAGCCTCCCTCCCGGGCTTGGACTCTCCGCTGCAGCGTGACGCCTCGTCAGACAAAAAGCAAAAAGCAATCCCAACATTTCCCTATCCGTACGTAAACAGCAACCCACGACCCATACCGAAGCAAGCAAAGCGCGAAAGAACGAATGTGCTGAAGGGGGAGCCAGGTTATGCCTCCACGGCCTTGGCCTTCTTCTTCTGCTCGACCTTGAGTAGCAGGGCGCGGTTGATGTGTGGCAGCACACCACCAAAGGCAATCGTCGCGCGGATCAGCGTGTCGAGCTCTTCGTCGCCTCGGATGGCGAGCTGCAGGTGGCGCGGGGTGATACGCTTCACCTTGAGGTCCTTGGCGGCGTTCTACAGAAACGTCAGCATTAGGTGGCGACAGCGAGATGACTCAGAGGGAGGGGGACATACGCCTGCCAACTCGAGGACTTCAGCCGTCAGGTATTCCAGGACGGCGGTAACGTAGACGGCAGCTTTGGCACCGACGCGCATCTTGTTCTGTGTGTTTTGCTTGAGGAAACGCTTGACACGGCCGCATGGGAACTGGTGAAGTAGATGGTTAGCACGATCAGGTCGTCTTTCGGGCATGCTATGGAGACGAGTCGGAGGCAGATGCTCCGGCGTTTGCGCGCATCGAGTCCTCGCCCCTCGCCAACCAAACACGCGACCACCAGACCAGCTGGCATCGCAAGGACGGGCGCGCAGACCAGCCGCGCAGACCCAAACTCGATGCAAATCGCCGTGTCCCGCGATTCTCCGCCGTCGTGGGCTGCGACTCGCGCGCGGAAGAGTCCGTGACGCGTCAAAATCCTCAGCGTGTGGCGCGGCGCGGCATCGCGGTGCGAGGGCAGTCGGATGGCGCAAGTCGCGGGAACACGGGAACACGGGAGCATGGCCTCTCGTCCAGAATTGCCGTCCACGGAGCGTCGTCTTACCTGCAGTCCCGCCCTGGCAGAGTGGCTCTGCTGCTTCTTGTGGCCCTCGGCGCTCGTCTTGCCTCCGGAGCTCTTACCACCGGATGACTTTCCCTTGCCGCCGGGCATTTTGGCTGATGTTTCGAAGCGGGTTTGCGTGGGAGACGGAGAGATTCGCGATGCAGGGTGCGCGTTCCGAGGACGAGGTCGACGATCGGGGCGCGTTGGGGCGATGGGAGGTGGTGATGCTGGTGGGATGTTTGGTCGAGCCGGGGGGTGGTGGTGTGGGAGCAGCAGAAATTTAGCTTCGAGGAGGCTGCAATGTTGTTGTCTGACGGGTTGCAGCTGGGCTTGCTGCGCAGGAACACAGGCGCCGGCTGGCGCGCAACCACTCGTCACCACTGCCCCCCCGCAGGCCTCCTCAGCGCTGTTGCCGCTAAGCTCTAGCGCCCCAGCGCCCTGTTTTAGGCGGCAGTCGCTGTTTCCGGCGCCTGCTCCAGGCAATTAGGCTTTTGTTGACATCCGTCGCGCCGGAAAAACGCCCATTCCGATCGGCTTGCGGGTCACCTGAGCCCGGCTCCGGCGGTCGAGGTAGACCCTTTGTGCGGCTCGTCGACATCGTCAAGAGACCGAGCCAGCGAGCAGCGAGTCGGGTCGGGGGCGGCAGGGCGTGCCCCAATCTTCCGAGGTCGATGTAGAAGCATCTTTCCGGCATTCCCTATGCCTGAGGCCCATCTAGGGACCTCCAGGGCCCCGAGTCGTTGCTGTGCTTGGCAATGTCATCGCCGCGGCTTCTCAAGCCCATGGTGGCCTGCGCTCAATCAGTGGCTTGTTTCTTGCCTTGGAGACTGCTCATTTTCGTTTACGCTGGAAACGACGTACCTTGAGAGATGCTGTAGGCGAACCTGTCGTCGCTGAGCGGCCACCTCCATCTTGGGCGACGCGGGCTGCCGATATCTCGGGGGCTTGCAGATGTTGCCCGTCATTGCCCAGCAGTAGCAGGCATAAGCCCAGCGAAACACGGAACCTGGAGCTGGTGTTGACCCGCCGTGACTGTGGCTCGTCAGCGTGTGGCTTGCATCTGCAGCGGGGTGTAGCAGGGTGGCTGTTCGCGGCGGGCCAATCAGGCAAGGGGTGACTCGGCTTTCCAAGACCTCAGCTCTCACTCATCTCCCGCAACATCGCGTACTTCGTATGAGACGACGAATATATTTGCAGACGAAGGCCCTTCTGTCCTCTTTGTATCCCCGGCTCACTTTACAGTTTTTCGGGCCGCCCCCTTTATCTGCGTATCGTGAGGCCCTTTCACTGACATGGCACGATGGCTGCCCCAGTCACTAGCACAAAGACGGCAGCAATGCCTCTTATAGGTCATGACCCAGACATGTATTGAAAAGCCTTAGGGTAGGTAAGCGATCGTTTGTTCCTAGTGCTGTGCTAACATTCCCGACACTGCCAATGAATTTGTGTTCGTGGTATCGGACGATTTCAGCTTGCTCCGCCCTCGTCTCCAACCGACATCACCATGAGCCGACTCCTAGCCCAAATGGGACATGTCTTCCTAAGCGGACCAGACCCATTCACAGGTAAAGACGAGATCGTATGCAACCACGGACAGCTCCCCTAGTTCCTGCCGCGGACCCAATGGCCCAGTGACGAACTGGCAGACGAGCTTCAACGACACAGTACGGCATTTGGGACACGCTTGGTAGAGTGGGATAACGAGCAGCAGGTTGAGGAGTTGCAAAACAGGGTGGCGGCCATCTACGGACAATTGACGCCCATGCCGCCGTACGTTAATGGCGCTTACGATGAAACCTTCTGGCTCTCCCACGTTGCCCTCCTCCACGACATCATGTACCGTTCCATGCCCAACCACATCCCGCTCACGTACTTTGAGATGCAGGCACTGCTAAGGGCTGTCTCGTACGGCATGTACGCGTCCATGACATGGCTGTACCCATAGCACGTTGTCAGCCCCCACAGTGAGAAGTCTCGCTCCCATGGTCTGCTCGCGGAGCAGTGGACGGAAGAGTTCAGCATGCGTGTGTACTCGGGCAGGTTCGGCGAGGCGGCCCGCGACGAGGAGTTCTACCGGAAGCGCATATACGGCCGCCGCTAGATCGTCCCCGTGCAGTGCAGCCGGCAGCAATGGGGCATGACCGTCTTCGACCGCGACCTCGGGCACCTGTATATCTTCGACTGCGGCGAGGATAGCCTCCGCCTTGAGCGCATCACGGCCTGTGTGCACCTCTGGGTGCGCTTCCTGAACTATCTGCGCGTGCCGTGGAGCTTCCAGTACTTTGCCCCGACGGCCAGCATGCAACCCAGTGCAAAGGACTCGGGCCTGATATGCGTCGTCTGGCTCATGTTGGTGCTGAGCAACCAGGTAGGTGAGCGCATGATGGCCGGCGATGGCCGCATCAACAAGGCCGACGTCCTCATCGAAAACCTAGGGCTTGTGAACTACGACTCGAGCTACTTGTATCTCCGCGACTGGATCTCCGACGGCTGTAGTCTTGCTGGTAGTGGACTGATAGCCTTCAGGCGAATTCTCAAAGCGCTGATATGCAACGAGCTGGGCCGCAAGCATTACGACGTCCTTACAAAGAGTTTCGCAACTGCAACGGACGGCAGCCGGATCCTCTCCCCTCCGCCATGGCGCCCATCCAGGCTGTTAACATGGAACTCCGCACTCACAACGACACGCTGCCCCGGGAGATGTTCTGCACGGCGCAAGGCGGACCGCAGTTCGCCATGGCCCAGCGAATGGCCATCGGTTCATACAACCCCCACGCGGAGCGAGCACACAGACCTCTTGAGCTGCAGAGCCGGCTCCGCGTCGAAACCGGCCCGGCCGCGCTGACACGCCGCGAAGCACAAGGGATACAATGGCCCTCCACCGTGCCCTACACCAGCCAGAACCCTGTCAACCACCCGGCCTATGGCGTGAAGCTCGAGGCGGTGGAGATGATTGGCTGGAGGACGAGGATACCCCGCGCACCGGCCACTTCGAGGTCGGCTTCATGAACTTCGACGTGCCGCAGTGCTACCGCGAGCTGGACCAGATCCAGTGCCTCGTGCGGGCCGGTGCCGCGCGCGTCTTGCGGATGGAGCTCAGGTTGGGTTTGACGACCACAGGCACCGGATAGTTGAGAACGTCGTCATTCCGATCCCTGAGGGCATCGCTGAGGATGAGTGGTCGCCGCCTTCGATGGATTCGGGCTGTGACGCACGATGAAGCAAGGGAGGAAAGACGTTGTAGTGGTTGCTGTGCCAAGTCGGCTCAAGTGCGCGAACAAAGGGCACAAAGGTTTGGACGAGATAGATCTGGGCACCCAAGTGAAAGTAAGTAAGCCATTCGAAAGACTTTGCAATAGTGACTACCGAGGACTTGTTTGATGTTCAGTCGTATCCCTCGACATCATGCTATTCTCTGACACCAGTTCTCAACTTCTATATGTGCCACCAGTCGATGTTGGTACTCGATGTTGGCAGTGCTGGTCTTGGAGGGACCATGAGCTATTTGCAATAAAACCCGGCCTAGGCCTCTGCTGGTCGTTCCTTTGACTCATTCCTTGGCAAACACATTAGTATACGGTAGCGGCGGACCTCGAGTCCGCGGCTATTTGCAGGGCCCTCTTACGCCTCTTGTCACCAGCGGCAGCGGCCCGATGATAATTTGACAACCCTGAAACTCATCTGCTGAAAGAACATTCGATCCGGGGGTTCTGGAACATTTGTCCTCGGCGAGGTGTAACGGGCGGAGATGAGCTGGCCACAGGCGGGACTACTACGTACGTACCTGGTTCGAGCGAGAACCAGATCCACGGGTGGCGGGTTGCACCACCGGCGGCCGTGCCCTCGCCCCGGTTCTGGTTGCCGGGGTGGTACAGGTAGACACACCTCTCTTGCGACGCACAGCATAGCGACGTGCAGGGTGCAGCGGCGTGCATATGCGGGCCACGGCCGACTGGTGGGGTGTTGTCGTTGGTGTGAGGCGGCAACTGATATCTCGACTCTTTTCCCTGTACAAAGTACGAAGTACATATCGCAATTGTGAGGGCTCGGTAGTTGATCGAAGACTTTACTGGCCAGAAAGACAGTTGGAACTGCATGTTGGTTGCTTACATCGCCTTACTTGCCTTGAGCATAGATGCAGCCGAGCCAACGACGACAGCATGCGTCGAGTGCCGCGAGCCGCTGTGATGTAACACTCTGTGACGGTGGCTGAGCTGGGTAGGCATTACGAGGCCGTACAAGTCTGTTTCTAGCAGTTTTCTGCACAAGCCGTCGACTTGGCTCAGCTTCCATGTTCTCGGGCTGGTGCATACGAGTATAGCGCCAGCAGAGTCCGGTGGAGCGAAGCCGTGACGGTGAGATGTCCACCATGTCTGGGTCAGGAAATGACGGCACAAAAATWGAAACCGGGGAGAAAATGGCTTATTTTAGAGCATGAGAGGACAAGCGTGCTGTCTGGTGACGAGGCAAAGGGGGCAATACGAGTAGGGGAGCGAGGGAGGGTCTGGTGATGAGGGGTCTGGTGGCCATGTGGGAGGAGAAGAGGGTGGGTGGGTTGGCTTATGATTGCGATGTCAACGGGTCGCACGAGATTGCGACTCTGCGATCTCCAGCCGGGCGGCACAGTGCGATCCGTGAAACCCAGATCACCAATCTGCAAGCATGATGGTGCAGAGGCACGTCGTCGTGCATCATCGGGTCGACCAAGTCGTAGCCACGACACAGGCAGTGCCATCGACGACTCACCAGACTGGCAAAGCAAAAAGGGGTCTTCATGACAGGGGGGACTGACGGGCCAATACCCAACTGTGACCCCTGTCCGGGAGACGACGCCGCTGCCGAGCAAGGGTTCCGATTCGCCGGGCCGATCCCAGGGAGCGGTGGCTCATTACGAGTAGTAACAACATTCATGCTGTTGCTCGGTCGAGTGACTGTCGAGCAGAGAGGACGAGAAAGGACTCGTCGGTCCGTGGACGGTGGCACCCGCCTCTTCAGGTAGGCTCGCGGGCCACGATCCCGTCATCCGGCAGCCCGACGGACGGGCCGCGGCGTGGCGGTGGACACGATTTCAGGAAGTGAGAGGATCGAGCCCTGAGCCCTTCCAGCCCTTCAAACCCATCTCTCCAGGGGGCAGACGAGGCTAGCGAGCGGCGAGCTCCATCATGGCCTGCGGCGCGCGTGTCTTGCCTGTCTGGCGAGATTGGAGGTGCTATTCTCGGCGTCACGCGTCCGAACCTGCGGCAGCCACGCGAACGCTCATCAGAGCCTCGGATTGCGGGCGCCCCGTCCTGATATTAAAGTGCCAATCTGGCGCACGCAGGGGCGGTGTAAGTGTGATTAGGGTTTGGTGATCGGGGGCCCAACGGCGCCGCAGGGTGGGAGGAGCGCGCCGTGATCGCGGATGACATGGCCGCGCCAAGAATCGTGACAAGATGGGATGGTTCGCCAGAGCGCGGACCCCTGGCGAAGCCGCACCTCGGCAGGGACCTGCATGCCGTGAAGCAATCCTCCTCCAGCTGCCGACTTCATGACTCTTCTGCTTCGGACCTATTCGTTCTTGGTGCGAAGTGCGAGTATGAATTGCTGAGATGCTGTTTCAAGCCTCGCGAGCCGTCATCCGATGGGGCAGGCGAGACAATGTGAGGGGGCCGTCATCGCAAATGAGCATGCCACGAACCATCTGTTGGCCCCCTCCTGGTGTAATGAGGGAGCTGCGCCTGGGCAGATAGATGCCTGTGCTGGCACTGACTTGCGCACATCATCGTCGTTTCGTGGCGCCTGGTTGTTCTCGAGATGTGCTTTTCTGTGGATGCCTGGCTGGGTCTCATGGCTTGCGGTGGCATATTTGTGCCACTGCCTGCTGATAGGTGCGAAATACAGCGCGCACCAAGCCACGGCCGTGGTTTTTCTTCTTGAAGTTTTGCTTGCCTGGCAGACCGTAGTTACTTCGTAGATGGATGATGCATCGTCTGTTCCGTCGTCGACAGCGCCGAATAAGCTTGCGCTGGACTGACACCATCTCGGGACGGCCCATTCGCACTGTGACTCCAAGCCCCCCAGAGCCGTGGAGACCAGAAGCGGCCCCGCCCGCAGGCTGTCGTTTGTGCGCGCCGCAGACACCCTCGCGCCCTCTTAGCGCCTAGATGTGCACGCCTGGTGGCCTTGCGGTTCTGCTGTTCCAGCCAGGCAGGGTCCCACAGTCTAGTGTTGCGCGAGATTGCACTGTATGGGCAGGAGTCCACAGCGAGGGGAAAAACCTGCCCTCTGGCCACCCCATTTGCCCAGACGCTGGGTGGCATCCATCCCGTCTGCTTTTTTATTTACCACGGCGTCCTCGTCTCTCCCCCAACCTCGCCCTCACCAGCAGCATCAGCAGCTGACCTTCTCTCTTCTTCCTTTTCCTCTCCTCTTCTCCCCTCCTCCCTCCGCTTCCGTCCGTCCCGCCGCCGCCGACGCTCCCACGACGACGACGACGAACAGACGACGAGACGAACAACAAAGCTCCTCGCGAGTCGTGCGCCCGTCACGCCTGAACCTCCCTCCGTGGCCACCTATTGGTAGGCGCAGCCCCCGAGCCCACGCTACGACGCCACCAGGCCGCATCTCACCGTCCACTGAGCTGCCTCGCCACGGCCTTTGCCATCCCGTCCTCCTTGTCGAGCCCTCATCGTTGGCTGCAAGCTGTCGCCGTGCGCCTGGACCTTCGCCTGTGCAGTCACGACAGGCCAGGACGAGAGTCATCCAACCGCTCCAGCTCCATCGTCGCCCGCAGCTGCTAGCGAGCTCCGACCTTGTCGCCCTCGCTGCTCCATTGTCGGCGTCGCTATTAAACCAGGCTGCCTCCCAATCAGTCCTGTGTTTGCCATTTCGTCCCGCGTCCTGTCTTGTGCTACGACGAGCGCGCGGCACTCCCTGACACTGCGTGTCTTTTTACCGCCAATATCTCGGTGTCATCGACGGCATCGTGAGTTTGCTGGCGTTCTAGAACCTCGTTGATTAGTCGACGTGTTCCTGCACCCGTCCCCCCTTCAACCTCCAGAACCAGCCCAAAACACCTGTCGGGTGGCCTGCTGTATAGAAACAGCAGCTGCTCACGCCGCGGGCGCTTTTTGCAAAGATGAGCCAACAACCCCATGACATGGGTTATTTGGACTATCCCACACCTGCCAACCGCTCCCCGAACTCGTCGAGACAGAACTACGGCGCCGCATTTGGCTCCGGCTTGTCGCTGCCCCGACAAGCGCAGCGGCCGTTCGATGGCCCCCTGGGCACGTCAGGTCTCTACCCTACAGACCGGATAGGCGGCGGCTTCAACGCGAGGGCCATGGACACCATGGCTGGTGCCGGCGGAGTACCCGGTGGCTACATGCTGGACAACGGCCAGACGTGGAACTATGGCAATGCCGGAGTCGCTACCGTTAACGGTGCCGTGCATGGGCCGAACCGCCAGAGAAGCGTGAACCGACGCGCTGCTCTCCCTCAGGTACGTTGGTTCGGTGGCATGAACCCTGGATCAAAGCTGACCCCTGTCTTATAGAATTGGACCGAGCACGGCGGCATGAACATGCCCAACAACCTCCAGCCCTACCCCGGTGGCCTCAACGGGGGCCACCTCTCCAATGGGGGCCTCCGCGTTGACCAGGGCCCGTCGCACACGTCCCCCGATCTTCGGTCGACCGGCTCCGATGGCGATCAGCTCATCCCTACCGCCATTGTGATCAAGAACATCCCCTTTGCAGTGCGCAAGGAGACGCTGGCATCCATCATGCTCGACATGAACCTTCCTCAGCCGTACGCCTTCAACTATCACTTCGACAATGGGGTCTTCCGCGGCCTCGCCTTTGCGAATTTCCAATCTGCCGAGGACACCAGGGTTGTTATTGACGCGATGAATGGTATGGACGTCCACGGCCGAAAGCTCCGCGTCGAGTACAAGAAGATGCTGCCCGAAGCGGAGCGGGAGCGAATTGAGCGAGAGAAGCGTGAGAGACGCGGACAGCTCGAAGAGCAGCACCGGGCGCCCATGCTGCACCAGCAAAGTTCCATGCAGTCCCTCGTCGGCATGTCGCAGACGCAGCAAAGGGGCCCAACTCCCCACCTAGGTACGCCTCTCGTCGCGCAAACAGACCAGGGCTGTGCTAACAAGTGACTGCAGGGGACGTCGATCTCAACGACCCCCAGACCCTCGAATTCTACACGGAGCTGGTCATGTTCAAGCGGGACGACTCACGCGAGATCTTGGTCTTCCCCCCCAGCATTGCCCCGGAGCATCGACGCTCGATTCATATTCTTGCGCACCACATGGGGCTGGAACACCAGTCCATTGGCGAGGCCGACTCTCGGCAGCTGACCGTCCTCAAGCGACAGCAGCCCTCGCCGACTGCCAACGTTCAGAACGTGGCAGCTAACAGCTTGGATATGCACAAGCGAGGACTGAGCAGGGCGGCGACGTTTGACTTTGCCGCCGACAACTCTCGAGCCGCAAGCAGCAACTATGCTCACATGATGGGTCGCCAGGGCCCGACGCTCGAGCTTCCCGGCAGCCCGGATGGCAGTGGCATCCCCAACAACCTGCGCGCGGCCAAGAGCTTTGCTGATCTGCGCTCCTTTACCCCGAGCCCCTCGCAGGCGTCCTCGAGCTACCTGGCCGCCGGTGCTGGCATGAACAGCATGGGCCCCGGGTCGACGGCCAGATTCGGAGACTACATGTCCAACGTCCAGCCTGGTCACCCGGGCAGCTCTGGAACTCCGGGCCCGAAGAACGACAATGGCCTGGTGGCTGGTCTCGGCGGTCTCAACCTCAGCCCCTACGACCCAAATGCTCCGCAAGCCCAGTCTCGCAACGCACCCGGCGCCATCGGCAGCCAGAGGCCCGGTGCGGCCAGCGGCAACGCCAAGAGCGCCCCGGAGAGGCAGCCCCGCGGCCCCGAGTGGGAGCCGTCTGCCGGGTTCGGCGGCCGGGGCAGGACCAACGGCCACATGCAGCGCGGAAGTGGTATGAGAACGGGTCCGAGCAGGTCGAACCATCACCATGGCTAATTGCTTGCTATAGACTCCTCTGACAATGGCGCCCGCGTGGCTCCGAGCTCCAGCGGTGCCGCGAGGTATCACTGAGGTGGTCACTGCGGTGCCTTTGCCTGTTGGACACCTGCAGAGGTGGGCTCTATGGACCCATGCCTGCTGTGTCCTCGGGTGCCCTTGGCTTGGGATCAGACGCAGCCGCAGTGCCTCGCGCACGGTAGCTGCCATCGACACATTTGCTTTTAACGACTTGTAATAAGAAATTGCTCCGCGACGAGCGGCACTACGGTGGCCGGTTTGTCTGGAGCGGCCGCACATAGTCACCTCGATTTTGACGATGTTGCTGGCGGGCTGAGATTGGCGGTCGCAGTGCTAGACCACTCTTCTCCGGTCCCCCGGCCTTTGATGATGACGCCATCCCGATGAAGTATGGGATATGGATCAGGATACAGCATTTATTCAACACATGGGCGACCATTTATGAAAGATGACGACTCGCTTTCAAACAAACGCAACCCTCCCCTCGGGGAACACCCTCGAATGTACCATCCGACATCTATGATCATTGCTTGACGATTACGACGTTTTTTACGACCTCACGTCTAGACAGCCGCACCCGACTTCTCCTCGTCATGCTGCTCGGCGCACCAGCAGTGGAGGGAGTTGCCCGGGCGATGAGCACGAGCATTATACCCGATAATACCCCTGTCTGGGCGTTCAGATATGACGTTGACGATGACGACTGGGCCTCGTCCTCTTGCTTGTTTGTTGGCGAGGGGCGGGCTCGAACGCGATTGCGGCGAATGCGTTGGAATGAAGGAGAGGAAGCATACTTAGCTGTTGACGGGAATCTGCAATGACGAAAAAGAAAAGGCTGATGGGCTCTGTTGCTTGTATTGTCTGGCCGTTGTCGCGCGCTCCTTTGTTGGCTGATGCCGGGCCAAGTGGCCGCAGTATCCTGGCGAGGAGGGAGAGCATCTACACACCAGCCGGGGGTCTGCGGCGTTGGATGGCAACATTTGTTTTGGATTGGATATTGTTGGTTCTGCGATGCGGTTCTCGCCTGCGAGGGATGGGTGTAGTCTGGGGGAAGGAAGGAGGTGCATACAGACAAATGAGGTTCTTGGACAAGCCGGACGAGAGCAGATGTATGTTCTGGAATGCTGCTCATGTGGATGATGCAGGAGAGCTGGCGCGAGGTGGAAGCACAGGGTATCGCCTCGCCGTGTACAGCAGCATGTTTTTGAGTTGATGCGAAAATAATAGTACGGGCTTGTTTGGACTACTGGTTCGTGATGAGCTGATTGCATGGCATGTCGTGGAGACGAGTTGGCAGACGAGGAGCCTGCCACGGTAAGGGTCTGGCCTCGGATGTCCAGGTCGTCGACGTTGGAGAGGGCTGATTTGGGTTCATAGCATTGATGATGATTAGAGTCTCGGCAGTTGGCCGAAAACCCCTCCCTATCCTCATAGCCCGGCTAGAATCTCTTCCCAGCTTCGCTTTGTGGTGCTTTATATAGGGAAAGAGGATTCTATGCTCAAACTGGTCCCAGTAGAGTATCAGTTAATTTGATCCGGTTCACATTCATACAACTTTTTCTCCATCAATGCTGTATCATGCCATCCCAGCATTATTTGCTACCAAATGATGGGATGAAAGCTGGAGGCATAATGCATGGCGACACCATTACATCACCGATGATGCCATTACGCCACACTGCCCTTCCTGCCACACTGCCCTTCCTGCTTGCAAAAAAAGTCGGATGAGTCGGACATAGAGTCGCCAGCGGTGGGTTTTGATTTTCTGTAAGTCACCATTGCCGTTGAGATCATTTCATAAGTCATACGAATCGATTGAGGGGCACTGACACATCAATATGCTAGGCGAAAAGGGACAGACAGTTCCAGCCAGTCACCGAGCCCCAGGCTCAAAGCCTCCCCGGGTGAGTTTACTTTCCCGGATACGACACCAAGCATCCGAAAGAGCATGCTGACTGCCTCTTAGTCTGGAAAGACATGCAGCCGAAGTGAGGCTACGGAGCTCGAGGGCAAGGACCGGTTCCACGAATACGGGCCGCCGACACACTGCGCGGCGCCAAAGCCCTCATCACGGGCGGAGTTGGTGCCTTCTCTTACCTGGCTGCGCATCTCCACTGGCATCGCTCTTCAGCTCTGCATCGGCCGGTCTGTTGCCGTGCCCTTCGCTCGCGAGGGGGCGGATTGACCATTGTCTATCTCCCAGAAGCAGCACGAGCGGAGGAAGCCAAGAACAGGTTGAAAAGAGGGCAAGGAGTGCTTGCTTCTCGCGGGCAATCTGGATAACGAAGCCTGCCAACGCGCAGTGGAGCAGCATGTCGGCACGTTTGGCATCACCACGTCCTTGTCAACCCCGCCTCGAAGCAGGCCGCGTGCCAAGACTTCGAGGAGATGATTCTGGATGATTTCGAAAGCACGTTTCGAAGAAGTACATTGCAGATGTTGAGCCGCCTCTGGAGCTAACGCGAACATGTATGGAGTCCATTGAGACAGAGTGACATGCGTGAGCGCTCCAAGTTACGCAAGTTGGTGCGCATCATCAGGAACCCCACCAAAGGCCTTTTCCAACTCGACAAAACACAGGTCGTCCGGCAACTCCAGACTAGCGAATCTCTCGCGCGGAAACGGCGTCGTCTCGCCCGTCTTCCGGTAGCCACGGCGAAGGTACCACTCAATGAGCGCCTTGCGCGTGGACAAGGCGTTCAGCGAGAGCCCCCTCGCGCCCCACGTCCGCCGACAGTAGTCCTCCGCGTAGGCGAGGACCTGGCGGCCAACCCCCCCGCGCTGGCAACGCTCGTCCACGGCAATCATAGACAGGCGACCGCAGTCGGCGCCGCCGCGCCGGGAGACCTCGATGGAGGCGACGAGGGCGTCGCTGTCGTCCACGGCCATCAGGGTGACGATGTCTGGGCTGGCGATCGTGGCCGCTACCTCCTCCACGTCGAGCCGGAAGTGCGCCGCGAGCCCCGCGTCGCCCGTCCAGTCTGGTCTGCTGTCCTCGGCGCGAAACGCGCACTGCACGAGTTGCTGAAGCCGGCGCGCATCGTCTGCAGTTGCGATGCGGAATTGGAGGTTGCCGGTAGCCATGTTGCTCTGGAGTGGCGTTGCGAAGTGGGCGCAAAGTGCATCGTGTGGATGCAAGCAGAAGGGTGGCCGGGCAATTCCTGCAACAGCAACGAGATCGTGTCCTTCGAATCAGGCACCGGGCTTTCAAACATCTGTCAAGTTCTGCTATCGCCCACAACTCCTCACGTATTTCGGTCTTGTAAGGCAAGGGCGCTAATGACATGGCGACGTCGTTTCTGCACCCTAGTCCGATGCAGCTTTCTCTGGTCAAACGCGGTCTGTCAGCTCCAAACAATGGAGGCTCTGTCGTTGCTCGTGGTCGCCTAAAATGCCGCTAAAATGCCGCAGTCGTGCACAAGGCGCGAACAACGCATGCCGACCAAGAGTGACGCCCTGCATGAAGGGTGTCGTATGAGTTTCACAAATATGTGGGGTTATATCTACCTTGCAACTACCTCTGGCAAGCCCGACGACGGCAAGGCGCCGCAGCCGCAGCGGCTTTGCAAACGTCCTAGATAGACATGATGTGAAGATAGAGAGGATAACGACCCGTGGGCACAAGACTCGTGAATACGCGACTTGCACGCACTGTGACGGCAACGCGTGAGGGTCAGTGCAGTAAGTATTATTGCCCATCCTGACTTATCCGAACACGGTTTCTACACTATGTAAAACGACATCAACGTACTCCGTACATCATACCCCTNTGTGTATAAGAGACAGCCCCATCATTCTTTGTATCGTGAAAACGCTGCAACGGAAATGACAGCGAACGAAACGAGGCCCTGATCTACATCGTTCAATCGTCATGCGCGATGCCCAGCGGGTAGTTCGTCACCCCGAATGAAAAGCAAGAGAAACCAGAAGCGTGCCCGGAACGAGACCCTTCCCGCCCCCCTTGAAAGACAGAGGGGCCAAAATATCTGTGGGGAATATACCGAGGAGGCTCTTGCAAGAAACGGCAACAAAAAGTCCAGCATCCACCCAACGCCGAGCTCAACGATGCGCATTAAGTCACACTTCAGCCACCGACGACGGCCGTGACGACTAGTCATACCGGCGCGGGCCTCCAAACGACTCGAGGATGTGGTCCGACGACCGCACGATCCACTCAATCTTGCCCTTGTCCACGTTGGCCAGGAACGGGTCCAGCGGGTAGCCGTCGTTGTACCCGGCCACGAGCGGCTTGAGTCGCGCCACCAGGAGCTGCATCGTCTGCGATGCGCTCTTCATCACCTCGCCGAAGCCTTGTCCCTCCCAGTCCTGCGGCATGTTAGTTGCTGTACTACGCAAAGGACAAATGTCCCTCTCGGGGTTGCTCGTTCACTTCACTTACGTAGGTGGGCAGGCTGTCTCCAAACGCGCGCACCGCCATCTCGATCCAGTCAATCTCCTGCTTCAGCCGCGGGTTCGGCTTCAGATCCTTGGAAATCGTCGCAATCACCACCAGCAGCAACAGGGGCGGCAGGTTGTCGAATCGGCTGGGCGGGTACGCGCTCAGGCAACGCCGGAAAATCTCCTTTTCGTGGCCGCTCTGGATCCACTGGATCATGGCGTCCTGCAGCCGTCCCTCCTGGATCGTCTTCTCAATCTTCTGCATTCGCTGGGCCAGCTCGTGGTCCGCTTCGGCCTCGCTCTTGCTCATCTGGTTGGCAAAGGCACCAGCCAGGGCGCTGACGTTGGAAGGGCCAACGTGCTCCGACGCAACGGCGGTACCCTGCGGGCTTGTCACGGGCTGCGATCCGCGCATGTACTGAGGACTCGCCATGTACCGCGGCTGGCCGAGGGGTGCCTGGCTGGCCGGGAAGCTGCCCTGGTGGCTCGGCGCGTTGCCGCCCATCATGTTGTTTCCGTAGCCCTGGGGGTTCATGCCATGAGGAGCACCACCGACCTGAGAGCCCTGGTCGCCAGAGACGCCCGGGAGCTCGTGGACAGGCTGCTGTCTCAGCTTGAGGAACTCGGCCTGCAGAGACGACTGTGAGGCTGCCATGGTCGACACCATGTCGGTCAGGCGGCTCACGTAGGTCAGCAGCTGGTCGATCTTGTTGGTGTCGGCGGCATGCTGCGCCTTCATGTGCTCAAACTGATCCTGGTACTGCTGGTGCAGCTCGCCGGCGACCCGCTGAGCCGACTGGCTCGCAATGTTGGAAAAGGTCGGGTTTAGTCTCTGCGTGAGCGTGGCAAGAACCTCTTGCTGCACGCCGGCCGTGACCGTAGAACCCACCCGGTCCGCAATTGCAGTGACAAAGTCGGCCGACCGGAGGGATCGGTTGAGGGCGTGGGGCAGCGAATTCTGAATCTCCTTTTGGACCGCAGACGCCACATTCGGCTGCAGCTTGTGGTTGAGCAGATCCGTCACGGCCTTGCCCGCGTGGTCTCCGATGGCTGGAATCACGAGCTCAGTAAACTGGTGATGGATCAGGGACTCGAGGACCTTTTGCGTGTTCTCGTTGAGCACCTCGGACACCATGTCGAGAAGCTTCAGCTGATGCTGATTGAACGTTTCGTCTCTAACGCGTGCACCCTCGTCGATCTTGCTATGTAGGTTCTTGAGCGACGACTGGAGCGTGTCGGACACGGCGGCGGACAGCCGCGTCTCCATGCTAGTAATCGCAGTGTCGAGCATATCCGACGACACACCATTCGTGGCCAGGCTGCTGGGTCCCTTGGAACCCTCGGGCTTGTTGGACGGCGTAACTCGAGGCGAGTTGGCGGTTCCGTTGGCCGTGGGCTCCGGTTCTTTGCCTGCCGCGCCACCCCTCCTCTTGCGAGGCTTGCGCTCCGGCTTTTCAGTCTGGTTCTCCCTGGACGACTGCACCGGCGTCTCTGTTTCGTTGGGTTCGTCCTTGAATTTGACTGGGGTGACCGATTCGGCGCCGCGCTGAGCGGCGGTGTCGCTCGGCGCAGGAGTGGTCTGCAACATCGATTCCTTGTTCCCACCCCGATTCGCGATGCGGACCTGTGAGGTATCGCCGTTGTTGTTGTTATTGGAGTCGGTTGGCAGCGGCGTCTTGAGCTTGGAGACCGTCACCGCGCCCTCCTTGACAGCATCGACCGCGTCCAAGACCTTGTTGTCCTTGGACCATCCCAACTCGCACTGCTTGATGAGGAGGCAAGCCACTCCCTTGGAATGCATCGCATACAGCTCAAAGAGAGTCGGCTCGTCGGCGTCCTGGACCATGGCCGGATTGCACAGAATGTCCAGGCTGCGGATGACGCCCCTGTTGGCAAACGAGTACTCGCGAACGCCGCTAATCACAGCGGTGCTATCCGGCTGCGGAATTGACGAGTCCTGGGCAACGAGGCGCTGGACGTACTCGGCCTGCGACACGCTCTTCAGGTTATACTTAGGAGCTGAAAGATGCGCAAAGTAGACCGAATTTCGGGTAGGGTGTCCAATGACGATCATGCCGCTGGCGGGGTGATACATGACGCTGCACACGGCGTCCGATTCCTTGCTGTGGGGAAGGTTAAACTCCTGGACCGGCTTGCCGAGTGCCAGATCCCACAGCTGGAGGGTGTGGTTCTGTTTCATACCGACGATCATGTAGCGCAGCGCGCATCGCTTCTGGTACGGGAGCTGCTTGTCGAGAAGCAGTACCGAGGTCGGCCAGGCCTTTTCGCCTTCCGGGGTGCTCGCCAGGGTCATCAGAGGCTCCTTAACCTCCAGGGACGTTTGCGCAGGCATGGGGGCGCGCGGGTCAGAGCCCTCCTTGGCTGCCGTGAGGTCTCGAACATCCCAGAACTTGACCCGACCAGACTTGTCAAGAGAGACGACGACGGTGTCGTCCTGGCTGAACGTAAAGTCCTTGCCAGCCTTGCCTGTGTTGATCTTGAGCGAGCACTGTTTCAGCAAGTTTTCCGTGTCCACAACGCGGTCGTGGCCAGTCTTGAACAGCTTGTTCTGCATAATGTACGAGGGCCAGATGAAGTTGATGGATTTTCCGCGGCCAACTGCAAAGTACTCGGGGTGGATGGTCGAGGCGCGGGCCCTGGTCTTGAGGACGCCGCCGGGGGCGTCGCCATCGTGGGTTGCAATGGGCGGGAGCGCAAAGCCGTACTGCTCCAAGTGCGCATCCTCGATATGGTCCTTTTCGCCGTCCTTGATCTGGACCCAGTAGACGGTGCCGCTGATGCCAGTGCCGATGATGGCCTCTCTCTGCACACTCTCGATGTCGGAGGGGGTGACGGACATGGCAACGTTGAAGATGCGGTCCTTGGTATCGGTAAACACCTTGGCATCCTTGCCGTCGTCCTGGCGGATGACGCGCAGGCCACCCTGCTTGGACATGCCGTAAGTCATGTACGTCTGCGACGCGGTGTAGAGGTTGCGGTCGATCTGGTCAAAGTCCTTCTTGAGGCGCGCAATGTCCATGATGGACTCGTCGCGGAACTGGGGGCGAGGCTCGGTGCTGTCGTCCTGAAGGGTAATGGCGATCCACGGCTTCATGGGGAAGTTGTAAACCCGGACAGGCGGGGCCTCCTTTTCCTCGATCACGACAATCTCCTCCTGGTCGGCGCTCTCCCAGCTGTCGGCAACGGCCTGCGCGTTGTCGGAAGCGGCCTGGGCAGACTCGAGAACGTCGGGGCTGAATGACGCCTCGGGAGAATCATATCTCGGGTTCTTTCCAATGTCCTTGTTGACGTCATCGATGGTGGTCTGCTCCTCAACAGACTGGACAGTGGTAGCGCGCGCACCCTCCTCGGGCCATTCCTGATCATCGTGGGGGCTGGCGAGCTTGCGGTCAGAGTCCTCGGCAATGTCAGGCTGCTCCATGCCCCGCTCGGCCCTGTCCAAAGCTTCGCGGGCATCCCGATCGGCCTTGTCGGCCAGATCGCTGACGGCTTCTGCGACAGTCTCCTTGTTCTTGTCGACGGGGCCGAAGCTATCAAACTCGGATGTTGAAGGGGTCTGCTTCACAGACTGGTGCGAGTGCATCGACGACGTGCGGTCGATGTTGCGTCGAGTGTGCTCCGGAGGGCTCGTAATGGGGCTTTTCTCGCTGCCAGCACGGGGCTGCTCGAGAGGCTGCGAACCGGCCGGCGAGGCGTGGTCCTTGTTGAGGATGTGGAAAGGCACCGCATCACCGGCAGGGTGGGAATTGTGGTCCTGCGGCGAGGCCTGGTTCAGACTGCCCATGAGCTGCTGGTAGAGCGCAGACATGTCGGCCGCAGGCTCCTGCGTCTGAGCAAACGAAAAGGAGCTGACATTGGACGCCGGGTGGTGGACCTCGGTGAACGAGTCGGACAGATGCCGGTGTTGCTGGTGCGGCTGGTAATGCTGCGCCGGCTGGTAGGCGTTGGCAGGCTGATGATACTGGCCAAAGTAGCGGTTGGCATCCGCCGCAACCTCGGGTGACTGGGGCGTCGGGCCGTCGGAGCGCGACGACTCGGCCAGCAAGGGCTGGTCCGTCTGGGCCGGCTTCGGGCGATTGAGCAGATTGAGGAGATATGACCGCGTATCGGCAGGAGGAGAGCCGTCGGCAAAGGGATTGGCGGGCTGGTGGGCCAGAGGCGGCGCCGGAGGCTGTCTGGGTTCGTCCTGCTCGTGGGCACCTCTCATAAGGGCAGCCAGCAAGCCGGTTGGATCAGCGCCGGCGGGAGCAGGCTGGTGGATGCGAGTCGAGGGGTACTGGGCCTGGCCGAAGCTGGACTGGCGAGGCTGGTGCTGGGACTGATGGCCATGGTGATGCTGGGCTTGCTGATGGTCCTGCTGGAGACGGTGCTGCTGCTGCTGAGGCGACTGCTGCTGCTGCTGGGCCTGTGGCTGCAGCTGTTGCCGCTGCAGCTGGGCGTTGGAGCTCGGCGCGCCGGCGTCGCTGAACTTGAGCAGATTCAGCAAGTTGGCCGTGCGGTCCGAGGTGGACGGCATGCCACTGCTGTTGACGGGCGGCGTAGGCGCCGGAGGGAGATCCATGGCTGGCCGCAGCGAGGGCTGGGGAAGCGACCGGGCGATTCGATGCAATCCAAGGCAGCGGCAAAGGATTGCTGGCGCCGCTTCCGCGTAGGCAGGTCGTGCTTCGACAAGGAAGAGGGAGGACACGAGGCGAAGCTCTCTCGTGCGTGCGTGGCGGGTGTTGGGGGAGGCGAGGGAAGAGGGAAGGAAAAGTCAATCTCCAAAGGCGTGCGAACGATGCTCTGCGAGCGGTTGGAGGTGAAGAGAGCTTTGGTACACTAACTGGGCGGCTGGGGAAAAAAAAGTCGGGTTAAGTAAGCAGCCCGAAATGCGTGGGAGCCCAACCAACGCAACCCCGGCCCAGCCAACCGCCGTCATCACCAGCAACGGTCGTGCGCCGCAACGCGAGCAGCGGGTGGAGGCGCTGGCAGGCGAACAGGAGCCCCTGCGTCCGGCCAGCCAGTGAGAGCACAGTGGACAAAAGTGCGCTGGCAAAGCGACGTGGCCAGCCAACGGGCGCCGCCCGCGCAATCAGTTAATCCGTGCGCTGAATCAGGGCCCCGCCGCGTGCACCGGTGCCCGTGGACCCCTGTAGGCTGTAGGCCGTCGTTGTGGCACGGCACCGGTGCGACAAGGCTCCAGAAAAGTTTCACGACGTCGACGGCGTCGGTGGTGAGGTAATCACGCCGCGATTCGACAACCTCCTCCACCTCACTCCCGCTGCTCCCTGCGGCCACCTGCTCGGCGACGACATCACGACGGAACCGCCTGCTCCCGCGAGCGCATCCCTCCCCCGCCCGGCGCGAGAGGAACGCAGCAGCCCCCGACTGACGCCACGCCTCGCGCGGGCCAGCAGCCGCCGCCACATGCGAGCCGCCCTGTAGCCAAAGGGCCAGCTTCGACTCCCCTCCCGTCACCACGCCCGCAAGTATCGATATCCGCACACACAGAGGCCCGCCATGTTCTGCCTACGAAGGTTCGCGCGCCCTCTGCCGCCGCGTCTCTCCCCGTGAGACGTCATGTCCTCGTCGCTGACCCTGTGTCCCAGCTGGCTCCCCCTCCTCTTCATCCCCACCAACGCCTCGCCCGCCTTCATCTTCCTCTTCTTCGTCTGCACCTACTTCCTCAACCGACCCTGCGTCTACTGCTCCATCCTGCTGCTCATCCTCTTCCTCACCTCGTGCAACTGGTCCGACCGCTGCTTCTTCGACTTCCGCAGCAACTGGTTCCTCCCGCGGCCCGGCAGCAGCTCCGACATCAACACCAATGCCACAGCGTCGTCGCTCGACCATGACTCCGTATTCAACGCCACCGTCGTCGAAATGGCCAACTCGACGGCCAAGGCCCTCGCCGGCGCGGCCGCTGACGAGATTGCCGCGCGAAGGGCTGAGTGGACCGGCCTGGGCGTGGAGTGGTTAAGAAGCCTGCTCGGCAGGCGGGAGTGGAGGATCGAGTGCATGGATATTTACATACGGCTGTGATACCATTCGGTAACCCGAGCGGGCATGCTGTGCAACGCGCGGATTGGAGGCATCGAGAAGGAGCACATGGTCATGATGCAGACGGCAGACTCGGCTCCGGCACATAAAAAACACCTTGTTGTATACCACCAGCGACTTCAAACATATTGAACCTCACATGTGCAATCTTTCCTGACACCGTCTCATGCAGTCGGCCGCAGCCAGGGGAGAGCCATGTCCAATTTTATATGTATCCGTGTCCGTTATGGTTTGCTCAGTCTGGCTAGTACACTAGTATAGAAAATCACAATCATCAGGGGCATGTCCAGGCATGTTCCGTCCCGCCGTCATACAATTTGCGTCGTGGTATCTGTGCATTGCGCCGCTCAACCAAAAGACCAGCTCGAACAGACTCGCTCCAACAGCCGCCGGCGTCTTCATCCTCGTCTCAAGCAGCGTCAAGCTCGACCGCGTCCTCGTGCTGCTCAGAGGCAACCTCAGCCTCGACTGCGTCAACGTCAACGTCAACTTGAGCTTCAACTTCAACGCTGGGCATGGCCTCGACAATGTCAGCTTCAACTTCAGCTTCAACGCTTGGCGTGGCCTCAACGGAGATGGTCGCCGTCTCGATGACCGTCTGCATGACCGTCTGCATGACCGTCTCCATGACCGTCTCCATGACCGTCTCAGTCACAGTCTCGACGACGCGCAGCGTGCTAGTGCTGGTACTGGTGCTGGTGCTGGTGCCGATGCTGGTGCTCGTGCTGGTGCTCGTGCTCGTGCTGGTGGGCACGACCTGGGTGGACGGCTCGGCAACCTCGACGGATGAGGAGCACGGCCCGCACGGGTCGCCTGCCTCCGTCATCGCCTCCATCACAGGAGACGCAGTCGAATACTCAGAGCTTGTCGTCGCCGTAATAGCCTCAACGGTGACCACGTTCTCCACGGGCGCCTGCGAAGCCGTGACCAGCGGCGGCTCTGGGCTCTTGACAACCGTCTGAAATGCCGCCGGGTCGTGCTGCGGGCTCCCGCCGCGAACAGCCAGCATCATGATGAGGACGCTCAGCAGCCCGATCATGACGTTCTTCTTGTCCTGCATCAGTACCTTGACGGCCTCCAAGACCAGCTCGGGCAGCGAGGCACTCTGATACGCCTGCCGCAGCTTATCGCGACGCTCAAACGCCTCCGCAGACGGCGATGGGGGCGGCTCTCGTGGAGTGAAGCCGCTCTGTCTGGGGTACTCAGGGGCGGCCTCGGTATGCGCCGGCGGCGTGTGTCCGTAAATCTCGCGCAGCCTCTCCTCGTCCCTCGCGCGGCGGTCCTCATACGCCGAGGTGAGGGTGACGCAAACTTCCGGCGGTGGCGACGACCGCAGCTCGTGCTCCCGCGTCTCAGCCTCTTCCACATACGACTCCTCAAGTTCGACTTCTTCCTCTTCCTCCTCCTCGGCGAGCTCCTCGGCGAGCTCCTCGGCGAGTTCCTCGGCCATGTCCTCCTCCTCGGCGAGCTCCTCGGTCATGTCCTCCTGCATCTCCAGCGCCCTCTCCTGTTCCAGCGCCAGATGAGCGAGCTCCTCGGCCATGTCCTCCTGCATCTCCAGAGCCCGCTCCTGCTCCAGCACCCTCTCCTGCTCCAGCGCCCTCTCCTGCTCCAGCGCCACCCTCTCCTGCTCCAGCGCCAGATTAGCGAGCTCCTCCTGCAGGTCGGTGTCCACAAGGGGCTCCAACTCCACGTCCACGCGCTCCATCTCCTTCCAGCACGCCTCCCACGCGCCGGCTCGCATGAGGCCGTTGCTGGCGTACACCTTGACGCGGAAGACCTTGCCCTGGCCGAGGGAGTCGACCCTGATCTCGCACCGGCACGTGCGGCACCAGTGTGTCTTGTCGAGGCCGGCCCGCGGCGACCGCGTGTTATCCGCGTACTCATCCTCACTTTCCACCTCCTCAGGCGGGGACATTTCGTTTGCCGGGCCCAGGTAGTGGCCGCATTCCAGGATGCGTGCTCGTCTCCGGAGGGGTAGCTCCAGGGCTTCTAGGAGACGCTCCTCGAGGACTTCGTAGTCGTTTTGGGGGTGAGGCAGCAAGATGCCACGGTCCGAGACAGTGTCCCCGGTCCTGTCCTGCAGCTGTCGCCAGGCCTCCCGCAGCGACTTTGCCTCTGGACTCAGGTCGCCCGTCTGAGCAATGTCGAGCACACGGCCCCATGACCACCGCAGGGGCAGCAGGGTGACGTGCAGCAGGACGAGCGGCGGCGTGGCCCTCTTGAAGCGCGGCGGCGTCTTCTTGGGGGAGTACTGCGCAGACACGCTCGGTGAGCCGAGGCGAGACACCGTCGGGAGAGGCGTCCGACGGCTCGACCGCGGAGCGCCCAGGACCGAAGCCGGCGGCGACGACATCTGCAGCGCCTTGACAGAGGACGGAGAGCGGAACGGCGGCCGCGGCGTTCCCCGGACCGTGGGTATAAAGTCCTCGTCCTGGTCGGACTGGGGGATGTCGGAGATGCGCGGTGACCGCGTCCGCTGGGTGATGTTGCGCTGGGAGAGCGTCTGCTCGATCTTGGTCTGCTCGGCCTCATCCATGGACCCCATGGAGCTGCGCGGGCTGTTGTCGCTGAAGACGTCGTCCTCGTTTTCGTGGTGGGAGCTGCTACCCCCCGCCTCGTCTGCCGGGGCGGTGTCGTCGTCATCGTCGTTGTCGTCGTCGTCGTTCGATATGAGGCTGTCGTCGGCCACGGACTCGTCTCCTCCGTAGGACTGGCGCGTGCTGGGGGGGTTGGATTCGGCGGCGCAGCTGTTGTCCTCGGTGGCCGTGGCGCTGTGGGTGGATTCACGCTCGCGGGTGCCGAGCTGGGCGACGATGTCGCGGGCGGCGGCGTGGATCAGGGCCTCGGTGCGCTGGGACGTGCGGCGATTGCTGGTGTGGGATGCGAGGGACATGGCCGACTGTCGTCTAGAGTTGGGCTCTTCCACTTCTTCGGCTTCGCTCTCAACAGCCACTTGGGGGTCCATGACGGCCGCCGAGTCGTGCTCGGCGGACGTCTCGGCGTCCTCGGTATGCTCCTCCTCGGTGGCCTGTTCGGGTGCCTCGCTTTCCACGATGGATGCTTCGTGGTCGGCTTCAGTCGCCTCCGCTGGCTGCTCGGGCAATTCGGCCTCCACGGCCGAGACTTTTTCTTCGTCGGCTGCCTCCTTGGGTGTTTCACTCTCGACACCAGAGGCTTCCTGCTCCTCCCCAGTTGGTGGTTGATGAGACATGCAGTCCACAGCCGGGAGCTCCTGCTCCTCAGCGTGTGGCGGCTTGTCTGCAGTAGCATCGATGCTGTCCTTGCTCTCGTTGTCGATTTCAGTCTCTGGCTCCCCTTCAGGATGCTGGGAAGCCACGTCGACCTCGCTCGCCTCAATCTTCTCCCCCGCAGCAACTCCCACGACCTCCTCGTGCTCCATCATCGCCAAGTCGTCGTCAGTCGGAGCGCTCACGCAAGAGGGATCAACGTGTATCTGGAAGTCGAGGTCCTGGTGCCTATTCCGTCGTGGCATCAGGCGGGTTTGCACAAGCAAGGTATTATATATACGCCAACAACAAACAGCGAAAAAGTATAAATATCACAAAAGCGGTCAAAGGCCAGAAACACAGCAGAGACAAATATACAACAAAAGCAGCTAGTCGTGCAGCAGCAGCGAGGCCATGTTTTCTGGGGCGATGGTGTGGCTCGTGGTGGTTGGTCGGGCGCCGGGCGAGTTTTGTTTACGGGCGTTGCTGGGCCGACGGGTGGCGGATGGAGGGGTGACGGGGCTGCCGGGACAAAGACCCTGAGAATCAGGTGCGTCTCCATCTGCGATATTAGGGGTCCAGACTCATAAAATTGCGGTTATTTCGTTTCCTCGAGATTTTCTTTTCTTTCCTTCCAGATCGTGTGCTACCGGTGGGTATGTAATTCTGGGTAACTCGTGCCGTGCCGCGCTGTGCCGCCACATTGTGCTCAGAGCTCGAGGTGACGGATTCCGTACCTAACCAGGAATGAAGTTCGAGTACTTGACGGGCGCCGCAAAGGCCATCTGCTGCGTGGAAGATATCCGTCGCCGCGACGACGAGCAGGGTGTGTTCCGGGAGGGTCTGCCTCGCGCAACTGGCGCTGCGTACGCGTCGGACAGGGGCACCGGCACTGCCAGGGGATCTGACTCGGGCAAGCTGCCGGGCCTGGGTTTCTGCGGCCTGGGCTTCGGCGGCTGACTGGGCCGCAGGTCGAGGGCGGCGTAGAGGGTGACGATGCCTTTGATGGCTGTTGGCGATGGCGGCTGGCAGTTTGGCTGCTGCATCGCTGCCATGGCCAGGTTCCCGCCCGCCGAGAAGCCGCCCACGTCGCGTCAGCGCCCCAACTGTGCTCTGCATTCTCCCGGATCCAGGCAATGGCCGCGTCGACGTCGTCCACGGCCGCAGGGAAGACGTGCTCCGGTGCGAAGTGGTACGGTCCGAAGGAGGCTGATCATGGTGATGGATGGCAAGCGGCGTTGTCGTCAATTGTTCAAGTGAGGGGTGCGATCAGTTCTGCAACATGATGCTGACGATTCACGACAATGCTGGCGATTTCTGGGCACGATGCACGAGGTGGCGGCCTGTCAACCACAGGAACAACCACGGTGCAGTGCGACTGTAAGTGCATTCCGTCGTCATCGCCAGCAGGTGCACTGGGTACCAACAGCTTCACCAAGCCCAAGTCACAAGCAATTGAAACACCCCTAAAGAACTCACATGCACAAATCATGTACCCATTGGAGGCCGAGGCAGATGCGACCGCTGGCGAGCTAATACCCAGACGCTGCCGCCACAAACCCACAATATTGGCTCGTGGCGTGCACAGCGTTCCGATGGCGATCGCAAGGCTGCCAGAGTTCGTTAGCCGAACCGCGGCCGTTGTCTCGGGTGGTGCCGCATGTCTCCGCTTCATTGTCAAAGCTTTGGTCCATCGTCTGAATGACCTTGGAGATCAGCAACCGCACTTGGACGACACGCTCTGGGACTCAATGAACGTTGACGCATTAGAAGGGCATGAAATCTTTCTGTTTTATTACAGAGGCAAGATGGCAGCAGTTGGCCAAAGACTGGGCAACTGAGCCGTCTCATTTCCTTTCATATCCCATCAACATCGAAGTCGACCCGAGCCCAAGCATGAACGCTGGCCCCTGATCAGGAGCCCAGGCATGGCTAAAGAACCGAAGCAACCGTGTATACCTATAATACCACGCATTTCTTTCCCACCCCCAGGCCGTCGGCACATTACAGGTCGTCGCAGTAGTCGCCGCCGGTGACGGTGACGGTGGCCGTCTTGGTGGGCTGGGGAGCGGTGGTGGTCACGGCGGTGATGCCCCAGCACGAGCAGGCGGACGCGTACTTGGTGCCCTCCTGGCACGAGGAGGCGTAGGCGGGGACGACGGTGGGCGCCTCGGTGGCGGCGCGGTACTCGAGGCCGGCGTCGCGGCGGAACTTGGAGGGCACGCCGGCGTCGACGGTGACGGTGTCGGTGGTGGTGCTGGAGCGACAGTCAGTTGACATGGACCACCCACGCCACAAGCCATTGAGTGGGCAACTCACGTAGCGTCAGGGACGACAGTCGTCTTCTGGAAGCTGGAGCAGTCGGCCTTGCGGGACTCGATCGGGGAGAGGCCGTCACGGGTGCCGGTGACCTGGCGGGCGCAGTTGTCGCCGCCGCAGTGGCCATCACGGACCTCGACGGCGCCGGCCAGGGCGGCGGCAACGAAGGACAGGATAACGGCGGCCTTCATCTTGACGGATGGGTCTGCAGAAGAGGGATACAGAGAGCGGGGATCGTCGACCTGGGGATTGGGAATTGGCTGGGGAAGTCGGTGACGGAGGAACAAGAGGAGCGAGACGGAGGGCGGCGGGCTCGAGGGCCAGCGGCGAGGGGACTTATATGGATGGGATGGACGTGGCCGGCGCTGGGCCTCCTCCCCGCGGTCCATGGATCTCACATTGCTCGCTTCTTGGCGGATGCAGCCGAGCGTTGCCCGTTGCGACCTGAGGACCAGACGATAATGGACCGAACTAACACGGCATGGACGTGGCAGTGCTACCGTCTCGGCGTGCCTGGTTCGGTTCGCAGCCAGAGGCGCTTCACGACCCGGGCCCGAAGGCGTTCCGGGCGCCGGCCACGATCCCGCCTATCAGAAGCGCGACCTCCCGCATGAGGCAGGTCAACGTGCACGGCGAGCGGGGGCCAGATGCACCAGTCTAGTGCAATGGCTCGGGGGCACCCCGGTCTGGGACGACGGGTCCGGCTGACGGGCTAGTTGCAGTTGGCGACCGAGAGCTGGCCGTCCGGGTCGTTGGGAGAACTGAGTGCGTTCGTCGATGAAGCGAGAACGCCGCCGGATGAATCAATCGGGTTGGTCAAGGTAGGCAGCCGTGGAAGACAGCTGTCATGGGTGAAGACGCCCCGCTCGGCCAGCAGCGCCTGTTGCGAAGACTAATATTGGCGTGCATGAAGCAACAGAAGTGCACAGAGACGGACACACAGACAGACAGACAGACAGACAGACAGGTTCCACCGCGCAACGAGGCGCTTTCGCTCGCTCGCTCGCTCGCTTCCTTGGCACGCAACCCCAGACGAGACCAGACGTCTGCGATCAACTTGACTCTGGCGCCGGCCCTCGAATCGCACAGGTCGGCTAACGCAGCGTGCGCGAGGAGGTCGCGGGCAGCCGGTGAGGGGATCCCAGATGACGGGTCAGTTTGCATAAATACAGACTGCCTGCCGCGGGTGGCCCTTGCACGCGGCTCGACGGGGCGTCACCAGCGCTGCTGGCCGCGCTGCTGGCCGCGAGAGGCCTTTTCTCGGCGGGCGCTGATATTCTTGCCGGGTGATAAATTGTTCGGACAAAATAGCAGTGGCTGGCCGCGTCCGGCTAGCTGTGCTGTTTGTTCCGTGGTTGAAGGATCACGTCCGTGCTCTGCGCTCTGCACGAGTCTGGAGAAGAGGCGCTGTCGCGTGTGCGTTCCAGAGCCCATCTGTCAACCTACACGAGTATATCGCTGCGTGCATCTGGGGCTCGATTGGCAGCGATGATCCTGCCTCTGCTCAACATTCCAGGTGGCAACCGACCGCCCGGATCGGCGGTGCCCACCCAGCCCCGTCTGCTTCGTCAATCGCATAGACTCCGTCAACAAACTTCTACTCCGTCCCTTTAGCGATGGTTTTTGCGTTTACACGTCCTCAACCTTATTCCATCGCCATCAGTTGAATCGTCTGCCATGTCTCGTAGCGCCAGGAACCAAGGCCGCCACCGTCCACCGCGCCTCGCCTGTCCCTGCATTCATCGCAACTTCATCAACCCCCCCGGCCCCACGCCGCCTCGCCCCCTCGCCCGAAGCGGCAGCCCGCCAAGCATGCTCTTCCTTGGCTGTGCGGAGGCGAGAAGTTAAAAGGGTCCGTTGGCGCACGTGGAGGACCACCTTGCTGGCACTACGGGTTAGGCGTTCGAGTTCGAGCCCCCGCGAGTCCCCGCTCAGCAGACCGTCGTGCGTCTGATGGATGGTGAGCGTTGCTGCTCAGGAACGGGGACGCCTCCCACGTGGGTGGAATGAGTTCCCAGAAGGGACACCGAGTATTTTTCTCTTCTTTCTTTTCTTCGTCCTTTGTTTCTTGGCAAAACACCTCTGTGAATCTTGCATCTGCTGCACCGTCTGTCCTCTCCGCTCGCGTTCGACACCGTCGTGACTGACTTCTGCTGACGTCGCTCAGACGAGCTGGTGCCAGGCCTCGCTTCGGTAGAGACATGCTCCGCCTGCTGAGATATCCTCGGCTCGGTCTTTGCCAGCTGAACCGCACCGCTCCGTCTTGGCCTTTGCGAGCGCTGGGCCAATGGCCGGTGAATCGCGACAGTGTGGCTCTTACGCCATCAAGCGACGCGACCATCCGGCGAACCATATACCGACGTGTAAGCCTAGGCCGTCGTAGACGTAACCGACGCTCCTTGACGGATGCGGTCGTCTCAACACAAGATTGCATCCCTCGAGAGACCTTGTCGTAATACCTGCAATCGTGCTTCGTGGCATTACTGTGTTTTATATTCGGAAGCGCCGCCTGTAGACTGCTTCCGACTTGCGAGTTCAAGCTACGGAACCATTTTACCCAACATGGACACGGAATCATGGCCAACTCCCATCCTTCCGAGGCGCAGCAGGCCAGAGCCCTCTAACCAGGAACCATCGGGTAWATGCTTTGATATATAAATATATATATATCCACTGCTTCACGAGTTTGATGGCCGGCGTCATCCGACTCCCTTCAGCCCTTGCCTACCCTATACCAGAAGAGGCTTCACAGTTACACGACCAGCTCCAACAGTCGAATAAAGCCATAATTACAAGTAGACTTCGGAGCACCATCTCATAATTTTATTACATCCTTAAACACAGGCACCGACCAACGCTATAAAAGAGACAACCGCACGAAACTCCAACAAACATCGCTCCACTCCATTCATGACATACTCGACCATGCATCCGCGCACATCGTCTCACACCCCGCGCCTGTCCGCCGCCGTCTGGCCAGCCACCCTATCCGCCGGCCCGTGATATCCATGCATCATCTCCTCGTCCACCACGTCCAGCCGCGTCGGCGGGCCGTCGCTCCGCTTGCGCTGGTGCATCAGCGGCGGCCGGCCGCCCGGCCATATCCCGCTCGACCGGCGCCGCTCGTCCACGGGCAGGGCCACGCTGGCTGGCGAGCTCGGCAGCTCGGCGACGTACGGCTGGGCCTCGAGTTCCGCCGCGACGGCCGGGTGGTGCGCTGCGTCCGTGTCCGCGCCGCTCGACGCCGTCGAGGCGTCGCTCTGCTGGCGCACGTGGGAGTACAGCGGGCGCGAGTCCCGGCTCAAGTGGCTCGCCGCGCGGGCCACGACGGACTGCTGGTCGCTGAACCGCCGCGGCTGGCCCGGCAGGGAGTCGAAGTAGCTGAGCGTGGGCCCCGCCCCGTCGTGCTCCATGCTGGTGTGCCCGCTGGCCATCCCGCTCACGGACTGGAACCCGCCGGCGAAGCTCGTGGGCGTCTGGTCCGCCGACGCAAGCTCGGGGCTCCCGGGCCCGGTCTGCGCGTCGATACTGGGACTCGGCCTCGGGTGCGACGGCCGCGGCGACGACCTCATCAGGGGGTCCACGCTCATGGTGTCGGCGTCCGAGTCCGCCGCCTGGACCTGCTTCATCTGCGCGCGGGGCTTTGCGTTGTCGGACCGCCTGGAGTTGTCGCTGCCCTTGATGCTGCCGCGGCGCCTGGCGCTGAAGTGGCGGCAGAGCAGCAAGGCGGCGACCAGGGCGATGATGACGCAGGAGATGGATCCGGCAACGATGCCGCCGACCTGTGCTGCTGAGATGCCGCCTCCGCCGCCCGAGGACCCCCCCGAGGGTATGGATTTGGGGACGGCGGAGGGGAAGTACTTGAGCACCTTTTGGTCGCCGTCGCCGTCGCCAGTGCCCACGGTCGGGAACGCGGTCGGCGGCTCGGGCGAGCTGACGGTCGTGGCAGTGGTGGTGAACACGGTCGCCAGGCCGCGGCCTGTGGAAGTCAGGACCATGGTCCTGGTCACTGTCGTCGGGTCGGTTGAGTGGCACTGGTTGACGGCGCAGCCCATCCCGTTCGGGCAGCACCCGTAGCTCGCAGACGACGGGCAGAGGTAGTGGCTCGACGGACAGCCGTACGTATACGGCGACCCGGACGGGGGCACGCAGTTGGCGGCTCTCTCGCAGAGGTAGCCGTCTGGGCAGCAGCCGCCTGGGCTCGGTTAGAAGAGCTGCTCGCTCGCAGAGGCGCTGTCGGCATCAGAGAGCGCGGGCGGGAGCTCACCTCCGTAGACGGCCGCGCAGGCATACCACCCGACCTTGGTGCCGCACGTCGACGGCCCCTTTGTGGTCGCGTAGCAGCTCTCCTTGGCGCAGTCGTAGTTGTCCGGGCAGCAGTCTCCGTCGAGGCTGCTGGGACAGAGCTTCATGCTGACGCCGCAGACGATGTCGTCCCGCCGGGCCAGCACGGCGGGCTGTGTGACCTGGGGCTGCTTGTCGATGCGGTGGAGCCCATCGTGTCGTTTGAAGGACTTGGCTTCGACAGGGGAGAGTGTGAGAGGGACSAGGAGGAGGAGAGCCGTCGGGAGTATGCGGTCGGGGGACCTCATGGTCACTGTTTGCGGCTATTTGTGCCAAACGACGTATCAGATGCGACAGCTGCCGCGGCCTCAACCTTGACTGTTGGAAGCGATTCTCTCAACTCGCGAACCGCCACTGGAATCTCTTGAACTTGCGAAGGAGGAGGCCAAGCCCGTCGGCTGTTTGGTGGCCGACGACGCTCGACGGGCGAGCGCTGCCACCGCAGCTCATTCAACGCCGAAAGCGTCCCCGCGAGACGGACAGCTGGCGTCTGGTTCCAACGGATGCAGCCGCAGCAGGGCTTGTTTCAGAGGTATTGTTGCTCAGTGTCAAACGCCAGGGTGAGTGAGGTGCGCTCAGCCAGAACATGGCCCGTGGTTTGCGCGGCGGTTGGCACGACCAACAGCATCTCCCTGGGTAAGGCTGCCGTTTGCGCTGGACAAGAGCGACGGGCCTCGGCGACGTCTCGACCACATCAAAAAGAGCCCTGCTTCCAAAACGACAGAAGGGGACTCCACGTTCCCCGCCCGTCTCGCAGAGCAGCATATACGACCAAGTGCTTACATCTCGCTGAGCGCGGCAGCGTCGCATGAGACACCGCGCGGAGCAAGGTGGCAGCAAAGGCAAAAGGCTGAGCACGGGGACAAATCCCAAGCATGGGCCGCATTGCGCAGTCCTCAATCGAGATGCGCGCGGCGGCGGGCGTGATTGGGCCTAGGCCTCGACGGTGGCGCCATGGGGGCGGGCCAGTCATGCGTGTTGGCAGGCGTTGCAGCGAGGGGCCATGTCGTGCATGCATCCTTACGCATGCCTGTTCTGTTGCCCTGTTCTGTTGCGTACTCGTACTGCTTGGGCGGGGGCTGGGGGTCAAGAGGAGGAGGCACGGCGAGCGATGGATTGCGTTTTTGGGCTTTTGGCGGAGGTGTTGGCTGGCCGTGCGTGGGGTGTAAGTCACCGTGGTGTTGAGGCTCAGGCTTGGGGGCCGACGAATCAGGGCCAACTACCTCCCCTGGGGCTTGAAGTTGAACCGATATCCAGCTGCGGAGTACCTGGCTTGGGAAAAAGAGGCGTCCTGGGCTTTTAAAGGCGGTGTCTGTGTTGATGCTCGGGAACGCTTTGGGCAGGTGGCAGAATCGCACGTCGGCGCGTCGGCGCCGGGGCATCGCCCGTGTCGGGATCAGGCGATTTCCCGTGCAAAGTATGGTACGGAATACTAATGTGTACGAACATCGGCTAGGTTAAGGCGCAGGTCGTCTTACCTTGCGGCGGCGAAGTTCCGTTTAGCACCCCAGCATCACAGCGGTCCTGTCGATACTGTGTGGTGAGGCTTGGATGGCCTCGTTGCATCTGGTCTGGATGCCGGGCTGCTGGGGACATGAAGCTGTGACGCGGCCGGCGTCACGTAGCATGGCCTTGTTCCAGGTCTTGTGCTGACCTCATGCTTCCTTCTGCTGCGCTGTGCAGTCTGCCTGCCGGATGATGGACAGCCGCGGCGTGGGTTGAGCCAAGGGTGAGACGGACGAGAGCCGAGATGTCCAGACTCGGCAACACCAAGACGGGTTGTGAATACGGCAAATGGACTGCCGTCCGAAGCAATCACCATCATTGCACATCGCCCCGACCTGACAAGTGCCGTGACGGTGGAGATTACGAGCGACGGATCAGCGGCTTATTGGACGCGTACTCCGTACGAGTACGCGTACTTGGTAGGTAATACCGATAATCGGTACGGCGTATGCCACCGTCCGTAGTCTCTGTTTGCCCTGCTGGCGTTTAACCCTTTATCCTTCGGCAGGGACCCCCGCGGACGGGGATGCAGAACCCGCGTGTTCTCGAACGTTGCAGGGTTGGCGCTACCGCGTTGACGCTTGTCGGGGCGAGATGCTTGCAGTTGGCATTGCGACGTGGTCCGTAGTGAATGCGTGCTTGATATGATGGACGGCGGGAGCCGCCAGCAACGAGAGCAATTCGTTCGTGCACCCGACCGCACGTGGATGGCCCATGCTCAGGCCCAGACGCTGTTTTTAGCAACGGCCGTCTTCCTGCGACGCCATTCACAGTACGGACCACGGACGACTTTGCATCAGCAACCTCAACGCACCGCGGCCACCCACGAGGTGGCAACCCCGCAAGCTTCGCTCCTTTGCTCCATAGCATCCCCCACGTTTCGCCCGACGCCCGACGGCGCGGCAGGCTGCAGGGGTGGCATCGCGAAGCGGGCCCGGTCGCGCTCCTGGGACGCCAAGTCACGATGCGCCGGTGGAGGCAGACAGCACGGGCTCGTCAGGCTCGGGCTCGGTTTCTGGCACCGAGGCTCTGCGGCGGGTGCTTCTGCTGCTCGCCGCGCCGCCCGCGCATCGCCTCACGACCCGGTGGCTCGCTCCGCCATGGCATGCCTCGCCGCGGGGGTGACGTGAGACGCCCGCGACAGGCCGCTGCATCCATCCGTCCATCCGTCCATCCGTCCGCTTGTCCACCCACGCTCCTCGCCGGCGCCCTCCCGCCGTCACGCGGTACCGCCTCAGCAACTGCCCCCGGGCCAGGATATTACACCAAGGCAGCCCACTCGGTCGCGCGACCAACACCGACGGCGAAGACACCGGACTTGGCTCTCGAGCCGTGCCCCCGGCCGCAGCTCTGTTCCAACCTCCCTCGAGCATGAACTCGTGAACCTGCCCCCGCGGCCACTTCCACTGGAGACATGCTTTTATATACCAAGACAGCGACCCCGCGGGCCCCCAAGAGGCGCTCCAGAGCAGGTGAGCCGCCGCCCGCTGATTGCTTTTTGCCCGTCGAGCGGGCCCATGGCGCGCCGTGTTGCGCCGTGTTGGTCCGCTTCTGCTTTCCGCTGGCTAACCGTTGGTTCTGGCCGACTGCAGGATGCAACTACTGGTAAGACACCCGGCCATGTCCATATCCGTGCCTACGGAGTAACCCACGGCGCAGCGTCTAACGCAGCGGACAGTAAAGAAAAGGTAACTCCCCGCGCCCAAGCCAGACTCTGGACGGCCGCTCACGCCTTGCGCAACAGAAGAAAAAGTGCGACGAGGCGCGCCCCGCGTGCTCTCGCTGCCAGGAGAGCAGCCGGGACTGCCTGTACGAGCCCGTCAAGCCGCGCGTGCGCCGCAGGGTTGCGCCGCGCAACGGCCTCGCCGTGGCCGTTGACGGGCTGGGCGAGGTGGTGCGGCGGCCGTCCGACGCTTCCTGCGCGGCTGGGCGCGACCTCGACGAGCTGCCCCTGGAGGCCGACGCCGGCGGCTTCAGCTTCGACGCCTTTGGCAGCGACTCGGTGCTGGACCCCGTCGACGACGTCGTGCGCCGGGACGACGGCCTCGCGCTCGTCCTCGTCGCCCCCGGCGCCCCCGGCGCCCCCGGCACCCTCCCGTCGCCGCGCCTCGAGTTCTGCCAGCCCGCCTTCTACGAGTTCTCGCAGGACACGGGCCGCCGCGCGCTGATGGACCACTTCTGCAACACGCTGTCGCACCTCATCGTGCTGCGCGAGGACTAGGGCAACCCCTTCCAGCAGCTGGTGCTGCCGCTGTCGCACAACAGCCAGGCCGTCTCCGGCGCCATCTACGCGCTCGCCTGCGCCCACCTGGAGGTGCGCGGCGTCGAGGGCGGCCAGCGGAGCCTCTACTACCACAACCAGTCCATCCAGGGCCTGGCGCGGCTGATTGAGCAGGGCGACGGCGTCGACAAGAACGAGCTGCTGGCGGCCGTCATGCTGCTGGTGTACTACGAAGTGGTAGGCCCGCCCCTGTCTGCTGCCGCCGCCGGGCACTGCGTTTTGCTGACCGTCGGCCGTCGCAGCTCGTCCAGCGAGGGCCGTCGAACCTCGTCGACGGCCATCTCAGGGGCGCCATGGCCATCATGGGCCGCAACGGCACGGCCGAGACGAACCCCACGACCGTGTTCCTCGAGCGGGTGAGTGCCGCTTGGACTGCGCCCTGACATGTCTCGCCGACCTCGCTGACCCGCCGCCCGCGCACCAGGCCTTTCGCTTCTACGACGTCATCGCCGCGCTGTCGTTTGGCACGGCGCCGCTCTCGAGCTGCCCCAGCGACGGCGGCTTCGCGCCCTTTGCGCCCCTCGACTCCCGCGGCGCCGCGGCCGCCCACGACAGCGTCGACGCGCTGCTGGGCATGGCGACGTCCCTGTGGCCCGTGATCCACCGCCTCTCCAGCCTCCTCGGCCTCAGGCACGCGCTGGAAGACGCCCTCGCGCGCGGCGAGCTGGCCAGGGCCGCCGTCCTGCGCACCGGCTTCGACTCGACCTGCGCCGCCATCGAGGTCGCGCTGCACGAGTGGGAGCCCATCCTGCCGCGCGGCTGCGCCGTAGACGCGTCCAGCGAGGCGACGGCCGAGCAGCGCCGGCTGCAGAGCATCGTCAACAGCGCGCTCGCGTACCGGCACTCGGCCGTGGTGTACCTCTACCGCAGCGTGTACGGCTGCGCGCGCGGGCACGCCGTGGTGCAGCACCACACGCGCGTCAGCCTGGCCCACTGCGAGGCGACCGTCGCCCACGGCGGGCCCATGGGCTCGCTGCTGTGGCCGCTCTTCGTCGCCGCCTGCGAGGCGGTGACGCCGGCCGACCGCGCCTTGGCCGAGCACGCCTTTGCCGGCGTCGGGCGGCGGCAGGGCATGAAGAACATCGAGCGGGCGTGGCGCGTCGTGCGCGAGGTGTGGCGTCGCGCCGACGACGTGAAGCTGGACGCCGAGGAGCCCGTGGACGAGGAGCTGCTGCTGGGGGTGAAGACGGGGCTGGGGAGGTGGAAGGGGGATCTGTGGAGGAGGGTGAGTCGGGACCTGGGCATGACGATAATCTTTGGGTAGATTATCTTGGCGTTTGCCCTTGCTAGGTGTGTGCCATGTCGTGATGCGTGCGTTGGAAAAGGAGTTTCCGGGGTGAGACAGAGGGACCTGGGATTCGTATAGGGGCGTCGTAGGGGCGTCATAGGTTCATAAGCAAAGTGCAATCCTTGAAGAATATATTATCAATATACCTCGTACGAAGCTCGCTCGGAGCACGCACCACAATGCGCGTCCGGCCCGCCTCTTGTCGGCTAGCCGCCATTCTTCCCTGGACAACGATGGACCCCGAAGCCCCAGCCAAAGCTGGCCGGCTTTCTCGGTGGGCAGATGCGCGCGGCACGGATTGCAACTAGCCCCGATTTCCTGACGACGGTGCGTTTCATAGTGATGAGTGCTAGCAGTGCTTTTCGGTAAGACCAACTTGCTGGTGTCAGCGGGTCAGAGCAGATTCGAGTAGGTTTTGTTAGGGTGATATCAAGCTTGGCGTTGGCTCGGATAGCGTGTTGGTCAGTAGCGTGTTGGCGGAGATAGTGTGTTGGCGGAGGGCCATATGGAGGGTGTTGCGAAGTACTCCGTCCTCCGTACGATGAGAGCAAACGTCTCAGCAAGATATCGCTCGATATAGCTTCAACTACTAGCATCACTGGACAGCTTCTCCCTCGTCAGCCACGAAACCTTGCTCCTCATGCCGCGCGGCGACCGCGTGCTGCGCTTTGAGCGACTCGCTGCCGTTGTGGGCGGCCACTTGTATCCATTTCCTGGCCCGGATTGTTGACCTGTCCGAATGTCTGTCCAAATGTTTTTGACATGGCCTAGGATGTTTCCAAATGACGGCTCCACTGCCCTCCCACGACCTGGACCGATTGCGCGTGCGTCTCGTGTAGCGTCGCATTCTCCCACTTAACGCAAGGCACAACGCCATCTAGCGCCCCATCTGGACGCCGAGATCACCCACCTGTACGTCCACAGCCCGTACCGTCTGGGGTGGACCGACCTGGCTGCGTTCTGGATATAAGCGCTACGCTCGTTGCCGTTGCTCAGTCGTCATTGAGCTTGTCTGAATCTGGTCGCGGGACTTGTTAACTTCCAGGTGCTGGTCTTTCTTCTCGTCCTCGGCGTCTATACCCTGGCCATATTGTGAAACGGCTCGAGAGATATATTAAACTCGGCCAGTCTCGTGTGGATCTGAGCAGCCCGGTCCACTAGTCGCGCCTCTWGCGTCTCGGCCTGCTGGTTGACCAAGTTGAAAATTTATTCGTGTCAGCAGCATCTGGTGATTCTCGGCCGCCTGTCGGCGTTCCTCCTCGAGGACAATGGTGATGTCGGACTCGCCGCGCTGGGCAGCGCGTGCTTGATGAGGCCGTCGAAGAGACTTAAAGTCCTCATTCAGGGGTTGGATGAGTTGTGGAGCCTTACAAGCAAAACGGTTAGCTGTGATCTGCCATGTTGGAGTGTAACTGCCGTGGCTTACCTGGTCGTGAGAGTTTGCCATCTCGTTCAGCACGTCTAAAGCAATCTTCTCGGCCGCCTGAGAATGACTTGCATACTGCCCTCACCGTCCTGGATACTATAGCGTATACCTTGATCTCGCCGAGTACCTTATCTATGTCCCCCATGGACTTCCAGAAACCACGCTTGTTATGCCTCTGGTCTAGCAGTTGCCCCTTGGACTCAGCAAATTGACCAAGCTGTTCATCCGAAATGACCTGTGTGGTTAAAAGCTTTTAGCTCTTTACCGACAAAAGCCTCCGTGCGTCTCGAGACATGCCTTCGTTTCCCCCCTGTGACTCTAGTACCCTTCATTCCACCACAGATATGACGTCGGCGACCAGGGCCCGTGAAATGCCCCAGGCCGTCCGGTTGATGGACTGCACATCCGATGTGCGCCTGTCCTTGGCGTAGAGGGCCGTAACCTTATTGACCATCTGGTTGAGTTTGCTGATAATTTCGCCGCCAATCTCATGTTTCCTTGGCCAAGCTCTGTCGGGTCGTGGGCCTTTGTCCCATGTGGTCCTTCTTTAGTCCCGTAAACGAAGAAATGAGGGAGAAGAGTTCCTGGGCTTATTCSGTCGGTTGCTCTCAAGCGTTTCTATCTCGGTCCCTTGCTCCTCTAGCCACCCTCCCAGACTCGCCCCGACCCACCATATCTTCGGACATCTCGTTGGATAGGCAGACGCCGTTGCACTGCCTAGTAGAGATAAGCTCGGTCTTGTTCCTAGCGAAGTCCTTGGAGGTCTTCTTTGGCATCCTGTGAAGCTGTGGCTTCTTGCGAATATTCTTTGAGCGTAGTCTACCGTGGACAGGGTCCTTCGAGGTTGCTCTTGGCCGGGGAAATAGTGGCGATAATGGCACGCCTTTGTGAATGTTGGTCTCCTAGCCTCCCTCATCGGATTCGAAGTCGCCTCTTGCGATCTGTCCCCGCCGCCGTGCCAGATGTCCGCTGCCCTCGCTGCGCTGGACGATGGGTGGTGGTTCGCGGTGGTGCGGTGGTGCGGCCGCTGGCGCCAGCCTGAACGCCGGACACCATTGCCATTGTCGGCCTGCCCAGCTCTCGTTCGGAGCTCGTTCGGAGCTCGTTCGGAGCGCGTTCGGAGCGCGTTCGTCGTCGGGAAGAGTGCTCGGCGGCTTTGTTTTTGTCGTCGGTTGCTTGTTGGGAGGGGAGACGCGAGCACAAGCAACTGCCGCGGCCACAAGCCAGCAAAGCGAAGGGCGTGGCTAGGATGGGTGCTCGAGCCCCGGTCGTTGCTCAATCTCGGTGATTTTCTGGAGGCGTGGGGGAGTGCACCCAGGCACCCGGCGAAGAACACGACAACGGCCATGCTCGGCAATTTGGGTAGGATCCGAAGACAGCACAGGCAGCTCAGCAAGAAGCGGCTTGCAAGGCAGCGCAGCGAGAGGCGGCTCGCAAGGCAGCGCAGCAAGAGGCAAAGCGCACCGATCATCTGGCTGCCAACGACGGAGACCGTTGCACTCCCGTACGGACTACATATCTTGATGTCCTCCGACCCCGTAGTTAATTTCGCAACCCTCCAAGCTGGTGGCAATCTGGAGAAGCGGGCGCGAGCCGGTCCGATCGGCGGAGCGGGTCGGTGCTGTGTCCGGGGGTGGCTGACACTGCGGGGCGACGTCGCTGCGGTGTTGGACGTACACGTACAGGCACAGCGGACCGCAGCAAATCACGGCCGGTGGCTTGCTTGGCTCGTTCTCTGGGAGCATATGTGACACAGCTCCTCATGCATGGTGCTCTGCCTGCGCGCGCTGTTTGCATGCGGTCCTTGCTGGAAGCCCAGTCCCCAGCGCGGCCATGCAGGTGTGAAACACACGTGCGCGCACAATGTCAGCCTTACGGCGTACAGACGTTGAGACGCCGCGGCGCGCGGCCATGGCCAACGGCTGGGTGAGGCCGTTGCTCGCTGCCCGAGGTGTTGGCCAGCCAGCCCTCGGGCGATGCTCCTTCTGACTAATCCATGCTTCTGTAGCGGCGGCGAGGCGTTGGCCGATGGGTGCCGGGCCAGAGGCTAGCGCTGACAGGCGGGAGTCTGAGACCCGATGCGCGGCCCATGGCCGTTATTACGGGCTGATTCGACTGGTCACCGCAGCACACGTCCGAGTTGGCAGCCTTCCAGCTCGAGGCCGGCACAACCCTTACGAGACGCGGCGCTCGAGGGTGTTGGACGCCGGACGGCTCTTCGTCGTCGGGCCTCGCCGCTGCCTTCTCCGCTGCCTTCTCCGCTGCCTTCTCCGCTGCCTTCTGCGTTCTGGCGTTTCCGTGCCTGCCTGCGGATGAGAGGAGCCGCCTGGTGCCTGCGCTGGCCCAGGCCATCCAGCGCCCTCCGGGGCCACGTCCGCGGCCTGTGGCGCTGAAACGGGCTGGCCAGCCCGTGGGCCGTGACGGCTGTTCCCGCAGACGGCTCCCTGTCTCGCCGCCGCGAGAATGAGCACCCGCCCACTGCACTGCCCGCTGTGGCCAGACTGCCATGTCTCTGGTGCACGCCGTCACTCGTCACCTCCCTCGTCGTACCCGCAATGTGACCCGTCACACGCCACGCCTAACCAGACCTCCATCCCAGCTCGCCACACTCTTCCTCACCACCACGCCGTCATCGTCGCCCTGCCCCCGTCCTTTTTTCCCCAAGGCACATCATCTCGCGACCTCGGGCCCTCTGCTGCAGCCATCGCCGGCGACCGCACCGTCACCTCCACCATGTCTGGTGACGTCTCCGACTAGCCCACATCTCCCGAGCGTCAATGCTATCGGGCTGCCGGCAGCGCGGCGCCTACTGACGACACCTACGCTACCAAGTACTCCGTACCATCGAGACCTAGGTATTCAGCTCTTGTCGCGAGCCCGCATCCGCGCTGCCGTTCGGTCGATACCGCTGCCGCGCCTCCAGCCGCGCCTCCAGCCGCGCCTCCAGCCCGCGCCTCCATAGACAGCCTCCCCCGTCATGCTCTGCTGCTGAGCCATGACGACTCTGCTCAACAAGTCCGAGTCCGCTCCTCCGCTGCGCCAGATCCGCTTCGTCCACAACCAGGGGCAGCCGCCCTCGAAGCGGCGCCGCATCAATGCTGCGTACGTTGCGTCCCCCCTACCGTGTGCCCTGCTCATGCGGCCGCCTCCTGTCCCGCTTCGGCCCCCGCCGTGGCAAGACATGCGACTACTAGCGACGCCTTGCTGACTCCCATCGACCGACAGATGCCTGACGTGCCGACGACGAAAGACGAGATGCGCCGGCGAGCGGCCCACCTGCTCGACTTGTACCAAGAATGGCCACCAGTGCCTGGGATACCCCGAAGATTTGCGAAAGGACGCGGGCGACGCGGGCGACGCCAAGCTCGAAGATGAAGACGCCGTGGATGAGCACCACGGCGACCAGGACGACATGAAGGTCTACAAGATCGAAGCGGGCACCGGCTCTGGGCCTGATGCCGCTTCGATATCGCCGCATGGCCTGGCTGCTCCGGCGCCGGCGCCAGCCAGGGCCCGTGCCGCCGTCGAACCCGATGGCGAAGATGGCGACGTGAAGCCGGCGCCCTCGCCGACAGCGCACCACAACTCCCACCCGTCTACCGGCTCAGGCAACGTGCCCGGCTCTCCGACCCTCCGACGCAACCACAACCACCGCATCCCCTACTTTCGCTACTTTGGCCCGACGGCCATCGTCCCCGGCTTCAAGCAGATGGTTGTGTCTGTCCGCGATAGGCGCCGCTCCACCGGCGGGTCGCAGTCCGGAGCGTCCCCGTTGTCTACGCCGGGCGGCATCCGGGGGAGCAGCTGTGCCGCCGGAAGCGACGTTGCCGTTGAGGATCTGCCCGCCTATGACCCCAGCAATCCGGCCCCTGTTCATCCCCTGATCATCAGTCTCGTCAAGACTTTCTTCCTTCACTTGGGATGCAACTATCCCTTTTTGAAGCAGCCCAAGTTCCTACGCCTGGTCGTGGAGAAGCGCGTCGAGCCCATTCTTGTCGACGCCATCTGCGCCCTCGCTTCCAGGTTCTCCGATGCCCTGGCACTGACCGGTAGCAACGACAAGACGCCCAGGACTGAGAGGGGCCAGGCATTTGCCCTGAGGGCAAAACACGCCACTGTCGACACTTTCCCCTGCCCGTCTGTCGGGGCTGTCCAAGCATGCCTCCTCATGGCTTACGAGGGCTTCGGCGCGAACCAGGACAGCGCCTTGTGGATGTACCTCGGACTGGCGATTCGCATGGCCGTCGACCTCGGCCTGCAGAAGCGCGTCGGCATCCAGTACCAGGGAGAGAAGGATCCTTGGTACACGAGGCACCGAAGCCGGCTCAATGGGGAATCCGAGAGTCCAGAGGAGAAGAAGCACGACGAGGTGGATGCTCTGACTCTGGAAGAGCAAAAGGAGGTCGAACAAGAGCGCATCGACACCTTCTGGGCTGTTTTTGTCCTTGATCGCGTCATTTCCTCTGGCACCGGCCGACCTGTCACGTTCCGCGAGGACGACTTCGAGCTGCCCTTCCCGGCGCCAACAATCGACCCTGCTACTGGCTGGCCCGCCTTGTTCCCCATCTTCCTCGAGATTATTCATCTCTACGGCCGAGTGTCCGATGTGCTCAACAACATCCATAATGTGCAGGATCTCACCCAGGAGAAGTGGCAGAAACTCTCAAAGATGGAGCATCAGTTGACGAGGCTGTACAAGAGCTGGGACGCACGCCTGCAGTTCAACGTCAGCAACTTCAAGGCCTACCTCGGCGTCGGGCAAGGCACCACGTTCATCCTGTTGCACTTTTGGTTTCACGCCCTATTCATCATCCTGCACCAGCCGACGCTCATGACCCCGTTTGGCGATCTCCGCAGCGAATTGCAGCTTCTCTCAGACAGCCGAGAACTCAGCATGAGCAGCGCCAAGACCATTTGCGACATCCTGGCATTTGCGGACCTCATAGACCCAAAGAGCTTCATTGGCAATCCGTTTACGAGCCAGCCGATATACATTGCCGCATGTGCGTTTCTCATGGAGTCGAGTGCGAATGCTTCCGAAGGCCCTTCCAGGGAAGGGTCGCCGCCGCCGGGATCAGCAAACCGCCCAAGGGAGCGGGCCAACGGCACGGCAAGCTCCAAACACTCGAGGCACTCGCTCCTCGCCTCGGCGGCCAACCAAAACTACCAGCGGTGCTACAACTCGCTGCAGCAGCTCTGCACATACTGGGGCGGCGTCAAGTACATACTCACGGCCCTGGACCAAAAGTCCAAGGGAATCTGGGATTGCGAGACGTACACTTCCGAGGAGTACGAGAGCACCAAAGCCCCTCCCTCCCGAGCTGGCATCAGCGGAGAGCTCAGCCAGCCTTCACCGAAAATGTGTGCCGCGCCGCCTATTGCTTGGACTTTGGCAGGGACGGCCAACTCGCCAAACTCGAATCTCACGCTCATGTACCAGAACTGGAACGGCAGCATGGTGCCTGCGCAGCAGCATGTGCAGGGCATGCCGGCGCAGGCTAGCACACCGCCTGGCAACATGGTCTATGACCCCATCAGGCAAAGCCTCCCGGCAGAAACCGGAGGCATGTACCCCCCGGCAATTCCCCAGACGAATGCCTCGGCAGGACGCCCTTCTCCTCGACAGCCCAAGCCTCGCAGGCCCTCGAACCTGCCTGGTGTCGCTGTTCAGGGGCAAGCCGCGTCGGGGTTTGACGGGATACCTGAAGACACGGACGGAACTAGGGTGTTTGCGGCTCCAGCATATACCCACTCCGGCCAGAATTCTGGCGGAGGATTCGAGGCTTACAGCGCATCTCCGGCCAGCAACTTGGCAGACGGCAGTGCCAGCCGTGGCATGGCAACGAACAACACGCCGGCCGGAGCACCGCACAACGTATACTACAACCAAGGCATGCCGTACCAGGCGTCTTGGGGCCTCGGGACGGGCAACATGGACGCCATTACATTTAACAGCAGGGATATCGATATGGGTGCGCTGGGGCTGCAACAGCCTGACCTGATGAGCGGGTGGCTCGACTACATTCCGAACGAGATGTTGGGGCTATTTGAGAATCACGACATGGGGCAAGGGGGGCAAGGGGGCCACGGGGGCCACGAGGGCTAGCAGCCTCGGTGGGGAAGTTGCTCGGCTTTGACGACAGTTTTCTCTTGACAGAATTTTTTCTTGTGCATGGCGTGTTCTTGAGGGAGTAGATTTATAGGATTTGCTGTGCGAGGGGTAGCAAGCGAGGATCTTGACTTTTTTCGGCACGGAGTAGCTGTTCCAGTGGAAGGGCTTATTTATTGCCTCTTGTATTTTCATTATGATGGGACGGGACGATTTCAGCAAAACGGGGAAGGGAAGGGATACTCGATTTCCGGCACTCGTCGGTCGAAGGCTGGTAGATGGTGCCGGGATACTGCTGGCACGCCGCCGGTTGCTTCTGATGGGATTTGGGATTTGGGCTTGGGCTTGGAGTGGGAGTTTCTGTGTGCCACTCCAGCGTTGATTTGGAAACACAATTGATGCGACGGGCATTGATTTGTTATCTAGGATGAAGTGCTGCGGCGTCCCTCACGGCCATTGCGTATCTTGGTTGATGGATGGACGAGAGAACCAGTGACATTCGTTCGCTCTTGTGTAGTACATATATATAAAGACGTCTGTTTTCTAAATGCTCCTGGAAATCGTTTCTTGCAAACACGTGTCCCACGCGTCCCGTAACTCCTGGCCCGTTGACGGCCATGCACACGGCATCGCTCAGCTCCCCAACGGCTTGGCCATGTGGATGCCCATCTGGCGGGCGTGCTGCGCCATGACGGCGTCGGCAATGACCAGCGCAGCCATGCCCTCGACAATGGGCACGGCGCGCGGCACGACGCAGGGGTCGTGGCGGCCCTTTGCGGCGAGGACGCCCTCGGCGGCGGCGTCGTAGCGGGCGGTGGTCTGGTCCTGGCTGATGGTGGCGGGGGGCTTGAAGGAGACGCGGAAGAAGATGGGCATGCCGTTGGAGATGCCGCCCTGGATGCCGCCCGAGTTGTTCGTCTTGGTCTGCAGGCTGGAGCGCGGGATGCCGAACTTGGCGGCGSCGGCGGGGATGCTGGGGGCGGCGACGAAGGGGTCGTTGTGGCGGCTGCCGGTCATCTCGGCGCCGCGGAAGCCGGAGCCGATCTCGAAGCCCTTGACGGCGGGGATGCTGAGCATGGCGTGCGCGAGCACGGCCTCGAGCTTGTCGAAGCAGGGCTCGCCGAGGCCCGAGGGCGCGTGGCGGATGACGCAGGTGATGCAGCCGCCGGTGCTGTCGTGGGCGTCGCGCAGCTCGGCGATGCGGGCCTCCATGCGGCGCGCCGTGTCGGCGTGCGGGCAGCGCACGGGCAGGAAGCCGTCGACGTCGGCGCGGGTGATGGAGCCGGCGAGGCTGAGGAAGGCCGGGTCGGCGCTCATGGCGCCCGCGTCGCCGAAGAGCTTGATGTCGCCGACCGAGGTGACGAAGGCGACGATCTCGACGCCGTACGTCTCATGGAGCCACTTCTCGGCGACGGCGCCGGCGGCGACGCGCGCGATGGTCTCGCGCGCGCTGCTGCGGCCGCCGCCGGAGCTGGCCTTGACGCCGTACTTCTCGAGGTACGTCCAGTCGGCGTGGCTGGGCCGCGGGTACAGGTCGATGGTCTGGTCGCCGTAGTCCTTGGGCCGCTGGTCCTCGTTCGGCACGGTCAGCAGGATGGGCGTGCCGAGCGTGCGGCCGGCCTCGGTGCCCGAGTGGATCGTGACCTGGTCCTTTTCGTTGCGGGGCGTGGTGATGGCGGACTGGCCCGGGCGGCGCCGGTCGAGCTGCGGCTGGATGTCCGACGCGGAGAGGGCGAGCTTCGGGGGGCAGTTTTCGATGATGCACGAGACGGATTTGCCGTGCGACTCGCCGGCCCTGTACGAGGAAGGGTGTTAGCTGCGGCGTCGGTAGTGGGCGTGGAGGGGGGCGTGGAGGGGGGCGTACGTGGTGATACGGAAGAAGTTCCCGAAGGAGGACATGGCGGCGGATAGCTGGGCGACTGACGGGAGACGAAGTGGAGGAGGAGTGGTTTGGGAGGATGGTGAGGATGGTGGTGAGAGGTGCGCCGTGGTGTTGACTGATGTATTCCGACTTCGGTCGAAATTTTGAATGGCGGGGGAGGGGCAGACAATGGAGGGCCGATGCGCCGTACGGAGTTCACGCAACAACAACCATGTGTTTGATTGAATAGAGTATATTCGGAGATATTAACTTGCAGTAGATACGAGAAGATGTTGAGCGACTCATACATACTGCAACCCCATTGACAAACCACAGCTTGCAGGAGCATGCAATGACGTGACACTGCATGTTCGCATTTCTGCGCCGATTCTGCTGAGTCAGGGTCGCCCAAGCGCCGTGACTCATGGCTGCTTCCTCTCACCTTTATCACTCCCCAACTCAAACTGACCAAGTTCAGCCTGCATGCGATCTAGATTGAATCATCGTGCGGGCGACTACCCATTCTCAATACCTTCCATCTCTTACGGCCTTCTTGAGCTGTGATGTCCGCGAACAGATCCAAGAGGACGGATGCTTGCCACAACGTTTGAGCAGAAGTACCATCTTGGGAGCGTCTCATCAAGAGAAGCCTGCGTGCCAGAGTTTCGCACCGGATATCGCGGTCTTCATGTCCCTCGCCTCGGCAAGGAACGCCGCAAGGATGAAGCCGAATCGTTACAATTCATGCAACAGCACACTAATATCCCGGTCCCGACTGCGCTGCCACTTCGAGGACGACGGGCGTACTACTTGATCGCGCAATATGTTGAAGGCGTGAGTGAGCATGTCCGAACTCCTCGAGGGACAGGAGGCTATCTTGCGCGGAGAGCTTGAGAGCCAGCGAGCGAAACTCAAGGCTTTGAAGTCCCGTCATCTTGGCGGACTCCCGGGAATTGTAATTCCATATCGAGTTTTGCGCCGTACAGACTGCTTGCATCTACGGCCCTCGAGTCATGACGAATGCGTCTTCTACCACCACGATCTATCGCAGCAAAATATCATCGTCTACTCGGATACGCTTACGATAGGGGCAATCAATGATTGGGAATATGCTGGTTTCTTCCCGCCTCCCTTTAAGTACCCATTCTACACCAGACCTGGCCCTTCGTCAGCCGTCAACGGTGAAGCCGATGACTCGCTTCATTTACTTCGGTTTCTCCATTCCGAAGAAAGCGCTAGTCGCTAGACTGCGCCGAACCGCTGACTCGCTGAATGGCAAAAGTGTGAATAGGGATTGATGGCGTGTATTATGTAGCATTGGGTCTTTTGGTAATGTACAAAGTTGTGGCTTGGGCGGTGGTTGCGAGCTCTGGGTAATCGTTGATCCTCTCCACATGTAGAAAGGTACGGAGTACGTACTTTGTACCTTGGGGTTCTAACGGCGGGCCCGTCAATCGGGCAACAAATCTGCTGCTAAACTCGTCGAATCACTCATCGATGACAGTGAGCTGTTGAGCTACACGTCCCAATTGGAGGCGATGCCTCGTTGACGGATCAAGGGACCCTTTACTCACCCACTCGGCCCACCCATTTCTCCCAATGCACCGCCTGGCCCGCCGTGGTCGGCCATGGACCAGAGCCACCTTCAATGCTTCTCGCGTCTCAAACTTCTCCACCGAGGCGGCCTCGCATCACGCAAACAAGACGCAGGTCTACATCTCAAAGTCCAGAGACCCCCTGCTGAACCTCTCCGTCGAGCACCACCTCCTCCAGGTCACGCCGCCCGGGTCCACCGTCCTCCTGCTCTACGCCAACGCGCCATGCGTCGTCTTTGGGCGGAACCAGCACCCCTGGCTGGAGGCAAACCTGCCGCGCCTGGCGCAGATTGCGCAGCGGCCTGGTAGTGTTGGGTGGACAGACGAGCCGGTGCAGCTTGTCCGTCGGCGGTCCGGCGGCGGGACTGTCTTTCATGATGCAGGCAACGTCAACTTCAGCGTCATCTGCCCGCCGGCTGCGTTTGACCGCGACAAGCACGCGGAGATGGTGGTGTGTGCGTTGAAGGCCCTGGGGCGGCCGACTACGCGCGTGAATCAGCGGCACGACATTGTTATGGACGTCGGCGCTGCGGATAACGCCACCAGCACGTTCAAGGTCTCCGGCTCGGCGTACAAGTTGACGCGTCTACGGTCTCTGCACCACGGGACGTGCCTCTTGCGCAGCCCTAACCTGGCCAACATCTCCGGCATGCTGCGGTCCCCAGCAGAGCCGTTTATCAAGGCCCGCGGCGTCGACAGCGTCCGCAGCCCGGTGAGGAACGTGGACCTCGACAACGCCGACTTTGAGGCCGCCGTCGTGGAGCAGTTTGGGAAGATGTACGGGCCTTTCGATATTCGAGGGGAGTTTGACGACGGGGCTTTGGCGGTGGAGAAGATCAAGGCTGGGTATGAGGAGCTGCAGTCTAGGACCTGGACGTACGGGCAGACGCCGCGCTTCACGTTCTGCACGCATCCAATTGAAGATGATCCTCGGGCGCGGCCAGAATTACCGTTTGACGTGAGTACTACCTCTGCCGCATTCGTTGAAGACGCGGTACTAACTCTCGTAGCTCAAAATACACTTTGAGGCTAGGCATGGCCTGATAGAGCGGTTTAATATTGAAGGAGAGCAGCGGGCAGCCACGGACTCGCTAGTCAACAGCTCGTTGCACAATGTCCATGACTGGATCGAACGGCTTGCTCAGGTCGGCTTGGGTGGGAGAGACGCCGCGGATGCTGGCGCTTGGATGAATGACGTGCTGGGCACCGAGTTTACTAAAGCTTGAGCGACCATCGTCCCAGATGGCTGAATAGCTTTGGACCACGAACTGTGCCATCAAAGAGCTGCCTCTTTGGATATCTATTGCTTTCATGTTCAACGAGGTGCTGGACCTCATCACCACAAGCTGGCGCGATCGACGTGTCGGTTTCTAGAGCGAAACCAGCGGGTCTTGTCTCGATAACAGAAAACTCGGCAATGGCATAATTTGCCTGGTTTTGGACTACGACCTCGATCCAGGGACGATAGCCAAGCCATGAGGACGCCGGCGACTAGAGGCACCAGGCACAACGTTATTAATGGAAAGGAAAGAGGCCCGTCGCACCTTTGCGCGGCAAGCCTGCGAGCCCGGACGGATGTGTGCCGCTTCTGCCTTGCCCGATACAGTAGGAGATAGCGGGCCCAAGTGCGTAACGGACTACGACGAACGCTAACAGCGCGTCACCGCGAGTTTGTGATAGACCAGCGGCCCGATTTACGACCTGTCGGCTCAGTGTGGGTTTGGCGGAGCAGAGCTGCTACGGGGGGTCTTGTTGGTAGAGCCGTGTTACGTGCTCCCGTCATCTATACAGCTGGATGTCGGGTCGATGCAACGCAATCTGGATGGATCGACGATGGCTTGTTCTGCCGACATCAAACGCAAATACCAGCCCTGAAGCCGGCTCGGCGACGAGACACGGCGGCACAAGCCTATCCGTGGCTTGCATCACACTACTTTGCGCCACCTTGCCGTCGTCCATGCTGGATCGCCATCAAGTAATAATATGTAATGGACGATAAAAATTCACTTCCCAATGCCATCATTTCTTCCCCGCGGGGTCCTCTCCAAGATGCGCACATCCTCCGCCCTCTCTAACCTCCTGGGACGGGACTCACTGGCCTCGAACCCCCACACTGCTTGATCGGGCAGGTTGCTACACTGCGCCAGTGCCTGGACAGGCCAATAAGGAAGTTCTCAAGATAGGGTTGCTCTTCAATTATCACTGCGCTGCGGTCCCCACGTTGGCGATCGGCAATGTAAGTCGTCGACACGGCCACTCGGGTCTCAAACGGTTCGACCCTGCCGTTTCCGCCCTACGCGACACATGACGAAACTGTTCGAACTGGCCTGCGTCTTCTTCCGTGGTTGTACGAGCATATCTGTGTGTCCCATTGGCCGCCCCGTGCCTCTTTCTCTTCCCGAAATGCTTGAGGATGATATCTTGTTTACTGGCTGCTCCATGGAAACAAAAACCTCCTGCTTGCACCTTCAAATCCATTCTAGATTCCATGAAGGGGCTCCATCGTATGCAGGAGTTCGGTAACTCCTGCCTGATGTTTCGAAATCACCTCACAAGAGATGAAATTGTGAGCAATCAAAGGGCGAGGGATGTCGTTGAGTGGAGTTTCCACTTCCCGTGAACACTTTTGTCGGCCTCTGACAGTGGAAAATGCAGTTAACTTCCTCTTCGCCGTCAAGTCTGCCACACTAGACATGTCCATGGGTGAGAAAGCTACCTATCAGGTCGAAAAACCAATGACTGTCATAGAGGGCTGCCGTAAACTCGCCCAGATTGCATCTGGCAGCATCAGGAGGAGTTAAGGTGCTTGCGACTCTTGGGAGATTAAGTTCTTTGAATTCATCCAAAAGGTCTGCCAGGAGCGTACTCAGTGGAATAGACAAATCTTCCAAATTTTGATGCAACTGAAGCACTTTTGTGCTGGATGAGACATTTAGTTTGGTCGGCCACTGGAGCTGCTCGAGAAGATGGCCATGTTTCTCCTGAATCCTGGGAAGTTCGGCTCTTTTGTCGATTACCCAGTGCCACCCAGATGTTTCCAATCCATTTCGTCTAATCAAAACATCGGCAAAGCGTGACTTTAGATGATCGGGATTGGGAAATTCCGTAGACAGATACATCGGCATAGCCAGGAAGTCATGAATGTTCTCATCTTGCCAGCTGCAAATTGGTTCGCCAGTAGATGCAAATACGTTCGAACGGCCCGACGGAATGATACTTCCGTTTACCAAGGCCAACACAAACGCGGCTATGCTGTAGGAATAGTTCTTAAGGCTGAGCAAAGTAGGGTCGACGCGTTTCTCGTGCTGGCATAGATTCGCAGTGATGGCGAGTCGGTCCGCGACCAGCGAGTTTTCTCGATACGCCATCTGTTCTGCTAATTCGTAGCTCTGTGGACGTGTTGCTCGTCGTCCCTGTTCCCAGGCTTGCACATAAAGCCCGGTCATCGCTTCCATGTTGAAGTCATAAGCTTTAGATGATGTCGGCGGCAAGAATTTATCCACCGTGGTTCTTATGAGTGAAACGATGTCGAAAAGCTCAGAGAGTCGAAAGGTAACTCCCTTGGGGCATCCACCAATATTCAAAAGCTCTTGACCGAATCCATGGGGTATGAGCAGCTGCATTTGACCTTCGGTGCAGCTGGCTTCTTGATATGTCCAATTTCGGAAGAACCACCCATCGGCTGAAATCTCCGATAATAAACGATGCACTTGTGTCAGGATCTGTGAATTCGCAGGATTGTACCAAGAAGTCTGCCAGAGATGGTCTCGACGGGGAAAGGATTCTCGTGAACGTTCAAAGGGTCGACTCGGCAGATATTCTTGTGCTCAATAACTCGATCGTGTTCGTGGCGGACCGGTACACCTGGTCCATGCACTGCACGCCTTGTTTCAAGTCCGAAGAATCGCCCTGGTCCATGCATTCCTGGTCAGTCCAGACGAATCGGATGCCCTGAGAGACAGCACATGCTATGGATCTCTCTAGCACGCCTCTAGGGGCCCTGCTTGGTCGAACGCCTTTACTTGTCTGAATGCTGTAAGACGGATAGTCCTGAGTTCCGTCATCGAAAGA
>LFRF01000002.1:160627-192291 GCA_001189435.1 Tolypocladium ophioglossoides CBS 100239 | reverse complement strand
CTGCCGAGTCAACCGGTCTATCCGACAGTTCCAACAGTACGAGACTGTAAGGTAATTCGTCTCTCCTGGATGATCGTTCTCATTTGTCAAGTTTAGAGTCCTCGGCCGACCGAAGAACTCGTCTAGCTGAATTGAATCGATTCTTGGGACTTCCAGGAAGCGAAGGTGTTTGGGCCAGTGCGAAAAGCTGGTGCGGGATATGACTCTGGCTTGGACCTCCAGCATCTCGTCTATGAAGCCGCCACGAGAACCAAAGACTGCCCCGAGCCTTTTGTCTTTATCTAGCTCCATACCTGTCAGCAATCAAAGGAACATCAAGCCGTAGCTCTATGGGACTCATGAACAAAAAGGCCGAATATGGAGGTCTGAGTGATGGGCGATGGCATTGATGAACCAAATCAGTTTGTGGTTTTCAGGGACTGGCGGTTTGCTGGTGGGGATGGTGTAATGTCGCCGTTGCCCGCGGAGGTTCAATGGACGGCTTGAGCCAGCCAGGACACAGGGAATTGGCTGATTCGCTCGAAACGCAACCACCATTAGATGCAGACGCCCAGCCATGGTATTGGAGAGGACTACCTGACGCACCCCCATCTGTCACTGCTTATGCTAAGGGGTATAAAATTAAGAGGAAGAAAAAATGCCATAATAGTCTCAATTCCCGTGTAAGTTTTATAGTAGGCAGAAGCACTCCAAATAGGGTGTCCAAGCCACTAAGTCCCGCAAGCGACGGCAACCGTGCTGAGCATGTGCCAGGTCATGGTACTGCCATCGACCACAATGAGGCCGGCGCGAGTCTCGACGGGGTTCGGTTGTCGTTGCAGGCACCGAACTTCGCGATGGCGTTGTCGAAGCTGAGGACGGCTCCTGATGAAACATCCAGCCTCTTGGTGGAAATATAACTATATATGTGGACTCTTGAGAGTCACGTCTAGAGCATCGTCCCGAGTTCCCACCGAAACCTTTCAGAAGCAATGATACTAACTGTGACTTTGATATTGAATCTGGACTTCAAAGCTAGCATCTATTCTTTTTCAAGGGCTCGAGCATTCTGCGACCCGTCACTAGCCGCTGTTGAGATTACCTTGCCAATCTTCTCAATCTCCTCAAGCCTACTCATCCAGAAATCCCACCGTTCCATGCTCATCGGTCCCGCCTTCCACAGCCTCCCCTCCCTCTCCAACGCCCAGGATGTCTCGCCTTTCTTTGCGCCCTCTTTGAGCCTCTCACCCGCAACCTTGATCCACACAGCCGCAGCAGGTATCTCGAAATCCCACACTGCATCCTGGCATTCAAGCGCCTCAGATATACACTCATAGCCCCAGCTCAAGGGCAGAAGGCCATCTTCAGCATCCGGTCCCGGAGCAGCCACCGCACACGATGCCTCCACAAACGCCAAGTGCACATGGGCCTCTCGCCTCTTCGCCCTCGTGGCCGGATCCCGCGTCGCCAACGCTTTCCGCCAATGACTCTGCTTCCATGCATCCGACCACGAGTGGCCGAATCCCCTGAGACCTTTCCAGACTGGCTCGCCGTCCTCTTCGCCCGGCAGCTGATTGAGTTCTTTCAGCAGGGCGATGAGGGCGGGCGTGTGGCTCACGGGCAGCTCGAAGAGCGCGTCTTCAATAATGCCTAGTACGCGGTCGCGTAGGTCGGTCGTCTTCTCGGAGCCGTGGGGCTCGGTCATCGCGGCAGTTGTCTCGGATGGTCTGAAGTGGCTGTTGATATACGCTTTGAGGGCCGCAGCTTGATAGGGATGCGCCCCTGTCTCCTCCTCACCGTCCATGGGCGCAGTGTGGTGGTCGAACCAAGCGTCGTCAGCGGCGGAACCGAAGCCGTCAAAGTCAACTGATTTGCAGGTCATTTCTTGAATGCCGGTGTTCATGGTGGCGGAGTGTGAAGTGAATTTCGGAGTTTGAGGTCGCCCTTAGCTAGACGGCGCTGATGCTGCTTGGACCTGGTAGAGTTGCGCTGGCCAGAAGTTGCTTCCTTTGGGCGGAAGTTTGTGAATGGGGAGTGAGATGCGGCCGCAAGATTCGTGCGCTTGAAGGAGTGGCGGATGGAGAGACAAGACGTCGAGTCATGCAACCTGAGGACTGTGCTCAATCGTGGCGAAGCATTGCTGACTCTTGCAAACAGGTTTTGAAAACCATACTAATAATACCTTCTTAACGGCTATTCGAGCCGAAGAGTGACATCATTAGGCAGCTAATGATGACTGATATGCTAGTCCATCAGGAACGTGGGGTCGAGAGTCGAGACCATCGACCGTTTGCTGACGTCCTCGTCCGCAAAGACAGCATGATCGACTGAGAAATCCACCACCACACTGAGACCCAACCAGTCAAGCAGGCGCATTCACATGTGCATGGAGATCATTTCAGAAGATCCGCCGGTGCGGCAACCCTTTCACGGAGAGCTGGACACGGCTGACGCCCCCAATCCTTAATCCAAAGTCTTTTGTACTACAAATATATATATATAAATAGAGAGGATGGGAGTAGAAAGGGTGAGATAATTAATGCGAAACTAACTAGTTATTTGTAAAGGGCTATGCCATATTACTCTTGCAAGCTGCAAAGGAGGGTATCATAGCATCACAATGCAACCTGCTACCTCCTCCTTGTGCGCCATAAGTTTCCTCCATAAGCTGATCGACGCTCCAGCCGTTAATATGTGGGTTGCTATTGTAGGCCCTTTGGTAGTCGATTGCCATGACTTCTCGGTCGTTATAAGACAGCGCCTCCCTGCGGATAAACTCCAACATTAGGGGCTCAAGCATCATTCCAGCACCAACAGTCAAATTACAGGCCTCCAGAAATACACCCAATTCCAACTCATACTTTCTAACCACAACAATGAAGTTTACTTTCGCCACCGCCTCCATCCTCTTACTGGGCCTTACTTCCGCCCTCCCAGCCGAGGACTTTGCCGATATAGACGAGCGCGCCGAGCCCTCCAACGAACCCATCGACGTAGGTCCCCCCTCAGTAACGTGAATCCTTTCCAATCACCACTAACACGCCTCGCAGTGGGATGGCCCCAATTCCTCTGCCTCCGTCAATTGCGGGAAGAACACCTACGACGGCCACGACATCTACCTGGCCGTGCAGCACGCCGTGAACCTGGGCCTGCTGTCCCCCCCTGAGACGCGCGGCGCGAAGAACTACCCGCACCCGTTCGACCACAACGACAGCAAGGGTGTGAAGCTGAACTTCCCTGCACATTGCCCGGAGAACGACGCGAACCGCAAGGAGTACCCGCTCGTCAACAACGGGCCTTACAACGGCGGCAAGAACAACAAGAAGTACGGGGATGAGCGCGTGGTGTTTTACTACGATGGCAAGGCCGAAGGCGTTGATGGGCACCCGTTGGTGTACTACTGTGGGTTGATGACGCATGTGGGTGCGGCGAAAGGAGGTTTCTTGCAATGCCCCTCTGGAAAGTAGACGCGCGCCGAAGCCCGTGTCAGAGCTCACACTCTGAGCACTGATTGTTGGATGCATGGATAACACAAATGTTGAAGTCTACATATACGCAGGGCTTCACCCAAAAGGAAAGTGTTCCGATTTGGTCTGTCTACTGGGTTTATGTTGGTTTGCATTGCGACTTAGTAGGAGGCACAAATAGTGGAATCGCGGCCCATACTCTATCTGCATTGAGCTGTGCTGTTATAGCCCGGAACCATCCAAGAATACAGAATAGGAGCATATATTCCAGTGTAGAGATGCTGTCTTATTCGACGTCGGAATGGAGTACGCTAATGCACGGATGGCTTGTATTTGTCCAACGATTCTGCTTGAACCATCAGCGTCACCCACATCAACTCCGCTGCTGCAGGCAACGTTTGCTTTGGCACATTATGCTGCTCGTAATTGGCCAACCAATTTCTCAGACGGCCCTCCGCATATCCAGGCAAACGCCCAAGCACTGCGGCCTTTCGAAAGAGATGAGGGATCTTTCGAAAAATGGATTAATGGATGAAACGTCGATGCCCACGCGCGTAGGGCACCTAAGGGGAAGATCCCTAAGCTTCACTTCTTGGGCTGGAATCCATTATCTCTGTACTCCTTGACTCTCTTCCTTCTTCTGCTGGAGGTGAACAACGCGAAAAGTGGCCAGTATAGAAGCACTCTGCAAGCGACATCGGATGAAGGAGGACACGACACGATCGTCCGGCAGCTTCTTGAGAAGGGTGCGAACAATTACTTCAATTTAGGGTGGGCGTCAAGCTGGCAACATTCTTTGAAGCATTCTTGCAACGTCGGCTGTTAGGCCCGGCGTCCATGAAGACGTGCACTCAAACATGTGTCTCTGTCACCAACCGTCTTGCTGTTATTCATGTTGGTCCTCGCTGGCGATTTGGGTGGCCAACGCGAGAAGACGTCTCGTGTCGCTGGTGTACTTTACAGGTGGGATCCTTCCCGGCGGGCACAAGGAGAGGTAGACATAGGTAAGGAGTGGTGCTTCGAAGCCGAGTACGATGGAGACGGCCCGAGCCGCCGGCCTTTTTAGTGGATCGCCCCGGCCTTGTGGGGCCGGATCCCTGTGCCGACGCGCCGACGCGGCCACGTACGGAAGACACTCTGCTGCCGCTTCTCTTCGCTCGTGAAGATGGTCCTACGCCTCAAATATCGCAAGCCATGAGTTGCTTGCGATGTTTCGCAGCCGCACCGCTGACTGCGCAGATGCGAGTAGGCCCTGATCGCCCCACGCCAGGCGGTGCTTAAGTGACGCGGCTTTCGCAGGCGATTGCAGACGCTAGCTGGCATCAGCACTGAGGAGCGCAGGCAAGCTCGCACGCACCAACACCTTCGCAAGCCACGGCTTGCGTCTACAGTCGGGCGCCTGAGAAGGTATCGGGGCTGTCAATGCGCCCGACAACACTGAGGCGCTACAACCCCGAAAGAACTGGATCTGGCATGGTCCCGTCAAGATTGGCTGCACAACAAGCTTGTAGAGCGTTCCTTATTCGCAGTATTGACTAAGGTATTGCTCACTTTTGGAGCTTGGGATCGAACCGTGTCTGCCTTGCTCGTCTGAGCTTATTAGCCTGCGAGGTGCTGTGACTTCCGCTAAACTCCAACCTATCCTGACCGATACGCACGAACCAACACGCAATACACCCCCTCATCGATAATACCGGTCCCCAAGTTCAGACGCATGATATTCCGGCCCGGCCAATTCGGCGGGAGCCACGGCAGAGTAGTTCACCTGGCCAAGCTCGCATGGCGGGCGCGTCCTGCCTTTCCGTCCCGCATTAACACCGTTGTATCCAACGCCCTCCATTTCTCGCGGCCCAGCATCATCATGGCCATTTGTAGAGCGAATCTGGTCCAATTGCGCATCATTTCCGTGACGAGACGGCTTGATATCCCCATTCGATGAGGAGCCTTCTGCCCTGCGCCTCTGCTTCCTGCGACGTGCAAAAACAAGACATCCTAGGCCGGCACATATGATGGCAAAGAGGATTGCCCCAATAGTGATGCCAGCAATGGCACCTGCCGACAGCGAATTTGAGGAGAAGTCGCCGTCCCTCCACCGGATCTGTATGGGATATGCGATTTGGTAAAGCGGATCCGCGGTACTCGCCAAAGAAAAGGTCTTTGTCGAGATGAAGCTCTGTTGGAACATATTGTCCAGCACAGTAATGGGTGTTTGTGTTGACAGTAGACTCGCGCATGCATGGAAAAGGGAGGCCCCAGTTGTCCCCTGTGGACAGTCGAAACCTTGAATACATATTAGTGGAGATCTCAATATGAAGCACAATCCTCCTTTGACGCACCGTCCAGGCAGCAGAACGCTATTGTCTCGCCAGGTGCGGAACTCAGTTCAGTAGGTGACATAGGGGGACTACATGATCGGTACCCAGACGGGCAAATTCCCGGTGAGTAGTAGCTCGTCATCCATCCCCATGGTGACGTGAATGGGCTTTCTGATGGACAGCAGGTGCTTAGAGCACACCCCATGGTGTTGTACGACCATGGCAGCCCCAGTCCTGTGGTTTGCATGTCATAGAGATCCGAGAGGCAGTTGGATGGGAATGACGCCGTGGTCGTTAAAGGGCCCAGGTTTGTGGATGTGGTGATATCAGGCAGGGTGTAGGTCCGATTGTCAGCAGTAATAGTGGTTGCCATTGTTGTTCAATTGTCTGGCGAGTTTTTGCCAAGGCAAGCGACAGGTAGAAGACTGGAAGGAATAAGGAAATGCAGTTTCAACAGCCGATGAAATGGCACTTTGTCCGCCATATACGATGCTGCTCGGTCGAACTGCAAGTATGCAATTGTGATATCATGGCCCTCGTCCTTTCAGCTCACCTGAAGATTGTTTAGCATGTGGGGGTCACCAGCCATTGGGAGTCGCCCCTGACCCCTCTGTCAAGTCTCACTGGCCAATGCAACAACGGTTTCTGGCGTCCGTACTTCGTAGATGATGGCTGAACCCTGGCTGGAATGAGGATGCAACTCAAATTAGGAGGGCTTGCCAAAACGCACAATGGCTTGGAGTGGATTCTGTAGATGGCTGTCATAAAATGGGAAACGTGCCAATGATAACAGAGATCAATGCAGGTGGCTTCAAACTTTGTGATTGCAGGCGTCGTGCACATGTCGACATGGTCGGCGGACGTCAAGAGTTCCTCGTAGTCCATTGTCTGACCTGGTGCCCTCAGCACCCGGTACACCAAAGAGTGAGGATTGCCGGCTCCAAACAATGCGAACTATGCGCAGGTCTTTCGTGATATTACAGATGAATTGCGAGCGCCTCGCCCGATTGTTACCTTCAAGCTGTACGTAATTGAAAGCGACGCCGCTAGAGGACCATTGATCAATGATTCTTGGCCGAAGCAGAGCATCTTGTGTTTGACTCCTCGACTTACCATTTGCCGAACCGTGCTGAGCTCGGAAGGAAGCATGCCGGCACACATATGGCGCCGTCATCTGCCGCTCCGCCTGAGCACGAGCTGAAGCCAGCTGAGCCCGTATCACTCCGCAGCCGCACAATTGGGATAGGTACTAGGAAGCCACTAACAACGCCCACCAACAACTCCCTGCCACCTGTGCGATAGATCGCAGCCACATTGCCCGAGAGCCGTCAAGGCACGGATGTGCTGAGGACCACCAGCATCTGAGTTCGGAGCCAGGCCAGTCCAGTTGCGTGGCCTTTGCTTCCGGAACAAGCCGTACTAAACACAACTTGTTCATCGTCAACACCGTGCCTCTCTTGCCATCGAGACGATAGGTCACGAGGCAAAAGTATGACCTCGGTCCTGAGCTCAACCAGAACCATGTCCCCGCCACGTATTGTGATGGCCACGACACCTCGGCCCCAAGGCGAGGACGGCGAGCCCAGACACGCCTCTCCCTCAACGAAGCGACGCATCAGCCTTATGACGCTATCTCCATGACGAGATATCCCCGCGCAGACAAAAGCGACAAGAAGACCCTGCGAGCCTTCCAAGCCAACGTGGCAAGATTTCGCCGGCATACGACTGTGTCCTTGTCCTCGCCGACTCCGAACACTATGACATAGTCTTACTGCAGGAGCCATGGACCGAAACCAAGGACGGTCGATGCATCACCAAAACCCATTCCGCCCACGACATCTTTTCCCCAGTCGATAGCTGGGTCGATGATAGCCCTCGGTTTGTCTGTTGTTGTCCGTGCCCCCCGGACTTGCATGTGCGGCGAAATGTGACCTCCGTGTGTTCTTGTTACCTCACGCCAGGTTCCTATGTGGCTGTGTATTCTCCCATCTGTCGACCAGTGTTGTCGTTCGTGGCATTAGCCTATGCCAAGCTCCGCGCAGGACAATGCTCCCTCGGTTCGATTTGTCGAATTACTCAACAAGAGAGCTTCGGAACGAAGGCTCGCAGACGTTATCGGTTGAAGGGGCATCAATCCCTCTCCGCCAAATGAGCGACAGGGCACCAATCTGTCTGTAGGTCTGTAGTATTGTTTAGCATCGACTATAGCATGCCGGGTGTCTGGTGCGTCCTCCGTGCAGAAGATCATGCCGTTCTATCGGACGGCTCGTCGTCGTGGGACGTTGCGAATGTTGTCGAGATGACAGGAGAACCCTATAACCTATCCGTAGCTATAGTGTTGTTGTTGAGCATTTGGGCTCGGTCGTTGTGCTACGTGGAGGGCGGCGGCCGAGAACATCAGCGCTGATGTCTATGGACGTGTCATGAATGTGGCGTGCTCTAAGATGTTTCGCGGTCGGGGCCTGCTCTATGGCCACACCTGGGCCTCCACGGGTGTCAATTCAATACTGGGGGAAGCATTGCGATCCGTAGAGGACATTGTGGCCATTTCGCTCGTTCTGTGGCTATCGTTTTAAAATTTTAGTTCTTGCTGTTGATGTTTTCCCCCCCAGATACCTCACAAGAGCGACGAACCATGGGAATGACCGGCAGGGGAATTTATCAATGCCCCTCGGGCGATAAACACATTGCAATCTTCTTTGTGTTCTATAGCGAATATGTATGTCCACGAATAAGGGAATGGACTTGCGCTAACATATATTAGACACAGGCATTACGAAAACATGCTGCGACAAGTCAGTGGACCGAAACGAAAAGCTATCCCAAACGACCAATCTTACTCAAAGATGGCGCTTCGATAACTATAGAAAGTGCTTGGGATAGTCATTCCACTATCTGAAGAAAGTGAAGGATGCCCCTACTATGAGTCTGAATCTAGAGAGAAAAAGAAATTGCAATGGCAGATGCCAAGCCTAGTCCTTGGAAACACATCAGCTGGGGCGCAAAGTGGCCAGATCACATTCATCCTCATCGATTCCGCTTACACGGCGGTTGGCGGGAGCATTACAAAATATGAACCTCAGGGAGATAAAGGAGAAGGTCAGGTGAAGCGGACATCGGCCTCATTTCCGAAGAAATCCTAGGAAACATTCCCTTCCGCGAGAAGTTGACTTGGCAGCATCCGAGCGGGGCAGCCAGCCAGATTTGCAAACAAGTCATATTGAAAGTCCTCTCCCGCGAGATCTCTTGCCAGCATCCGAGTGGGGCAGCCAGCCATATCTGCAAACAAGTCATATTGAAAGTCCTCTCCCGCGAGATCTCTGCGAGCATTCGATTGGGAGGCTCCGTGGCCGCCTAGTCGAAAGAGCTAGTCGCTTCCGGGGAAAACGTGATTGGGGCCAGTAGTGGTACGTCTTCCAGTTTGCGTTCTTGATGCGCAAGTTCTTTCTTCAAGATGAGGGGCTCCGATGTGGTTGGTTTCCAGTCTCGGTTGACAGGCTGGAAACTCGTCGTCGTGTCTCTCACATCCAATCTACCGTTGTCTCCCACCGATTTTCGACTCTGACCCCCAGCCCCCCAGTGCTCGATCGCCGCCGGGCTTCGTGGTGGCATGTCGCACAACTTTGGGAGGTTAAGTCCGGTATAGCCACCGCTGACAACTCTGAAACCCTTTGCCGCGCCGCCGACACCGGATTCGCTGCGATCTTGTGCTGACTCGTCTTGGTTGACTGCACTTGAATTGCCACCCTGCTCCGAACTAGCTGTAATTCCGGTCGCGCGGATCTGTGTTGGTATGCTGCGAAAGTTCGTGGCAGGTTGAATCCCCTCCTTGAACTGAGGCTTAGGGAGGAGCCAGGACGTCGTGGCGCCTCCGCGTGTCATGCCGCCCGTCGACTCGGCTACGGCCTGATCGTGGAGCGGCAGTTGGAAGCGGTGCATTGTATTGCTAGTGGGACCTTTACCGTCCCCAGCTGACTCTTCGACTGAGGAATCCCTCTTCAGATGGATGGTGATAGACTTTGCCTGGAAATTTTCCTCGAAACTTTCCTCGAAATTTTCCTGCTTTCGTTCATGAGCGCGGAGCTCTGACAAAGGAACTTTGCAGCAGTCTATTCCGAGGCTCCCTAAGCGCTCAGCGCTCGCATCTACCACCGGCTGTAGATCGAACTGAGCAAGGTTCTTCAGCCCAACACTGGAGCAGGCCTCCGCATACCTAATCTGGTCAGCTTATGCCTTGAAGCTCTAAAGAACATTGCATTACCTAACACGCAAGACGCAGCTGAGGAAGACAGCGGGGTTCAGCAACGCAAGGTCGCTCGGGATCGTGATGCTGTCCATTTTACCGAGCTCACAAACAATCTTTATTGCGACTTCGTCGAAATTGTCCTTTGTCATACCTTGCAAGTCGGACGCCACGAACCTAGTTTCTGCTTTTGTCAGTTTCATTATCAATCTTGGCGATCATGGTAGTTAGGACTCACGTTCTAGTGCGGCGAACACGAGAACGGCATACACACCCCACGTGGGTACGAGGCCGTTTACAACTTTGCTTGCGACGATGCAGAAGCTAAGCGACTTCCTGAGGCCCGAATCCTTGTCCAGGTCGAGTGTTTCTCGATGATCTTTATTCTGGCTTCGATGATAAAGCCCGGCGTATCGACTGCAGATGGTAAATAGGTAGGTGCCTTGGGAATATCGGTTGATGCAGCAGTTGAGAACCTCTTCGAGTCGAATACCTAACCCTTCGGATTGTCCTTTAGACTGATCTTGGTCGGCATTTCGGATTTTCATGAGCTCCTGGCGTAAGTAGCTATCAGGGTTTCCTCCCACTCGACGCTCAAGCTTTGGGTTTTGCAGGTCTCTCAGGCCCTTCGTCACCTTCTTGAGGAACCTTTTGGCAGCCTCATCAACACGGTCGCGGGGGGTCTTATCAGCAGAATCGAGAGGAGTCCGACGGTTAAGGAGATTGTTGACATTGTCGGACTGCTCAAAATGTGCGCGCGCAGCCCCAAAGCTGACACCTCTCAGTTTGTTTGGATGTCTTTCGATGGGCTCGCAGACTCGTTTCATTTGAGTGACCAGAGTCCAGTCGTTCCGATCATCGTGCAATTCTGCCAACTGAGAATTATCACTGGCTGTCTTGTGACGGAATGGTTCGTCTCCCCGCCATCCACAGCGGATGTCGCCTCGTACTTTGTGATGGGACCTGTGTCGAGATTAGCCTCCACAAAGAAACTAGTCCCGAGGTCACATACGGGCCCTTTAGCCAATTCCCGTCTTCGAAGATTTCGCGGCATTTCCTGCTGCAGCAGAGGACACATCGATGTCTGTTATGCCCTGGGGACAGCATCGTTCGGACTCTGTGGAACAATAATAGAATTGACTGGGAACATTGGTCCAGGGATTGGGCACGCAACCTTTCGAGCTGCGAATCGTAATCCTGGCCTGGTGCCCATTCCTTGAAATCTCAAACTGATGGAGACCAGAGGAGGTTTTTGGGGCTTCCCCAAAGGGCTGAGAGGAACGCATTGCTGTTCGTCGGTACAAAGCTGGTGTAAAGGAGAGAGTCGATCGCGGCGAGGCGGCGAGGCGGCGATGCGTCAACACCATTCGCGACCTCCTCCCGCCGTGCCCACATTTCGTGGCGCCCGCGGCAGGTGATAGGATCTCAACCCCTGTGGACAAATTGAATAATTCGGCCAACGTGAGAAGGTCGGGTTTCCATTGGGCCGCCTTGCAAAGCTGAAACTCCCTTGCAGGAACGAAGCAACCGCCGCTCGCCGACGTTGTCTGGACGTGCGGAGGATACCTGAAGCTTCCTGGTTGTCTGCCGACTCGATTCCCCAGCGACCGCTCTTTGCCCAAGCCATCGAGGTCGCCCCACACCTGCTGGACACTCAAACCTTGCAAGAACGTGTGTGCGTTGGTCCTTGCCTTGTGCGAGATTTCGGCCGAGACAGGATCCTGTTGCCACGTATAGATGCTACGCTGACGAAACAACGCCTGTTTTAGCTCCCGGAACAGCGTTAATAGTCTATAGGTTTTCTGTTCTCCGTGGAGGTGTAATGCTCGGTATCAGAATTGGTGGTGTTCACCTTCCCTGTTGCTCTTTTCTTCGTTTGCGGCGTATTCGGGGCTATCGGTGGCAATTTTCTTCTTCGTGTTTAAGACGTACTTGGATCTGTCCGGTTTGTGGCGAGGGAGAGTCATTGGACGTCGATGTTGAGCTGGAGGAGGGGTATGGTCGCCAAGCGGTGAAGGCCTGCCTGTATCAAGGACTGGTCGTCCATGGTCTGATGCTGGGACCAGCTGGAAGCGCATAGAATCGTGCTGTCACTGGATTATCCGTGTCGAATCGGGCCGTGAAACTATCTTGAGGTTTCTTGCACATGTCTTGTAGTGCGATTCTTCTAATTCCCATCTACGTACCTAGATGTTTCATTGCCGCTGTGCCCTCGTTCATCGTGCCACATTCGCCCCTTGTTTCTTAGCACGCACCATGAAAACGGTCTTCTCCCCGTAACATTGTTCAGCTTCCGCGTTCTCTGATAAACCCGCCTGGCGCAGTCAGTTTCACTCCAAGGGAAGCTAGCTGGCCGGACAGCGGCAACTCAGGAGGTACTACGGAGTATTCTTGTCTCCTTTTCTGCCAACATCACGGCTTATCTCTTCAACTTCCCTTGCCTCCTTAGCCACTGCACGAATGCCAAACGTCACCTTGCCCCTCTGAGGCTTCCAGTTAGAGGTGCCCGCCGACGCCAACGTCACCGGAAGAGGAACCGTTTAAAGAAATCGGCACTTTTTTCAACCATGGAGGGCCTTAGGATACTGGTTGATAATATCCCGTACTTCCGAAAACGCATTGCCGAGTTGGTTCCAGAAATCCGAACCGAGGGACAGACGAGGAAAACCGAATCAAATCCACCTCTGCTGACACAAAACAGCCGGTCCCAATTTTTTAGCGTCGAAGCTGCGTGCGGAAAGCCTATGCTTGGCTCAAGGGAGATACTATTCGACGATTTGGGCTCTCGCATAGTTCATCAGTCGTGCGCCCTTACATCGTGCCCGACAAGAACATACCTTAGGCTGCCTATTCGATGAGCTCCTTGAATTCTTCCGCGACCTAGCCGTCCCAGGTCCCCGGGAAGAGCCCTGGAGCGCCCATCACGCGCAAGGCCTGGCGACTTCGAGCAACGGAACCCACGGCGCGACCACGCAGTCGCAGGAGGAGGCAGATGGAGCCGGCCAATCCGTGTTGGACATGAGGCGCTTCCGAACGGATCCGGAATACCGCGCAATTGCGGAGTCTATAGTGCAGACTATCCCTCGGACCGGAGCCACCAGGGCCGCCGGCCCCGACCCGGCTCCGGCGCCAGTCTCGGTCCCACCCAATCCCAACGCCGGTCGTTACCCGAACTTCAACGTACCGCCGCCCCGTTGGTTTGTGGGAGCCGATGGCCAAATGGTCATGGACAACACAGCGCAAATCATGGCGCGCCAGATCAACACTCGCTTCCACGCCATAAACCGTGGGATGGATGCCAGCAAGGAACTCAAGCGTGGTAACCGTCTGACGTCCTTCGACTTTGAGAGGGTCACCAAGGGCAAGTATGCCATGCCCATTTTCACTGAATCGATGTGAGACATTGGCATGACGCGGGAGGACCTCGAAGGCGACTTGAATCGTTTCAAGGCCGTCGTGCTGCAAAAGCGTCTTCCCAAGGGCTTTCGCAAAGCGATGGCCATTGGCGGTTTCTTCAGCTGTGGGTTGATCTGTGCCATTGTGTCGCAGCACGACTGCCACGGCTCATGAACGCGGCGCGCAAAGAGGTCAACGGGCGCAATCAGGAGCTCTTCAGCGAGGGCAAGCCCTGGCAGTGGCAGCTTGAGTTTGTGCAGGGCATGCCGAACATGTACGAGGCTCGTTGTTTTACTCGCCACTCGATTAGTCGTCAGCTCCTCCATCAACATCGACCCCCAATTCCCAAAAGGATTCGTACGGGCTCTTCCGATCTTGAAAGGCCGCCCAAGAGAGAGCAGTCTGCCTGTCAGGATATGCGCAGATATGGGTATCTCATGGACAGCGAGACTGAGTCGGTAGGTAGCAGAGCAGTGATGGTATCAAGACAATCCACGTCTCCATCTTTTGTGACAAAAAGGATGAAGCATTTTCTTTCATCTGTTGTTGGATTGTGGAAACATCAATTTATGACGCTACCCTTCAACCAGCGCCAATACATTGCACCTTCTTTCGTTTCTCGGTCGCCCCAGCTACCCTCTAAGCATACACGGGTGAATGCCTCTCCTTCACTCCCTTGATTGCAATCACTTTCTGCCTAAATGGAGTAGGGCGGATCCGTTCCTCTGATAAAGGGCACCTGATAGGAGAGGAGTTTGGGAAGAGCCTTCCCAGCCACCGGATTATATGAACCAACTTCGCCATCTATTATCTCGAACGTACCCAGCAAAGTCCCAACCGTTACGGCAGTCTGGATCGCATCAAAGTTCGCCTGGAGGACTCTCCGGACATCTGCCGGAACACCTTCCATAACCTCGTGCCAAAATCCTCGCTCGGCTTCTTCGAATTCGTCGGGCATGTAGAACTCGCCCTCGGAGTACTCGCCGGCGAGGGTATGGATGCGGCTGAAGCCCATGCCGAACGGGAGTGGAGTCGACAGCTCCCAGTCGACAATGCCAGATACCTCGCAGCTGTCAGTCAAGAGAATATTCATTTCGTTGAGGTCGAAGTGCGCGATAAACAGCGGAAGCGCCCTCAGCTGATCCAATTTGCCGAGGAGATCTCTGGTGACATCCTTAAATGGGGCGACATTTCCGTGTTCGGAAGAAAGAAGCTGCTCCAAATGGGGCCGGATATTGTCATCGACAACTTCGTTGCTGCTGGCCTTGACGTAGCCTTTGGAGAGAAGCTTGCCGAGCGTCTTGTTAATACCGATGACCGCCTTTGGACCTTTGCCTCTTATGCGTTCGAACCATGTCGTGCCGGGAATGCGAGTCATGGCATAGGCCCAGATACCGTCGTGTTCGAGCGCTTCGTCCTCGACGCGCTCGATATCGGGGACGGCCGGCCCAAGAAACTGCCGCGCCATCCTTGAAAGGCTGCAAATCCATCGGCTCAGGCCGAAATTGGATTACGACTTCATCGCCATTTTGCAGCGTCACCATCATAGTTCTGCTGAAGAATCCCTGGATCGGCGGACCACGAGCCTTCTTGGCTGGGATACCCGTGTGCACATGCGCCAGCTGCTTGGCCTTCTTGGTTTGCTTTGCTTCCGTATTTAAGCATTTCGGAAGGTCTGCATTGGAATTGACGGTGATAACCATGATGATAAAGTGAAAGAGGGCGTCGAAATTGTGGGTGAGGTGAMGTTGGGAATTTCAGCCGGGGACTCGAGTTCACGATTTATGTGTTTTGCTGTTGGCCAATGCGTCGAAAGCCCCGCGGATCGGCCCTGGGTGGGGCTAGTTCCTAAACGACGAATCTGCCAACCAGGCAGGATAATTATTATTCTTTGCACAGCCTAAGGGCGGCCGACGTTCCGTCGTCGAGCCCGGGCTGCATGATGGCTGGTGTTGAGCTGATGGACAGCGACTTTTTGGGGCCCAACGCCCACACGCCACACCCGAGAGTGGGGCCAAACTGTGTCCGAAGCTAAATAAGAGTACTTCGTACAAATGAATTCACGCCCCTACATGATGCATTTGGCATATTTAGGTGACTCCGCGCTGTACTCTGTACTTCGGACTCGATTGCGCCAATTAAGTGGCTGTGGACGAACGGGGCACAAAAACGGAGATGTTCGGCTGTACGGAGTACTTCGTACGATACAAAGAGTAATATTCAAGTTTTAACGCCCGGAAGAGGTCGGTTCGCAGCCTGGTGAACTCCGTACGGGCTTTCGATTCGCTAGACGTGCCTCGCGTACTTCGTAGAATAGTGGAAAGAGGAGATTGCTCCGAGCTCCCGCCGCGCACGGAGCCACGACCAAGACTAATTCAGAAAGAGCATCGTACGAGTGACTGCAATGATAGAACCAACAGAGCGGCAGACCAACAGGAGCGGGTGTCGGCCTCATTGACTGGGGGGGCCGGGAGGGGGGGGGGCGGTGAAAGCAAACCCTTCGTCGTCTGCCTTCCGCTCGAAGTCTCCGTTGACGCTCAGAACACTCGCCAGCCAGAAGGACGGGTCATGGTCTACGAGGCCATCAAGGGGTCAGCCGAGACTGAATTTGTGCTTTGCAGCCCCGTAGCCCAATGACTGCGGCTTGCGAGGGTTGTACTTCAGAGCGTCCCCGAAGGCAAAATGGTTGCATACGGGCACACCACTGAACGGGAGAGGACCTGAGCGTATATGCGGACTTTGTCTCGAAGTTGCTCAAGCCGTCTTGGATCTTGGAGTTCAGGATGTGTTCGCATTACTAGAAGAAACATATGCACGGCGACGAGCTCCTCGACGGACAGCCTTTGCCTAAGGACTCTGAAGCTTGCACTATTTTCTCCCGTGCGAGGGAAACAGTGTCAGCGTTTTGATACCCCTGGACACCAATAGAGCAGGTAATTATTCCATTCGTTTCCTTTTTACCGTCTCGACTAGATGCTCACTACAGTTAAAAGAAACGCAACGCTAAGTAGATGGCAATCACAGAACGGCTGTTCTTCGTGTTTGTGGCTTTCAACAAGTCGTTTGCTTTTTTACATCCTGGTTTCTTTTCGGCCTCCATATGGCGGTGGTGAAGCTTTCTGTGTTCGTGGCATTCAGCTGCCGAAAATTTTTTAAGTAGTATGTTTGTTTCGGCCTCTCAATATAGATAGGTCCTTCGCTTTCACCCGCGTGCTATTGACTGGTAAAGATCCCAGACAGTCCAACGGGCAGCTCCTTTTTTGTCTGAGCTAGCCCCCTTTCAAAAGCTGCTGGAGCCTATAACGGCGCCGCTACACGTATTGTGGCCTTCAAATAGACACCAAACCCTTCCCAGTAAAGAACAGCATCCCTTTCCCCCTTTTGTATGTCGGATCTTCTATCACGAATGCTGAGGTCTCAGACAAGACGGCGAGTGAACCTACTGGAGGTTCTGTCCCACTCTGAGCCTTCCTCCTGGGATGTGTCTGCAGAGATGCTCATCAACGGAGACGGTTACAAGGGATATCAGGGGTCACAGAGCGCCGACGAGGTATTCCTTGAATTGGAATCGGAGTCTATTCCAATCTGGTCAACCAAAGACCTACACGCCTAATTCTACGATAGACGAGGAAATTGCAAGCACAAGCACAGGATTTAAGCCTCGGTGCAAATGAGCCTTGCCCGACCGGCGTCCACCATCCTCAGCAGCATCTCCATGTCAACGTCGTTGGCACACGCGAGGGCTCTCTTCCTCGCGGACTCGTCGCTCTCCCCGTCGTACTTCTTGGCCAGCAAACGGTGCGTCTTGAACAAGCGGGCCAGCACGGCGACGGCCTCGACCTCGGCAAACTTCTTGCCGGGGCAGTTTTGCGGGCCATCGGACCAGGGGAAGTAGGTGCCTTTGAGCGGCACGACAACGTCCTCGTCAGCCATTGCGTCCGGTGAGGCGGCCGGGTTCGAGATCCACCGCGAAGGCTGCCAGACGTACGGATCCTTCCAGTACTTGGGGTGAGTCTGGATGGCGAGCAAGTAGGGGCTGGTGCTGGTGCCCGGGGGGATGACCAGCGTTTGCGCGCCCACGCGGAGCGTTTGTGCCCTCTCGGACGTCCACTTGGGGAGCGCCATGATGGGGGGGTAGAGGCGCAGCGTCTCCAGCAGGACGGCCCGGCAACGCTTGAGCTGGGGGAAGAGCGTCTTGTAATCCCACTCGCCGACGGATAGGTCCTTGGTGACGGTGGCGATCTCCTCGGCAATCCAGGCCTGCACCTCGGGGTGCGCAGCGAGGAGGAACATGGTAAAGGCGAGGGTGTTGGCGGTGGTGTCGTGGCCAGCAAAGTTGATGACGAAGAGGTTGCTGTAGATTTCGTCGATGGCGAGGCCCCGCTTGCCGCTCTTGGAGTCCTTTGCGTTTTGCGCCTCCGGGTGGAGGTTGTGCTCGGCGAGGGCGTGGACAAAGGGCGTAATGATGCCGCCGGAGCCGGGTCTGCCTTGGCTCAGGGCGGTGGTCTCGTCCTGGAGCATCTGCTCCATGTACTGCTTGAAGACGCGGGCTGCTCGGCCGATCTTGGCCCAGCTCTTGGGCATCATGGGGGCGCCGAGGTAGCGGAGGGGCACCAGTATGAGAAGGATGGCGCCGTCGAGGACGGTTTGGAGGGCATCACGGTAGCTGCCGGCCTCGTCGCCGTCGACAACGGGGCCGTCGGCCGAGCCGTGAAAGTCGTACGACTTGCTGAAGCCCGTGGCGGCGAGCACGTTGAGCGAGAGGGTGCGCGTGTCCTTTTGCACGCTCGGGATGCCGGCGGCGACGGCGGAGTCGCCGGTCCAGGAGCGCAGCATGGCGCCGGCCTGCTGTAGGGACTCGTCCCACACAAACATCATGATGCTCTCGTTGAAGGGCGCGGCGAGCGGCTTGCGGTGGCGGGCCCAGTCGTCCCACCCGGCCGTGGAGATGCAGGGCCCGAAGATCTCGAGGAGCTTGTAGTCCTTGATGGGGCGCACAAAGTCCTGGCGGCGCGCAAAGATGTCGCGGATGGCGTCCGGGTCGGCAAAGTGCAGGTGGACGGCCGCGGGGGTGACGAGCGCCCAGACGGGGCCCAGGCGGACGTGCGTGTCGGACCGGTCAGTGAAGTGCCATCCCCGGCGCGCGAAGCGCACACAGTCCGGGTAGCAGGACCACGGGATGGGGAGGCGGTCGAGGAGGCTCCAGACGAGCGGCTGGAAGGCGACCCAGGGGACGTTGTGGACGTCGATGGGGAGGCGCACGACGGGGACGCCGATGGCGCGGGCCTTGCGGACGTTGCTCTCGAGGCAGGCGAGGCTCCAGAGCACGTAGGCCAGGGCCGAGGTGAGGAGCAGCGTGAGGATCATGATGCTGGAGGTCGCTGTGGTGCGGCCCGGGCGTGGTGTCGAAGCCGCGAGAGACGAGTTCCGGAGGCCAGAGTCGAGGGCGGGAGGGGGTGAGGGCCCCTCTGTTGGCTCGGCTTCATAAACACGTCGGTGAGGAATCCCGAGCGCATGATAGGCCGGAATGCGTAACGAGCTGGGGTGGCACGGAGTGTTGTTGGTCGGTCGAGGCACTGTCCCTCGAGCGTTGCAGCGTCTCGGACGCGTACGAACACGCTCCCTGCCACCTGGACCCCGGTGTAGCTGTAGCCGTACCGGGCTGGGTACGGGAATTATTACTGTGCATCTCGGACACACGGGGCACGCACTTGCACAATCAAGGACAAACACGTCCGCCAATGAGGAGCCCCGCGCGGGGTTGGATAGCGCCCGCTGCGCCGAGGCCACTTGCAGTGGATATTGACGGGCTGCCACAGCCCTACAGCCCTACTAGCAGGCAAGCTAAACGCACTGACCCTACGAGTACGGGACCGCCGACCTACTGACCGCTGGCCCCCTGATGATGAACCCCCCCCCGCCACTGCGCCTGGATAATGGCCATGCTCGCGCCCTCGGGCACCGCGATGCCCACCAGCTCAAACCTCGCATCCGCGGCCGCAAACAGGCCCGCCCACGCCTCGGCGTCGCGCTCGCGCGCGTTGTTGAAGGCCTTCATCGAAATGTCCATCAGGCGCAGCGAGCGCTCCGCCGCGATGCCCAGCTGGCCCGGCTCGGGGATGCAGATGTCGTTGACGACGACCCTGGCGCCCGGCTTCAGCGCGGGCACCAGCGCGCGCAGGATCTTGACGCAGTACCTGTCGCTCCAGTCGTGCAGGATCCAGCGCAGCAGGTACACGTCGGCGTCGCGCACGGGCTGCGGCGTCAGGAAGTCGTGCTCCATGCCGTGGACGCGCGCGCTCAGCTCGGCGGGCACGCTGGCGTCGAGCCCGGCGATGGTCTCGCGCAGGTCCTGCACCACGATGCGCTCCAGCGACGGGTAGGCGCCCGCCAGCGCGACGGCGACCTGCCCGTGCGAGCCGCCGACGTCGACGACGGTGCGCGCGCCGCCGAAGTCGAAGCCGCGCAGCAGGTGCTCGACGCTGTAGCTGGCGTGGCGGTGCGAGTAGGTCATGGCGTCGATGAAGCGCTGCTGGCGCGCCGCGTCGCGCCGGATCACGTCGAAGGGGTTCTCGTCGCGCGCCGTGCCGTGCCCGAGCGCGTAGCCCGACTCGCCGGGCTCCTCGCTGCCGGGCCAGCGCTGCGTCGCGTCGACGGAGCGCGCGAGCGCCGGCCAGAACTCGTCGGCGATGTTGGTGACCCACGCCTCGAGCATGGCCGCGCCGTGGCCGTCGCCGGGGCCGTCGCCGCCGGGCCCGTCGAGCAGCAGCCGCGACGCCGCCGTGTGCGCGACGCTGCCCTTGCGCGGCTCGTGGAAGACGTGCCGCGCCATGGCGACGCGGAGGAAGCGCGTCACGTCGCGGGCGTCGAGCCCGGCCGCCTGCGCAACCGCCTCAAAGGTCGTCGCGCCCTCCACGGGCACGTGCCGCGCGAGCTTGTGGCGGAACACGTACTGCAGGCTGAGCATGAGGTACTGGTCGCCGGGGCAGTTGACGACCAGGGCGAGCGGCCCGAGGAGCAGGTGGTGCAGCTCGTCGGTGGCCTCGAGGGCGGCGTCCCGCGCGGCCTGCACGCCCGCCGGCAGCGGCTGCCCCGGGGCGAGGCCGTCGCCGGCCCCGTACGAGGGCTCGGGGAGGCCCTGCGCCGCGAAGAAGGCGAGGTACTTGGTGGTGTTGTCCTGGATCTGCGCCAGGAGCTGCGTCATGGGGCCGGCACTGGGGTTTGCCATGGCCGTGGTTTGGGGTTTGGGGTCCGGGTCCGGGCTTGTCTGTGTGTCGTGATATGTGTGCCGGTGTGAATGTCCTATGCAGCGGCAGGCCAAGATGTGATCTGAGCACGAGTGCGCTCTTCTTATGGGCCGGCGCTGGCCTGCGTCCCAGGCCGGCTTGCCGCTTCGACCTGCAGAGCACGATATCCGTGCAGTTCCCTGCAGATGGACGGGCTGGGCGTGCTCGTATCGTCGCCGCCCCCACGGGCCGAGGGCGTCGAAAACGGGAGCTCGTCACCGTCCATGTCGTTGGTCCGCAGCCATGGAGCACGCCTCGTCGCTGTCAGATATTGATGAATGGACTCGTCGACCGGTCGGTGCTTCTCCGATACCCCGGCAACTGTTGGTCCGTCGCCTCTCCCGCTCTGCTGTGCTCCGTACGAGTGCTGCATATTACGCGCAGCGGCACAGCAGGATGCGCCTCCACATGCAGGCCAACAGCGGCGATGGAACGCTCTGTTGGTCACACCGTCGCGGACTGTTGGTCGCACCGTCACGGACTGTTGGTCGCACTGCGCACGCATTGCGTGATGAGCGGCAGTAGGGCGTCCCGTATACTTGTTGGGCACGGAGATACGAGTAGGGGGCATATCCGGTCGGTGTTGTTGCCGGCAACGGGTGTCTATTCAAGGCCGTAGCGAGGCCTTCACCTGTTGACCTGGCCGGCCTTTGCAGTGCTCTCATGCTCTCTCACGCTTCACCCGCCTCTGACCCGGGCGACACGACGCAGCTCTCGACGTCCGAGCCTCGAGACCTTCGCGGGCCATCATGTCGCCGCCGGCCCACGACACGTCGGCGCACCTCGCCGGCTGGCGGCTCTACATCATCATCGCATGCCTCTACTTCGGCGCCTTCCTCATCGCCCTCGACACAAACATCATCAACGTCGCCCTGCCGCGCATCTCGTCCGACTTTGCCTCCCTGCAGGATGTGGCCTGGTACGGCTCCGCGTACCTGCTCTTCATCACGGCGCTGCAGCCCGTCTACGGCTCCGTGTACAAGTACTTCCCCACGGATGTCGTGTACCGGCTGTCGATACTTATCTTCGAGGGTGAGCGTCCCCCGACTTGCAGCGTCCCCGCTGGGGGMCGAGGCCATGCCGAGAGCTCACCGTGCTAGTCGGCTCGATCATCTGCGCCGCCGCCGTAAACTCCTCCATGTTCATCGCCGGCCGGGCCGTCGCGGGCTTCGGCGCCGCCGGCGTCCTGCAGGGCGCGCTGAGCATCATCAGCCAGGTCGTGCCGCTCGAGAAGCGCCCGCTGTACATGGGCATCGTCATCAGCGTCTTCGTCGTGACGGTTACCATCGGCCCGGTCCTGGGCGGCGCGTTTGTGCAGAACAGCACCTGGCGGTGGTGCTTCTGGATGTAAGTCCGATGCCGTCGCTGCACACGTACTCCGTAACGCATGGCAATGGCCGGCTGACTCTGGCTAGCAACGTCCCGATCGGCGCAGTCGTCCTCGTCGGCCTCACCATGTTCCTCAAGGTGCGCGGCGCGCCCAACAAGGATCGCACGCTGCCCTTCCGCACCAAGATCCGCAACATGGACCCCCTCGGCTGCTTCGTCTTCCTCGGCGCCGTGTGCTGCCTCCTGCTCGCGCTCCAGTGGGGAGGCCAGACGAAGCCCTGGAGCTCGGCAGACGTCATTGGGTGCCTGGTCGGGGCCTTCCTCATCGCGTCCTTGTTTGTCTACTGGCAGTGGAGGCGGGGGGACGTGGCCCTGATCCCCCTCCGGGTGTTGAAGAAGCGGTCGATCTGGACCGGTGCCATGGCGCTGTTCTTCTTCGGAGCGCAGACATACGTCGTAAGTGGCACGGGCAGCCAACACCCTACACGGGCTAACGGGGCGAGGCAGATCACCTTCTTCCTCCCTTTCTGGTTCCAGGCCGTCAAGGGCCTCAGCCCCGTCGACACCGGCGTCGACTTCATCCCCCTCCTCCTCTCGCAGATGATCGCCCTCGTCGTCGTCGGCGCTGTCGTCAAGCAGTTTGGCAGCTACGTCCCCTACATGGTCGTCGGCGAGCTCATCGGCATCGGTGGGCAGGCCATGCTCACCCAGATCCACTCGGGCAGCACGACGCTCTACTGGGCCGCCGGGCTCGTCGTCACGGGCCTCGGCACGGGCATGGCCATGCAGCTGCCCTACACGGCCGTCGCCATCGTGCTCGCCGACGAGGACATCCCCGTGGGCAACGCCATCGCCGTGCTCTTCTACCAGCTCGGCGGCGCCGTGTCCATATCCATGGGGCAGACCATCACCATCACGACACTACTGGACCTCGTGGAGAGGCGGCTGCCGGGCCTATCGCCGCGGATGGTCATCACGGCGGGTGCGGCGAACCTACCCGCGCTGGCCCCCACCCCCGACGCGCTGGATGTGCTGCGCGGCAACTGGAACACGGCGATTGCGCGGACCATGATACTGGCTACGGTGCTGCTGGGCGCGGCCGTGCCCTTTACCCTGGGCATGGAGTGGCTCAACGCCGTCAGGGTGGCGGAGCAGAGGGTGGCGGAGCAGAGGAAGGCGGCCGAGGCGGCACAGGAGAAGGACAAGGGGCCGCCGGCGTCCACCGAGGGCGACGCTCCCGAGGCTGTCGCGGACAAGGAGGAGGGCAAGGCGCCGCTCAGCTGTGCCGTATAGACATGTAGAGACAACCAACCAACGTGGGCATCGACCACGAGGAAGAATGTACATGATTGCAAGCCGAATGTAACATGCTCCGTACATGCTCCGTACAACCTTCTCCGTACAACCTGCTCCGTTCACAGCTCGTTGGCCGCAACGCCGATTGTGCGAAGGGGTTGAGTCGCATCGCTGGCGGTGCTGCAACACCCTCGCATGCACATCGGTGTGATAGGGCGCCTCCCCGCGTCGACTCCGTGCCGTGCAAGCCCCGGGAGTCGCATGCGGCGCGTTGCAAATGGCCCATGTGCAGGCCTTGTGCATCGCCAGCGGGCCTCTGCCGCGTTGCTGACCACCATGCGGTTGGCCACGGCCAGCCCGGGCTCGCGGCACAGACGGACATGAGGATGCTGCCACGCGTGCTGCCACGCAGCGGCCAGGGAACGGACGCAAGGTAAGCTGGGGGTGAGACTGGCGTTTCGCTCCTTCATGTGCGTGAGAGCTACCTTGGGTAACGTTGGTCGGGCTGACTCCCAAGACGGCGGCTTGGGGTCCGAGGATATCGGCCTCCTTGCGTGAACCGCCGGAACCGTGTGTCCCTCCCGCGCGACCCGCCGCGCCTTGCTAACGCAACGACCGAGGATGGACTGTGAGGCTTGAAAACCCTCCTCTCCCTTCCCTTTCGCCCAATCCTGGATGAAGTCTTGTGGTCAACGGACGCCTCATACAGGGTCATCGCCAGCAAACCGCCGCCATGTCTACAGCCTCTCAGTTTCCCGACGAGGGCCAGCCGGCCACGCCCGCCGACGAGCGCATGAGCCAAACCACCTTTCTTGTAAGCCGTGCCCGAGGGAGCACCCGAAGATGCAGAACTCAGGACTGACCATGCAGGCCGTCGCCTGGGCCACCACGGGCCTCTCGCTCCTCTTCGTCCTCTTCCGCCTCGCCGTCCGCGTACGCTCCTTCAAGGCCCTCTACGTAGATGACGGCCTCGTCATCGCCGCGTGGCTCATGCTCCTCGTGTCGTCCATCATCTGGCAGATAAAGGCGTCGCTTCTGTACTGGCAGTTTGACGTCACCAACGGACGCGCCCCCCCGACGCCCGCGTTCATCGCCGCGTGGGCCACCTTCATGCCGCACATTGTGACGTGGAACGTGCTCTTCTACTCGTGCCTGTGGGCCGTGAAGCTCTCGTTCCTGGTCTTCTTCCGCAGGCTTCTGGGGTCCAAGACGACGCGCGAGGGCAAGATCGGGTGGTGGGTGATTTGCGCGCTCGTGGTGGCGGGATGGGTCGCCTGTGTGGCCGACATTGACTACAAATGCACCATCAACGACAATACTTACATCCTCAGTAAGTCCATGAAGATTCTTGGACCGCCACGGGGTGTGTGTATCTGACCTTCGAGAAGCGCAATGTCCCCGAAGCCATCACATCTACTACCAGAACCGCACCTTTTACGCCAACATGGCGGCCGATATCGCGACGGACCTGCTTGTCATGTCGATCCCACTCTGGATTCTCTGGAACGTGCAGATCCCGCGACAGAAGAAACTGCTCCTCGCGGGCATCTTTTCTGTCACCGTCTTCATCATGGTTGTGGCCGTGATCCGTGTCGTGCTGGTCAAGGGCTCGACGGACCAATTGCAAAACGCCAGCATCGACTGGCTGTATATGTGGTCGAACGTCGAGATGGGAGTCGGTGGGTTTGCTCGGCCTCTCGCCCGTTGGCGTCACAACTAACAGTAGATCAGCCATCATCGTGGCCTGCCTCGCGTCCTTTCGCCAGCTCTTCATCTTCAAGAAGCACGCTTCTCCTGGCGCCAAGAGCCCCCAAAGCTCTTGGACTGAGAGAATTGCCGGCTCACGCCTTCACTTCCTCCGGCTCACGTCCAAGAAGAGCACCGAGTCGCAGGATGACCTGGCCGTGACTGCGGGGTCTGAGAGGGCCTACTCGTCGGACCCTGCGTCGCGGAACTACACTGTGCCGCTGGACTCGGTTCATGTCAGCCACACCATCGAGGTGTCCAGTCATAAACGGGCCCCGGGCACGCAAGAGAAGAGAGGCTACCGTGAGTTCGTTTAGCACTGTGCATCCATGGACGCTTGTCCAGTCTCCTTGTAAGGGTGGAATCGTAGAAATCTGCATGTGGCTTGATAGCTAGATAGCAAGAGATTGTACAAACATGTTAATTCACGGAATTGGATTCTTTCAGTCCTGTCCACAACTTTTGGTCATCTTTGAAACGGGTTTGCTTTCCGCGCTGACGTGCCGGACGCATACATTTGGCCAACTTCCACATAATGAAGCGCTCTTAGTGGGGCGAGAAGGCCTCGAGATATTTGCTGACAGTCTGGATGCATTGTATGCTCCAGCTCTTCCGATCCTTGTCGTCTCCATCTACGCGGCAGGGCTGCAAGCGGCTTTGTTTGCACTCCTCCAACACCGCTGTTGCCTGATTTGCATGCGGGATAGGAACAAAGTCCTGTAATATTGCGTCTTGATCTAGCCGAATGCTACGTGGCTGTATGCTCCAGACGATGCGAGGATCTTGATCCGAGTCGGGACGGCGGTAAAAAGGCACGCCATGCCGCTCAACCAACACTGCGAACTAACAGTACGACCTGGGATGGTGCTCCCTTTCCGTCCCTTATCTGAGCTTGGGGGGCGCAATGGCTTGGCGTGGCGGGCGGAGCATGCAGTTGGCTGCAACATCTAATATTAACGTCGCAATTGGCAACCTCCAAATGGTGATGTCTGCACTACGTACGTGAGCTAATATAAACGGTGCACCGTAAATTACGGCAAGGGAGTCTTTGAAAGTCGAAATGGACATGTAGTGGACCCTCTAGAGACCTCATCCTTCCGGCACAACGATGCCTCACCAGCCGCTTGTCACCATGGATTTTGCTTTTGCGCAAGAGCTATGGACGAGAAAACCTCATCTAGGCTTACTTGGACTGCGTTGGCTCAGATACGCTCTATTCTTTCTGGTTTTGCTCTTGGTATATGCCTTGTTCAAACCCCGGAAGAAGCGGTTCGGCGATGACAATACCATCTCGTATACGTTTCCCTTTCTAAGAAGCACCATTCCCTTTGTCTTCGACGGGCTTCGATTCTTACAGAACGCCACGTGAGAGCTTTCCAACACAAATGGTGTCTTCTTGGACTTACCGTCTTTTCTAGACGACGATTCCCATATGCTTCCACCCTCCGCATCGCCATTGTCAACGATGAGGCCTACCTCGTCCAAGGACCCAAGAACGTCGCCGAGATCTTCCACAGTACTCACCTCACCGTCACACGGGCGTACAGCCTGGTGCTGAAGCAATGCTTCGGAATGCATCAGAAAGCCGTAGACGCATACCTGGCCGACACCTCAGGCTCGAGGCACAAGCCCATTTCCGGAAGCAACCCACGGCCTCGGGACCGGATTAGCTTCATGACGCATGAGAACCTTGTATCAGGGCTGCTACAGAGTGGCCTCGAGCCGACGACAGAGCGCTTCAAGACGTATCTGGCCGAGTCTCTGGAAGCGTCCGTTGCCGGACGAGAATGGGCTGAAGGACCGGACCTGGCACAGTTCTTTGAGCATCATCACGGCTCGGCGCTGATACGCGCAGTTTTCGGTCGAGAGCTTCTCAATCAGAATCCAGACTTCGTTCGGGACCTGTGGGAGTACGACAAAGGGGTCATGAGTCTCGCCAAGAGGCTTCCGAGGTTCTATATCCCGAAGACATACCGAGTCAGGGATAAGCTGCTCGCAGCGGTCCGGGGATGGCACTCTAAAGCACCAACCGGGGTTAAAGGTGTAGAGACCTCTGGAGGGACTCGTCTTGACGCCGGCTGGGCTACCAGAATGATGCGAGAGAGGTACACAACTCTATTTGGCGCGAATGGCCAGGACGAAGCATCTGTTGCCTCTACGGATCTCGCTTTCATCTGGGCGTACGTTGAACACACTCTTTCAACCTCTCCTTCTCTGAGTGCAGTGGATAACCAAACAACTTACAGGTCCGTCACAAATGTCGTCCCATCTTCCATGACCCTCGCTCTCCACGTCTTTCGCTCCCCGCAAACTCTCTCCTCCTTGCGAAGCTCGCTCTCTCGCTCGCCCCCGTCTCCGGTCATCCAGGACCTCGAATCAATTCCGCTGCTTCTCTCAATGTACGCCGAGACATTGAGATGCGGCGTCCAGATTCACATTCCGCGAAGCGCTCCGTATCACGATCTCCACGTGGGCGGCGTGACCATTCCCAGGAACAAATTGATCCTGGTCAACACTCGGCTTTCGCACATGGACGAGCAGGTCTGGAACACGAAAGACGGAACGAGGCCTGTGGACCAGTTCTGGGCTCAAAGGTTCCTCGTCGATCCGAGCGATGAGGCGAGCGGCCCCACGAGAAAGAGGCCCGCCTCTACGGTGGATAAGGCTCACGGTGATGTTTATTTCTCGGCTGACGGGCTCGAAGGAGCTTGGATCCCGTATGGAGGTACGTCTGAATTCCTGTGCGGCATGCCTCTCGTGCCTCTTTGCGATGAGAACGCTCGACGCTGATTGAAAGACTAATGTCGCAGGTGGCCAGCACGCGTGCCCTGGCCGTCTCCTTGCCAAACGCGTCATGCTCCTCTCCACGGCCCTTCTCGTCAGCACTTTTGACGTCGAGATTCTCGACGATGAGACGGAGCTAGCCTTTGGCAACGCGCGATTTGGGTTCGGCGTCAGCAAGCCCTCCCGTCCAATACGGTTCAGAATACGGCGCAGGGTGTAAGCAGCCAATACGAGTCTGTTGTGTTGGTTGCTCCAAGGATGAGCGGCACAGAGTATGTCATGCGGTGCCCGACGTGCAAATGCATGAAGTCGAGATGGGAAACGGCAGGAGGATGGGTTGGGGGCCGGAGGATGGGGGGTTGTCAGTTCCATGTCTACCTCAATTCATATTTGAAACATGTTGCGTCTGACTCCTCATGCCAGCAGCCGTATCGTAGATATCAAGCAGGTGTTATGTTGCATCCTTGCTTCTGTTTGCCACACCAGGGGCTTGACATGACGCTTCCGTCGTGGAACGGAGGGGGGAGTGGGGCGCACCCTACCGATTGTGTAGAACCAACTGCGGAGTATGGAGTAGGCGGAACTCTAGACTCGATCCGTCATCCTTTGGCCCACAAGTGTTGCCCGGCGGGACTTCTGATACCTGTGCCCTCAACTTGGTACATGCAGTTCACTGTTGGTTGGCAAGGGGGCTGGAAGTGGTACGAGCCAAGACGCAACATGGCCGCATGCGAATCCGCATGGCGGGCAGGGCTGTTCTACCCTACCTCTCTTAAATCCCCCAATCGTGGTCCATGGTTTGTAAGTGGCGTTGACAAACGACAAAGTCCGGGCCTGAGACAAGTTCGAGATCATCGTCTTTGTATTACAGTATATCCAATATTTCGGCCAAGATGCTGACTTTCATCCTCCTTGCTTTTAGCGTTAGCTCCATCTATTTCCTTTCTCGTCTTTTCTGCGTTGGTCATGATCACAGAGAGCCTCTGCTAGTAGCCCCACGCATCCCGTTCGTCGGCCATCTCATCAATATTGTGCGACAAGGAAGTGCCTACTATGGAAAGCTCTCGTTCGTGCCCCAAAAGCTCTAGCGCCACATTGCCACGATAGCTAACAGTCCGTCAGAAAGCAGTACAATGTCCCAATATTCACACTCGGCGTGCCCGGGGGCAAGATTTACATCGTCACGTCGCCAAGTCTGGTCCAGGCCATCGATCGCCGTTCCAAAAGAATATCGTTTGCTCCTTATGTGGTCCAATTCGCCAAAAGAATTCTCATCCCCAGTCAACGTGGTATCGAGACCCTCAAAGAGAACATCTTTCAGGAGAACGGCCCGGTCGGGCTCCGGTCAGAGACTCTGCGGGTCATGCACGATACCCTTGCGCCGAGCGAGTATCTTGACTCCATGACGAAAGCAATGCTGAAGAGTCTGGCAGGGCATTTCGGCACCAGAATTCACGGGGAGGGAGAAGTTGTCGACCTGTTTGGATGGACTCGCAACTTTGTCACACGAGCGAGTACCGACCCCGTCTATGGGACTGAGAAGAATCCCATCCGGGATCCCGCGGTCAGTCGGGCAATCTGGTAAGTCACAAGGATACCTGTATCCGTTCTACGTATGAGTCGAGTCTCTATAGCTGGCTAGAGACTTAACACAGGCATTTGCAGGGCCATTGACGAGAACTTTGCCCTGCTGGGTCTCAACATATTCCCCAGTCTCCTGGCACCAAAGGCCAGTCACGGACGGAAGCTTTTCTTTGACGCCATGAGCAGGTACTATGCGGCAGATGGGCACAAGACCGCCTCCGCACTCATCCAATCACGCCTCCAAGTCAACCGCAAGTACGGCGTCTCACAAGCGGACATTGAGCATTTTGACCTGGCTGTTTGCATCGGTCTGCTAGTCAACACCGTCGCCAGCACGGCCTGGGTACTCTTTTACGTCTACTCCGACTCCTCGCTTCTCGCAAGAGTGCGGAAAGAGATATACGAGTCATTGGCTTTGGCGAGAGGAGATGAAGTGCTCCGTGTCAATATTCGCCAGGTCGTTGCCGACCGCCAGTTCCTGACCTCGCTCGTTCGCGAGGTCCTCCGCGTGCAGAGCACCAACGCCTCTGGGCGGATCGTCCTAGAGGATACGCTCATAGACAACAGGTTCCTGCTGAAGAAAAATTCGTTCCTGCTCATTCCGTCGGCGGAGGTGCATAGCAGCGAGTCGGCTTGGGGCCCAACCGCGTCGCAATTCGATCCGGAGCGCTTCGTCAAGCAAAAAGCGGCCCAGCCGGGGCACAAAGCGCCGGCAGCTGCGCTTCGGACGTTTGGGAGCGGTGCGAGCGTGTGTCCCGGTCGGCACTTCGCGGAGAGCGAGATCCTGGCTGTATTGGTCATTATGGCGCTGAGGTTCGATCTCAGCCCGGTGGACGACGGCGAGTGGAGAATGCCAAAGACGAGAAGCCACGTTTCGACAAGCATCCTGATGGCCGTGGACGACATTCGGGTTCGACGGAGCGAGAGGAAGGAGGTGGAAGGAATCGCGTGGGAGTTTAGATGGGAGTCGGAGAGGGCCGTGTAACCTTCGCATCGATATATTAATAATTCTAGAATCAACGAAAGATTGCCTGTGGATTTCCAACTACTCGAGCCACTTCTCCGCAAGCCATGATGTAGCTTCGAGGATCAGCGGGTCTTCTGGGCCCTTCCAGCCATGGGCAGGCGCCATATCGAAGCCGTGATCCATGCCCTTGACAACGTCCAGCCGCACGGCCCGGCCCTGCTGCTTCAAGGTCTCGGCAAATGCGAGAGACGTGTCTACAGGCACCGCAGCGTCGACGTCGCCATGCAAGACCCAGATACGCTCCGGCAGCTCGGCGCCTTGTCTAACACGACGGTTCAGCCACACCGTCGGGTCGTCGTCCAGCTTGCCGCCCGGGCTAAACACGTCGGCAAAGAAGCCCGCGCGCGCAATCGACGCCCCGAAGCCCTGGCGCTCCGTCTCAGTGGCCGAGACTCGCGGCCCGTTCCGGAGTTGCTTGATCCGCTCCTTGACGTCCGCGTCGTCGGGGAAGTCGGAATCCGGCAACTGGCCCGGGTTCGGCGCGCCAACCGCCCGGCTGCCGTTGCGCCACCACTCCGTGTCGAAGTCAATCATGGGGTACTCAAGGCCGAGCGCCCGGAAGGACTTTGGAGACGCCAGCGCGTGGGACATGGCGACGTACCCGCCCGCTGAGCCACCGTTGAGCAAGATTCGCGATAGATCCGGCTGGTGTGATGGCGCCTTGTTGGCCAAAAAGGATTCCAAGGATGATTGCATCCATCCGTGGAAGGCTTGCACGTCGGCTTGGACAGCGGCCAGGCCGTCTTTGTGCGGCAGCAGAGTGTAGTCGGGTGAGATGATGATGGCCGAGTGCTTCTTGGCTAGGTCGAGAATGAATTTCGGGAAGAATGGAGGGTACAAGCCGTGCGCCATGACCAGATATCCGCCGTGCCAATGGATGAGCACTGGACGCGGCCCTTGTGGCGGATTCTTGGGCAGCAGGATGTGTGCTACAATCGGGTGGTCGTCTCGGACCACGTAGCTGCCACGAGTTAGTCCGAGGGCTTCGAGTTCGAGGAGCGTGGTCTTACGGTTCACCAAGGATGTGAAAATCGTTGAAGATGTCCATCGTTGGCAAATCAAGGCCGGCCATTGGATTGACGGCGGGAGCATGGGCTTCAGGCATTGTGGACGGAATGGTTGAGGCAAAGCTGATTTGGACGGTTGTACTTGGTACGTGTAGGCTGTATCGTCGGTAGTCAACGAAGCGCTGGGTGGAATTAAATGCTGACA
>LFRF01000002.1:79678-160292 GCA_001189435.1 Tolypocladium ophioglossoides CBS 100239 | reverse complement strand
GCTTATTTTTAACGGACTCGTGGATCAGGGCCAAAATCTCGGGAAGGCCGGGGGACCTCAAGACAGGGCAGATATAAGAGATGAAGGTGCCACAAACTCGTCAGTTCACCCTGTGTTTGTGGCCTAAGACAAACGAAGGCGACCAAGTGCTACCTTGGGCCCAAGCAACTCGTATTCGTACGTCTGGACGCAACAGCCCGTTTGCTCGAGTGCCACATGATAGTCTCTCTGCCGGGTGCCGCAACATTGGATCTGCCAGCGTGTCTCCATCTCCTCCAAGTGCAAGCGCTAAAAGCGGCGGTACGGCCCACTGTCCGGGCCAATGCGGTGGGTATCATATTAGCAATTGGTCAATCTTGATTTTTACGCCAGCCATAACATCTTGAAGTTGCAACTGTACGAATGCATATTCCTCGGTATCGCCGATTAGGTGTGAATTTGTGACTCTGGTTTGTGGCGTTTAGGTACCTGGGTACTTCGTACTTTGCACGTGCACACACGTGCACTCGTTTGTTGACTTCGAGCCCTGGACCTCCCCTCATTCTTTTCTCCAACGCTCCCACTGCCTGCCTCCCAGCCCCGTCACTGCACGGTTCAGCAAGCACCGGTGCGTGCGCGAGCCGCTGCCTACTCAACGTCTCTGTATTTACCGTCCCGATCTCAACGTCTGCCAGCGCGTCGCCCGACATGGCGCTCCCTAAATTGCCACCCGAGCTCATAGGGGCAATTGCGGCTGAGCTGGAGTCAGAGAGCGACATGTGCGCCCTTGACAGGACAAATCGCTACCTTCACAGTATCCTCAATGGCCTGCTCTACCGTCGCAACGCCGAATATTATCAGAGCTCGGCTCTGATATGGGCAGCAAAGAACAGCAAGACGGCGACGGCTGAGATGTCACTCCGGCACAGCGCCGATGTCGACACGAAATGCATGAGGGATTCTATGAGGGGGACACCGCTCGTATACGCCGCACAAGGCGGGCATGAGGCCATAGTCAGGCTGCTTATTGAAAGGGGTGCCTCCATAAACACAACTTCTGAACGTGAAAGAGGTGCACCGCTGCATCTTGCCGCAAGAGGTGGACATGCGGCGGTTGTCAGGCTTCTTCTGGATAAAGATGCCAGCCTGGACGCAAACGGCAATCTTGGGGGTCCACCGTTGTGTGAGGCCACGCGGGGGGGCTATGAGGACATCGCCAGGATGCTTCTCCAGAGTGGTGCTGATCCTCACGCCGCGTGCCCTTGGGGCTGGACACCACTGTTTCATGCGTCAGATAACGGAGACGTGGCCATGATCAAGCTCTTCCTTGAGCTGGGCGCCGACCCACAATGTGAAGACTGGAGCGGCTCGACGCCACTGTCGGCCGCCGCACGGAACGGGCACATAGACTCCATCGAGCTACTCTCTAGCTATGGGGGCGTCTTCAACGCACCAGACCGGTCCGGGCAGACACCTTTGTCATTGGCAGCGGAAGCCGGACACGAAGCTCTGGTGAAACTCCTGCTTGAGAAGGGCGTCACGCCACACTCTCAGGATAGGATGGGGCAAACGCCGCCGGGCAAAGCAGCATCTTCAGGGAAGCAAGGTGCTGTAGAGGCATTTATTGACCATGGTCTTGATCCCAATTCCACGGACCGAGATGGGCGGACCATGCTGTCGCTCGCGGCGGAGCTTGGCCATGCGGCAATAGTGCAGTTGCTTATCCACAAGGGCGCCGATAAGGATGCCGTGGACCGCCGTGGGATGAGCCCGTTGATGTATGCTGCACAAAGTGGAAAAAATGCTGTAATCCGGTTGCTGCTTCAGAAGGGCGTCGATGTGGAAGGCATGGACCACCGTGGGTGGACGCCGTTGATGTTTGCTGCAAGGAGTGGGAGCCATAGCGCAGTCATGTTACGTGGATGTTACGGGCTGTATCCAGAGCATCTAGAGGGTGCCGCGGAAATGAAAGCTCTGAACAAGACTGCTCTCGAGGAGCTCCACGAGTCTGCCAGGCTGCTTCTTGCACATGGTGCCAAGGTGGATGCGGCGGACGGTGAAGGCCGGACAGCGCTGTACTGGGCGGTGCAAAGCACCGTGGGCTTTGTCAGGATTTTCCTTGAGCATGGCGCCAACCCCAACGTCAAATCAAAGATCGGCGAAACAATCCTGGCGAGGATAGCGTTCTCGCCGTACGGCTCGCCCAAGTTCGACGACACCGCTCAACTCCTCCTTGAATCAGGCGCAGATGTGGACATTCGGGATGGAACTGGACGCACGCCATTATCATGGGCAGCGCAGCCGGGAGCCCGCGACATAGACACGAAGGTGATGCTGCTCTTCCTCGAGCACGGTGCTAATCCATTCTCCGTGGATCGCTACGGGAAAACGCCGTTGGCATGGGCAGCATCCGTCGGGCATGAGGCGTATTTCATTGATGCTCTAAAGCGCTTCAAAGCCTCACGGCAGACATCCGACAGTGGAAGCGGCTAACCAGGGGATGTCCGGGACGACTCGCGGCCATCCAGGGTTGGGTTCGCGTGCAGTGGTGTAATTATGAATTGTAGCTTCCGTATTTGATTCAGTCTCAACTATTACCCCGGTGCCGCCACTGGCAACTTTCGCTCTCGGACTGACATAGCCTGGCAATGTTTGTCCAACACATGCATGCATATCTGTCTCCGCGACTACTTCCCAGACTTGGTTGCTGCGGTCGACCAGGGCATCTACATATAGATTAAGCAAAGGTGGAGTTGGGACTTCGGCATTTGATGTTAACTCGGGTCCAGTACCCTTCACTGGCGACACTGCTCAGCGGTTGCCCAATTGAGACGCGAGGTTGGGCGAATATTTACGCATGCATGCGACCTTAGCGGACCAGGAAGCACGGTGATTACGACCTACGAGGATCTGCTGGTCGGGTACCTACGTTGGCGGGGGAAACTTTTATATTCTCCGTCCCTCCTGCATTCCAGCATCTCGAGTACGCTTTCTTCCATCCTTCTGTTATCGAATAAAGATATTGCGACTACCGATTTAGCTCTTTTGCGCAACAACGATAAGAGTATGGGGCTTGGTGAGCGTGGCAGCTATCGCCGTGGCCGTGCGAGACACACAGGGGGATGGTCAGAAACCACTAGACAAGGGCGCGATTGAAGCCTCCAAGGGAAAGAATCCTTTCACTTTAGAGTTTGGCAGCTTCGTCAAGGGTATTTTGGAGGAATAGAAAGTCCCTAGTATGTCTATTGCGGTGGTTGATGGCCACAACGTCTTCGCCAAGGTGTTTCTTCGTGGCACAATGAACAAGAGCATGCGGCTCATCTGACACTACCACGCGCAGGGWTTCGGCTTCGCAAGCTTTCCAGACACGCCCGCGACACCGGAGACACTCTATTACGTCGGCTCGACTTCCAAGGCGCACACCGCAGCTACTCTCGCGCAACTCATCGACACTAAGGCTTACCCGGAACTGTCTCGCGGCTGGACGACGCCAATTTCCTCCATCATCCGGGATGACTTCGTCCTACAGGACGAGTGGGCAACGAACCACATCACCCTAGATGACGCAGTCAGTCATCTTACGGGCATGTCTCACCACGACAATTCCTGGCATCGCGAGATCAATGGCACACAGGTTACTCTCAAGGATGTTGTCCGGAACCTGAGGAACCTCCCCTTGAGTCTAGAGCCGCGGGTTGAGTGGCACTACTGCAATCTCATGTACGTCACTTTGTCGCATGTCATCGAATCCCTGACAGGGAAGTGGCTCGGAGACGTCATGAAAGACCTCATCTGGGATCCCCTGGGCATGAAAACGACCTACATGAACTTGGACGACGCAAAGAACGCACCGGTCCCTCTCGCCAGGAGCTACCTGTGGAAGGAAGAGGAAAAGAAGTACAAGGAGATGCCCTTCATGCCCATCACGGAAGTCAGCGGCGCAGGCGCCATCATCTCTAATGTGCTCGATTACGCAAAGTGGTTGAAGTGCCTGATCCACGAGGCCGAGCCATTCTCCAAGGCCGTACACAACGACATCAGGACGCCGCGGTCCATCGCCAACTCCGATCTCGGTCTTGATACCGACATCGCTCTATACGGTCTAGCCTGGATGCGCACACTACTCTACGGTGCAGTGACCTACACGCATGAGGGCTCTACAATCACGTACGGCGCTTCTGTCTACTGGCTTCCGGATCTCAAGTACGGCGTTGTTGCGTTTGCGAATGGAGCCGAGTCGTCGAATGAGGCCGAAGCCGTCATTCTGAGGAAGGTGATCGGAGATAAACTGCAGATACCACCCAGTGAACGCGAAGATATCGGCAAACGGTCCGCTTGTACTCCAAAAGCTGCATAAGGTCAACGACAATTGCTAACATGTCATTAGACTCAAAGAAATCCGGGAACAGGCAGCACGCGACCTAAAGAACGCGGACGAGATTCTCTTCCCAAACAGACCTAAGCACGCGCTACCCCATTCGGTGGCTACCAGCCAACTAACTGGCGTGTACCACGACCAAGGATATGGCACGATCCGGCTCTACGAAGAGCCGAATCCAGACAAGGCGAACGAGACAATCCTCGTGGCGGACCGTACGGAGCTGACGTGGCAGCAGCAGTTCCGGCTACACCATGTCTCTGGAGACTACTGGACGGTGTATATCAAATACCTGGCTGGTCTTGACCCTGTGATGGAGTTCCAGACTGGCGAGTTCAAGATTGGCGTCGATGGCAAGGTATCTAGTCTCGAGGTTGATTTTAATGATCGAGGGGATGTGCATCAGGGAGCGATCCTGTTCAACAAGATAGACTAGTGAAGCGGCGGTGCGACAATTCAACATGCGTGTATTTTCATTCCATCACACGGGGCACAAGAAGGCGGCGAGCCTATTTGCAAACACCCTCTCCCGTGGCCGGTCCTGCTACGTCTATAGCGTTTTATGGGCTACGGGGCGCTCTAGTGGACTGTGGGCGCTGGCGGCGACCGCGATGCCGTTGAAGATGACCGTTTGGCGTCCGTGGAGTATGCGTTCAAGTCGGTTGAGGACCGAGGAAGGTTGGCGAGGGGCTGATGAGGCTGAGGTGAGTTGGCTGCATGTCTTGGCTACATGTCTTCCAACCGGGCCGGCGTCGAGGAATTGAGAGATGGTCATCAGCCGTAGCTGGGTTACACAAAGCGGGATGGTCGTGGCTAATGCCATCGCCGCCCCCTATGCTTGTGATGCGGCAAGTTAGTGTGCTCTGGTCCGTAGGCGGTTTTCTCAACACAGCGCTGAGCGTGAGCATAACGCAACAGGTACGGCGACGGAGACTGCCCCAGATAGCCGCGCACATTAACTTACACAGTCTATGCACTAGCAGAGAAGCAGATCCGCATAAAATTGTGGTTTGCATTGCGTTTCGACAAGGCGTCGCGGACGCAATTTCGACGCGCTGCCAAGCGACAGAACGTAGTACACGTCGGGCTGCATTCATTGAAACGTAAGCTTTCATTTTTAGTTCCGGGTAATAGTCAAGCGGTCGTACTCAAGCCAGCCAACATGCAGACCTAGATGGATTTGTGCATCTCGTGGAGGAGCACCGCATGCTGGCGTGCCGCGTTTGCGACAGCCGTGTGAGGCTGGCAGCGGCATTGAGCGTCAGTTCCGCGGACATGGAGTGAAAGGGCAGCTGCTGGCGGATGTTACGAGTTACTACGGCCCCATGGAGCTCGACAACCCATTGACAGGACAGCAGCCCGATGATGGGTCGGTGCATTGACGAACTACTAGGGCTGCGCGGCTACAGCGGCTGCGCGTGTCGCTTTCTTACCACGTCAGAGAAGAGAGCCCAGTAGCACTGGCGGACGGCGCAGCACGGATCATGCGGCCCGAGGAACGACGCTGTGCGGCTACAGACGTGGCTTCGCGGCAAGTTTGCTCGATAATACTGGGTCGTCGAGGAGGCTGGGGAAGCACGACAGGCGATACTACGCTTATCGCAAGATCGCTGCGTGCGAGGCCGAAATCGGGGCCAAGTCAGAATCTGCCGCTTTGCCCGGGTTGTTCAGCCGCCAAACTCGGCTATTAATTGTGCACATTGATTTGAACCACACAGAGGGCGTGTGTCCGATGCACGGGCACGGTTAGAGAGCAGCCGCGAAACCATCATCAAGACTTGGACAAGGCCGCAGAGGCCTGTGGCCCACCAGAACGACGGAACTTAGGCTGATCCGAAGCGCAATCTTGCTCGTCCTCCTCTGCGTGTAAACCACACTATCGCCGGGTATAACGGCAGTATCGTGTAAGTCTGACCCACGCGAGACAGCTTTCTAATTAAGGTGTGTAAATTAATAACCAACTCTGGTTAGTGATGGCAGCATCGAGAAGAATAAAAGGTGACACTTTTGGTCGTAAGTTCACCGCGGCCCAGGGTCAATGCTTCTCCAATCCTCTGCGATGGCTCGACTCCTCCCAGTTCTCATCATCTTGTTCTCATACCTGTTTACGTCTGCCGCTGCGGACAGTGGTAATCATTTCGTCTACCCTGCAGAAGCCAATGGCAGCTCGAGTAGTATCTCTACGCTATATGAAGAGACGGGCGTAGTAGTACAGTGGGAGACGACATGGAACTCCGTGGGTCTATGGCTCACGCAGGAAGGCAATCCGATTCCCTTACCATTTCCAGATGCACGTATGTCGCAAAAACAGGCTTCTTTTTTTTAGGCGCTACTGACTTTTTTCAGAAGATTTAGATCCACATGTCTCTTCCCATGGACCGTGGATCTGAGCGGAAAGAACGGCAACCCAGCATTTGACCTCTCTAGAGGAGACACCTTCCACTTCTCAATCATTCAGAATGGAACTATTGGAGCTGGGGTCTTTGGGAGTTTTCAGAGCGAGACGTTTATTATCTCGAACTCTGGCGTTTCATCTGGCTCTGTAACAAAACCATCGAATTCTGAACCCTCGCCGTCTACCTCTGCCGAGAAGAATCTTGCTCTACCGTCAACAAGATTAAGCCACGGGGCTTTCATTGGAATCCTTTTGATATTGGCTATATCTTCGGGGTCATAGGGTGGGAATGCTTCTTTCGCAGGGTTTTAGACGATACGATAGACCATGTACAGCAAGATCGATAATGATGGGCATCTTCTGGTGATTCAAAGCTTGCGAGCATCTTTATGCTACTCATGTACTTTTATCAGCAAGTGGCAGCGTAGAACCCAGTATATCGCGCGTCGTTTCTACTTCTTTCCAGTGGTCGCTATTGAATGCCACCATGATACAGCTACCAATGATGCGTTTCAGGCGAGTATCGAATCGGTTGGCGGACTCACTAATTGGGCTCCAGAGATTCTTGAAGCCAAGGTAAACCTGCAGGAAGCGGTTGCCGAGGCTTGTACGATTCCGGTGCCTCGGCAGCCCACTATGCTTTGAAGGCATCCTCTAGCCGCTGTCTAGCCACTCTGCGTAGACATGTTAGTGTCGGCATAGTGTCTGGCGGTTCGGGTTATTGGCACCCTGCTTTAGTAAGGCTATTGGCCTCCTTATTGCTAGGTATATTAGTGTGGCCTGGGATCTATCGTATCTATACGGCTCCTTGTGCCCTTGATAAGTCCTGAAATTCGGCGAACTTGTCTTGAGACGAGTTAGGTGGGTTGCCCCGAAGGCAAGTGGCGACGACCAGGTTGTCGATGTAGACGATGATACCGCTAGGCGCTGTCTCTGCGAGGAGGATGGCGGTTCGGACCTCCAGAGCTCCGGATGCCTGCACATCAAAGACTTTAGCTGGGCCTAACCGCTCCGACCCCTGGAATAACGATTGGTTATTCTGGTGGATCGCGAAACCGTATCCTACGGCTCCGTCAGGCAGCTACGACCCGTCCAAGTAGACGACGAGCGTTATCGCGGGAGCAGCTTTGAGCCTCAGTGAGGCACGACGTCAGCTTAGACGTCTAAATAAGCGTTGAGGCGCCGTGCGGGGAACGTCCCGTCACCATCCAGCTGAGTTCCGTCGCTGCCCGGCATGACAGCTTTGGTAGTTGCATGGTCAAAGTCTAAATTTATGGCCGCAAGCATCATATTGAGACTTGTCGGTTGCGAGATCGTGGTTCGGGATGCACTTGTCTTGGGACTCATCAATTGCAATTGTCTACTTGGCGAGCATTTTATGTCTCGGCCTCTCAAGCTCTACTAGCACACCACCCACACCAACATACCGCCGGGTTACGGACTCGTAATGGGCACTATTACGCTTTGCCCGACGGAATATCGAAAAACACCAGCCGCWTCCCCTCCGCCAACTGCAAATTGTCGAGAATGTAATACCCCTTGCGCTCAAACTGAATCATCGCTCCAGGCTCGAGGTCAGCAACGTTGCAGTCCGCAAAGGCCTGGTCCCTGAACTCAGTCTTCGGCGTCAGGCAGTCCTCGATCGAATCTGACTTTTCTAGCTTGTTCTTTGTGATGAGGTAGTCGAAAGACACAACGTTGACGGGGACAAGGTTGTCGGGCACAGCAGCCAGCCAGGTGACCTTCTTCGTCTTCTTGACGTCGCCTTCGAGGTGCAGCTCAAAAGCGACTTCAGTAACCAGTCCTTCGTCCTTTTTGATGATGTTGCGTACGAAAGCGTTACCCCAGTTCATTAATGTGACCTCCTCGCCGACGGTCAATTCAGCCGCGTCTACCTCTTCCAGCAAGATCGACTCTGCAGTCATCACCTTCTTCATCCCGAGTTCAGGATTCTTGTGATACCGAGGTTTCATCAGCGTTCCAGGTTCGCCGATGCCAGTCACAGTGCATCTGACTGCGTTCTTGGCAACGAGGACGGTGTGCCGAGGACAAGAGGGATCAATGTACTTCTTGTTCAGGGCCCAAAAAGCGCCCCATTCCAGATTCAAGATGTTCCTGATGGGACCCTGCTTGAGAATGAACTCGCGGAGAGCATGCACCGTCATGCCTCGACGAGTAATTCCCCTAATGGTAGGCATTCGTGGGTCGTCCCAGCCCCAAACCTTGCCCTCATTGACAATTTTGGTGAGCTTCCTTTTGGACAAGACCGTCCTGATGAAGTTCATGCGGGAGAAGTCCCAGATATCGACCTTGCGGAGGCGAAGGGCGCCCTGAAACCACTCGTACTGGACATTGCGGTCACGGTACTCGTTGGTCCTTAAAGCGAGTGTCACACCTTCGACGGAGTCTAGAATGGGGGCACAGAAATCGTACGTCGGGTAAATCTTCCAGGTGGTGCCTGTACGGTGGTGCGGCGTCATGTTGCAGCGGTAGATGACTGGATCTCTGAGCGTACCATTCGGGCTGTCATACGCAATCCTTGCTCGGAGACACCAGCGTTGGCCCTGCTCGGACCCAGACTTCATTTCTTCAAAGTGTGCCAGAGTCTCTTCAATGCTGAGGCCGCGACGCTTGGATGGCAGACGGTTCCGCCTATCTTCGTCGCCTTTTCCAAGCTCCGAGTCATCCGCAAAGGCTTTTCCATCCTTGATTAGCTGAATGGCGTATTCGTACATGACCTGGAAATAGTCGCTAGAGAAGCTGGTTTTCTCGCAAACTATCCCCATGAGCTTCAAATCATGAATGATGGCATCCTGGAACTCCATGGATTCGTTAGTTAGGTTCGTGTCATCAAACCGACAGATCAAGGTCCCTCCAGGCTTTTGATGCGCAAAGTAGTCATTGAGCAACGCTGCTTTAGCATGGCCAATGTGCAGGTAGCCGGAAGGTTCAGGGGGAAACCTCGTGACCATTGGTTGGTCCATTTGAGGAAGGTCAATCTCGTAGCTGGCACCTTTGTAGCTAGCACCTTTCGCTGAGGTGTCGGTCCCTTCCTTCGTTTCGTTTGAGGCGGGGCTCGCGATGGCGGTGATGGTATCAGACATCCATGCAGCTGAGTATTCGACATACTCATACCACCTGAGTACATTCTTGTAACTCTTCTTCGCCACAGACAAGGCAACATGGTTACCGCGAAGGGTGGCCCATACCACCAGGTCGGCAGCGCTGAGTCGATGACCGGCTAGGTAGGTCCTCAGCGTGGGATGTACGTCGAGCTCAGCAAGAGTCTTGTCCAATTGCTGAAAGTTTTTGGTGGCAAGGGTCGCTCGCTTTGCAGTCCATTTCATCGCCTGAGTCGTAAATTGTTAACAAGATAAGCACGAATGGGGAGGGCAGACGTCGACTTGATGGATGGATGATGAGAGCCGTACCGAGGACTTTTCAGGACCGAGCACCCCGTTGGGGCGGGAAAGAGAACAGAGATACTCGACAGCACTGTCATCAACGAGCGTCTCTTCCTCCGCGACAGTGAGCCTCACAAGACCACTGGGAACCAAGTTCGAGGCGTCGTGCAATGTGGTCGTCAGGTTTGGCAAAAGCTCGCTTCTCTTGGCGTACTCCGCCAGAATCATAGCTGGTAGAACGCGAACCAGCTCAGCTTTCGCAGCGACATCGATTTTGGTCATAATGACTAAGGTTTTCCGTTGTTGATTTCGTTCGCAAGGGCTCGTGGACCGGAGGTGCGGGGATGAAGGAATTGAATTGACTCACAGGGAGAAAGGTACTCTATTTTTGGAACTCCCGCAACCTGCCCCTCCTGCCGCCGCCGGCAGGAGATTATGGCCGCCCCCGACGACATCAACCGCCAGGTCCGCGACCTCATATCCCTCCACTCCCTGCCATTATAGCGGGCTCGCGACACACCGCATCGGGCGTTCTATCGTCTCTATGAAGCTCTATGTGCTGCAGACGGGCATATGATCACGTAGGAGACCGAGTATTTCTGGCACCGGCCGTCACCAAGCTAGACAACCGCCAATACCCCGGACCCGGAGTGTGAGGACCCAGAGCAGTACACTGTCATGGCGTCCTTGACTGAGGTACTAGTCGAGTCGTTTAATTAGCGATTAGAACTTGGTCTCCGCCGGACCGATGAGCTTATGATGAACTGCTAGAAGGACTTTCTGCCGATGTTCCCCGAGACCTGCCCCTCGTGGATGACCAACGTGCCGGCATTAGAGGAGCGACTGCTTATACGCCCCGATGGGATGTCTACTTTGATAGCCCATTTCGTCGGCGCAATATTTATATGGCCACCAACTACCGCTACAGGGAATGATAGTTACACCCAGCTGTAGGTAGAGCAATCCAGCCCATAAACCCATAAGTGAGCAGATTGGGTTGACGGATGATGCCACTCTTTAGGAAAGCAGGAAAAGAAATAGTATTATCTGCGTCAGTTATCAGCCGAAAGTCACACATGCCTATGTATGTTACTGGGCATCACTTCCGAGATGCTGTTGTCTAGCATAAATAAATGAATGGAGCGGTGGCGTTGTATGGATTTGTCACGAGCCACCAATTGCCAAGGCGCCTACAGTCCCCTATCATACGGGGATAAGTTAATAAAGATCAGACAAGACATAAAAACATGAGGCTATACTACAAGGCAAAACACACACATACACGTAGTGATTCTGCGTGACAGAATTCCGACGCACTGTGGCCCCGTTGCTTCAAAGAGACTGTGGCATCCGTTCCAAATGTCTGTCTATTTGGCAGATGAAGTTCCTATTCCTTCAACACTAAACCCACTCGTTGTCCTGGCCCCGATACGTTGAACCGGGCAACTAGGAGTCCCAAGCCATCAATTGCCCATGATACCCACCTCTTCATACTTCTGCACGTAATGGACGGCAAGCTCCTTAATAGCTTCAAACCCATTGAAATTAAGCTTTCGGATGTAATCAGCGCTGATTGGCGGGCCCATACACCGGATAAGTGCGGCAGCATCGGAGACGTCGCCATTCTTGCCTCGTCGGCGGTCGCGGGCATATGCGACGCGGCGTATTTAACGCTCCAGCGCCCAGTGAAGGGCGCCCACGTAGATGTCTTGGTTAGCTCCCTTATAGACGACGATGTTCTGTTCTAACGATTCGAGGGAATAGGGGCAAGCGCCGATCTTTGTGAACGAACATCTCTAGGTCTTGATTGAGCCAGTCTTTTACACAGCGACCCTTCTCGGCCACATCTGAAACCACCTTCTTAAATTCATTTACGTAATCGTCTGCAGTTGCCATGTTAGGACAAAGGATACAGCCATGTCGTACGAAGTATCCCGGTTCTTGCACCACCGGACAGCCATGGATCCGCCCACTGGGATGAGCCTGATGGGCGTAATTCCTATAAGCAGCTCACTTTTGGCGATCTCATCTTTCAATAGAGTCAGGGCTTGTCAGAGACGGTGTCAGCCTGGAACGGTTCATGGGGAGAAACTGGCACTGGCAACGGCGGAATTACCCCTCTCCATGACCTCTAATGACATGGGTTCATGTTATTGGCCTCCTCCAGAAGACAACATGGTCGAAAGCGGCTTACGGCCCAATGATGAACCACATGGGAATGATAATGTAAGCGGCGGCGCGGCGGCGGCGTTTTGTTGTTGCTGTTGCTGCCGCTCTATCGCTGCCGTTGCTGCTGCCGTTTTTGGCGACGGCGATGTTGGTGGCTGCGATGGTATTTCAACTGCATCACATCAGCACACGCACGCTCCGCTAACGACCCATCAAAAGGGGTGCTCACCAAGGCGCGCGGAGGTTGAGGGAGAAAGAGAAGAAGGAACGGGAAGGGCGGGGCTGAGGGGAAGTTCATAACCGCGGCAAATCAGCCGCCATCTGCACGGTCAGTCACCGAGACGATCCCGTACTCGCTACCCTGCCTGCTCCTTCACATCCCTCTTCACCGAGGCGAGGGGTGGAAGTTCATATTTTTGGGGAATTTGCCTTGGTCGAGATCCGCGAATTCGGTAGCCTCCAGATTTACGTCGTTGCATTCCGGTTCCTTAGGCTACGCAAGGGGTTCCTTGTTGGTTCGATTAGGATCCAGAGGGGGAGTTCGAGATTGAACCTGGAATCAAGCGGGAGGCCTGTCATTTGAGGAGCAATGCAGCACTTACGTGTACTTGGTATAAAGTCTTGATTTGGTCAGGAAATTGATGGCTCTTCGGTTACTGCCTTCTTGGCTCTCTTCGTCTACCCCATGTTTGCTTGACTTGGCCGACAATACAACGGCAGAGCAGAATTTTCATTCCGGAATCTTCTCATACTCTGGCAAAGCCCAATCCCTCATCCACGCCGTTTCCAAGACTTGCTTGGCAGTCGGCCTATCACTAGGTCTGAATGCGAGCATCCACCGCATCATGGCGAAGAAAGTATCCTTCTCCTTTGTATCAAGGGTCGCCATCCCTTTTTCACGCCAAGGCTCTTGTATGCTGTCCTCAAAGCGCTGATCCCACAGCCACACGGACCGACCCTCTACGGGCTAACCAGCCTCAGTGAATTTCCTCGACCGCGCTCCCCAGCTTTCCCACCACTCTAGTGGAAGACAGCCAAGGGCGTCGGCCTATTCGCACGTGATGTCGTCTTGAGTCGCTAGTATGCTATCAAACAACGATCTCTGGCCGAGAATAGCCCATATAGTGCAAGCGAGGCTACAGATATCGGACGCGAAGGAAAGGGGCGTTGTCGGCTCAAAGCGAGCTTCTGGCGGCCGGATTTCGAGCGGCGTGTAGGACTGGAGCCTCGATTCTTCGGAGGGTTGGAAGGCTACCCCAAAGTCTACAAGCAGGAGCTTCGCATCAGAGAGCAAGACATTCTCACTAGGCTCGCCAAGCCATACTGGCAAGATGGCGTGTGAAGGAACATTCGTCGAAAGTGGCTTTCCGTCTAGCCTGACGATAGGCTCGGGCTGGGGTGCTCTAAACTTGTCGTACAGCTGCCCCTCTGAGAGATGGTCAAGACCTGATGGCAAATGTAGGAGAACGTTGCCTAGATGAAGGTCTGTAGAAAGAATTGTCAGAATACGCATTCTAATAAGAAGCATACCAAACAAAGTGAGGCCTTGACGAGTACTTACCTCCATGGACATATTTCCGGTCACCAATTCGTGCCACGGCGATGGCAAGTTGAGCGGCAAGCGCTCGGGCAACTTGGAGCTGGAAAAGACCAGAATTGGATGCCTCTTTGGTATCAGCAAGGCTACATCTAGCCGCGTTTGTTACGAGGCAAAAGTGCGTCCCGTTGGGTCCACGGAGGCTGAAGCAATCAAGAACAACCGGGAGCAAAGGCTTGCCTCGGCTTTTGCATTCAAGCGCAGGATAAGTGATGCGAGATAAGACAGTCGCCGATTTGTATTGGGTGGTAGCCCCCAGGCTGGTAATACTCTAGTCTTTCTACCTCCTCGATAGGTTGGTAGACAAAGCGCGACGTCGACATCCTTGAGCATGGCGCGATAGGTAAAACGCGAGGCGTGATTTTACGGTGCTGGAAGAGGAATCGAAGAGGAGGGAGGCGACACATCGCGCTGCTACAAAGCGATGGCCGCAATTATATACGGGCATGACTGGAATGAACAAAAAATGGTGTTTGTGTCTCCTGTCGTGCGGGTAAAGCAAGACAGGTAGGGTACGTCGTCACGTGCTAGTCTATTTTTGGATGGCCTGCTGTTTATTGACAGGCCACTTCGATGAGAAGAATGTCTGAATACCCAGCGCTTATTATGTCGGCTTCTGTTACTTTGTCCATAAAAGTTTTCTCTGGTAGAATCCGCATTTCTGGCTCCTCGTATATTCACCCCATGAACAGTGCCATATCTGTGGAAAATTCAGGAAGACACAACGGTCACGCGCGTCATAACACAGTACTTTAGGCGATATACGACGAATCGCAATCTCACCAGACGGCCGGTACCCTGACACGGAGCGTTTCATGATGCGTTTCAATACTGGGCCATCTGGTGACTCTTTCTGGCCAAGGGAGCCCGAGTGGACAGGCGTAACTTTGGGTGAAGACACGGAGTGGGTGGTACGTTATGACGGGGAACCTCGAGATTGGCTATCCGCGGAGTACAGATCTCCTTTCATAGCTCCGCCCAGCAACATGTTTGCTAAAAATACCCGTCCGGCGTAACCACCATACGGATTGCGCCAGAGAGGGCTGACACCAAGGACGGACCGCCAAGGTGGGATAGCTGACAACATGAAGCGAAGACGAAGAACTGAGCAACGTTTCTCACACAAGATTGACCTTCAAAGGATCCCCGTCGTTACATGTAGGATTTCACAGCAAGGATACAGAACGAAGTCTGAGAAATGTGACTTACCCTGCATGCCCCTTTCCCCCTTATCTCCGCCGCGACCCCGTAACCTCCCAGAGTGCCCCCCAACCCAGCCGTCACACGACCACCCGCGCCTCCCGGCACCTTCCTGAACTTCCGAACATTTCAGGATATTTCAGGATACGCGGACGAAAGTCGGGTGACGAAAGTCGGGTGTATGAAAGAGTGGACCGCAACCCCCGATCTGCAACGGCCGGCTCCTCCGCACGGGCCGGCGCGGGTGATGCGCGGCGTTTCTGACGCAGCTGCAATCTTGGTTACGAGCCCGCCAAGCTGCGGACACTTTCGTCGATTTCGGGCAGGGCGTTGCCTTGTTATGGTATGCACGGCGGGAAGGAGACGTAATCATGCATGTGAGATAACGGGGTCGACGGTCTGCATGTGCCATTGGGTGTCGAACTCTCTCCCAACCGCCCACAGTCCAGTCTCTCACATGCCAAAAAGGGCGCGCGTTTTAACCGTTTGCTCAGCCTCGCCTGGAAACCGCAACTGCCGTCACCGGCCAGTGCCAGAACGCAGTGCAAACCCCAGGGCCTCGCAACACCACACACCCTCACACACCATCACGCAGCACACCCACGTACCATGTAAAATGGCGCGGGGCCAATGAGCGCCGGCGACGGCAACCCGTTCGTGAGGTCTCCTGATGCTCCTGTCCACTCACGGAGTCGCATGGGCGACCACCACTTCTGCTGCTGAGGATGCGAGATGGATGGCATGCGGTTGCGGTTGTAGGGGGCCAAATCGGGGTGGTTGCCGAAGGACTGGCCTCCACAGCTCCATGCAAATGGTGCAAGCCGAGATGGCGCTCCGTTGATTCGCCGTGGTATGCCTGTGCACGTACTTGGCGTGCCATCGCCGGAGTGACAGCGCCGATAAAGAGCCTCGAAACAGAGGCATTTTCTCGATAGGTAGAAAATCTAGCAGCCTGCAGGTATTCTGCATAATGCAACGATGGACCGAAACCGTGGCGCCAAATAGACACCCAAGCCTCTGGTAACGACATCATATCTCGGACCCCATGGACAATGCGGAAAACGGCGGGCCACGGTCCAGCACCACGGCGACGGACAGCGCCACGGCGTGGTGGCCTGAGGCTTTAGTCCGGCTGCTTGGGGGCCAGCCACAAAAGCAGCACTAGGCCAGATAGGCCACGACTGATCATCATTTCGAGTATATAGCGTAAGAGCTGAGGCGAATAAGACATCGCCGCTGAGCGCCGTGATGCGTTATTGGAATCACGAAGCCATGATGGCTACCTACCTTGGCAGGTACATATGATGACACAGCTGAATCTGTACTCTACAAAGTCTGTGCGGCCATGTTGCTCGCGTGTCGTGTGGGGTTCTGCAGCACCAGGTAGCGGTACGTACAAGACCAGTCGAGCTAGACGCGTGTGGCTGGCTGCTTGGTTCCAGCCGCAGCCTCTCACAAAACTACCGAGGTAATCCCTACCTACCTACCTTGTACTTCGTACGTATGAGCAGATGGACGGCTTCTCTAACCCACGGCATCTCGTCCACTTCAGGCAAGGGGCCGAGCCTGTGATGAACATGTCCTCGTAGTACTCCATGGAGTACAATGGCCCTGTCGGAGGAGGGTTATTAAGGGCCGTCTTTGTGTGTGAGGCGACCAAAATCTGACGAATCACATTTGCGGCAGACAGATTACAACGCTTGTCCGCACCACGAGCGCCTCCTCCGCACTGATGAGCGGTTGTCGATCTGGGGTTGATCAAATGACAACCAAGTGCCGCAAGGAGCCGTCTTGAAATTTGAGCAAGACATGCTTCGAGGAAGCTACGTATCCGCACGGATGCACGCCCTGAGACCTAGGATATAGCCTTGGCCCAAACTCTCACGTTGGTCGCTAAACTTGCTCATGAAGAGAGACGTATCACCACGGGTGAGCTGATGCGGCGCCTTGACGGCGTATTTCCTCGGGCCAATTTTCGTGCGGCTTGTTGAAAATGCGAACCAACTGTTTGCATCTCGCCAGCCCAACCCAAGCTCGGCTCGTGCGTGGTGCGGAGAACCGAGTACGACGCGGTGCGCCACGGACTGCGGAGTCCACGATGGATGGCCTTGGCGCGGGGCCAGGAGACGATGTGAAGGTGTCGTCGCTTCCGGGAATGCGCGCGGGAGGGTCGGCCCATGTCCTCGCACCCGCGCGAGCCGTCGTGACCGAAATGAAGGATGAGTGAATGGTGGGGAGGCGAAACCTCGACTGTCCTTCTGTGCAGCCATGTCGTCCACTCAGTGAACACTTGCGTGGCTTGACGATGGTATGTATACTCCGTCGCTATACATCTTATCCGAGCCCTCAGCTTGAATTTCTTGCGGCTCTCGCGCAGCCCTTGCGCCGCTTCAAACCGCGTTGCACAGATTCGCCGGGACGCGGAAGCACGGCGTTTGCTGGATTCGGGCCCATTGGAGCGGCCGTACGAAGTACCAGGGCTGCATCGTCGTGGCAGCGCAATGTCACGACTTTGAGCGGCAACCTGGCGTTCAAGGTTCTCAGAGTGCGGCCCGCTGTGGGCTGGGATGCTAATTAACACCGGCGATCTCAACCGCTTCCGGGTCTTCGGCGACGGGGCAGAATCGTGCGTGTGCGATCTTGTTATGGAGGAGCACGGGCGTTGGGCTCGTCGCAGGAACTGGCGAGCATACCCTGGCATAGGTCCAATACCACGGGTGGCAGGGGGCCGCCTTCAACGCTCTCCCGTGGCGACGGGCGTCCAAGACTTCATGCGAGTACTACAAGTATGTATCCGCACTCTGTACAACATCAAGAGGCTCTGTCGGGTATCCTCCACCGAGAGATGGGGCCTTGGGGCGAGGCCGGGGCTCGCAACGTCAGCAACAGCAGTAGCGGCAGCAATACGTGGACGATTCGCTGCCCGCCTCTCTGCTGCCCGCCCCTCTGCTGCACGGCGGCCCGAATCTCTGTCGAGTGGCCCGACAATAGCGCGCAATATGCGGGCCAGCGGCAGAAGAGGCCAGTCGCACAAGCAAACTCACGATGCAGCACAAAGCGACCGAAACAGTTTCCCCTGCATCACGAGGACGGAGTCTGTCGGGGTTCTGCGGGAGCTGCGCTCTTGCGGGCGCGAGCCCACTTGGGCAGCGGAAGGCTTGCCGAGAGGGAACTTCCAAAGCTTGGGCCATGTCGCCGGCGCTGGCGTCACCAACGGCAGCTATCGTGAGAATCACAGAATGACACAAGTGTCGAAGGGCGTGCCTGCCAGTGCTCCGTGTAACACTGCAGCATCGACAAGGGTTGCGTGCGTTACGCCATGACGATGCTGGCCGAGGGAAGGCCAGGCCAAGACGACGAATCTCTGCCTTGGCCGCCAAGGGCTTGTCGATAATTGTGGCGTGCTTGTTGGATTGCCGTTCCCGCCCGTTGTCGCCATCTCGGGAGGTGCAGGGCCGCGAACCTCCTCGTCGTGCCATCACGGAACCGGCACTTGCGAGCGACGATGCTTCTCTCTGATTTCATCCTCTCTCACGTTTTCTTCTCTCCATTTGGCCGCCACGTAGCTAGTAGACTAGCAGCTGGGGAGAAATCTCTGTGCGCACACGTTGGGCAGCGCTGCTGTCGCGGAGCTTTTCTCGTCGTGAACCTGGTCTGCCTAGTTACCCTGCCTGGGCACGAAGACGCACGCGCAGGTGTCGTGGTCACGATGCCTACTGACTACTCGTATTAGCGATGCGACCTGTCGTCCGGGGGTGGCGGTCCAGATCGCGGCCGAATGCGGGAGTTGTGCAGCTGCATGCGCCTTCATCGAATTGGGCTCGGCGGAATCCGTTCCAACCCGGAGACCCTTTTTGCATGTTGCCATGGGCGAGCTCGCCTCTTGCACCAGCATCGTGAGTCTTGGGCAGAGGTTCTCATTGAGTACACCCCAGCGATAGAATTCAGGCGGCTCGCTAAGGAATTGGCCTGCACCAGACCTCGCCACTCATCAGACATTCAAGTCCAACGCAAGACATCCAGGCAACTGACACGAGATGAAACTAAAGAAAGACAAAGAAAAGAAAATTGTTGACCGCAGAGGCTCCGTTCCGGTTGAATCAGCACCGATAAGGACGAGGCCGAAAAAGTGTCTCCCGCGCCTTCTTACTGGCTCCCAGCAAAAAAAGATAAGGTACCTGCAGAGCCAGGCCCAACAGCTGGGACGGTTGCGCCAGCACGCCCAGCACGGCTCGCCAAGTGCCCGGCGCCGCATTGCGTGCATTGTCGAAATTGCCCTAACCTTTTCCCATTTGCCTCAATGTTTGGCATCCGCTTGGAGGCGAGTTGGAGGGAAAGTTTTGCACAGGCAACACTGCAGTGGTAAACCTGGAAGGCACGCGTATTGGACATGTACTGCTACCTGCGCCGCTGTGGCATCTCCCAGTCCGAGGATTGCACCTGAACGGCCGCCGATCCAGCTTCCCAAGCTTGCGCTAGGCCTGCAGCGTGCGACTTGTCTGCAGCTGGCGTGCAGCAGCGTCAGCCACTGGACAGGGCCCCAAGACTTGTCACGGCGAGCCAATAGCGCTTTGCAGGCGATAAGCTGTCCATCGTTGGCGACGCAAACACGGAGTACCAAGTACCAGAGGGCGCACTGCTATCGCTCTATCAGTCAGGCCGTCCACTACGCCGGCCCAAGCGGGCATGCGGCCCCACCGGCCCCACCCACGACACCACCTTGGAGGGGCGTGCTTCGAACGTCAGGCTGAGGTTCGAAGTACTCCGTACATGCTCGTTGACCCCAGGGTTGGGAAACCACAGTGCTCATAGTGTACCCGCACGGCCTGGTCCAGGATCACACCACCCACTTCGCGGCGCCGCCTGGTGAGAGCGACTCTCAACCTCACCGTGCGATCTTGCCCCGCCCGCCCTTCCCTGCCATCTCCTCCGACTCTTGCCGCGCTCGCACACTGTTCCCTGCCAGCAGGGGTACCTGCGCAGGTACGTACCGGCCCTTTCCCGCTGCGTCTGCGGCATCGCTGCACATCGCACTCCTGGTCATCATCCAACCAAGCCCACCACCACCACCTCCCATTCATCCATCGCAAATCCAAGCCGACTCTCAAGAAACCACAACCGCCCGCCGCTTCTCTCACCTCGCCAACTCCCTCACTCGTCCTCACCTCTGGCCCATCCCTTTGCTGCCGCCTGCTTCTCTTTATCCTACGACTCGGCTCGCTCGAATTTCGCCAATCCCGCCCTCAATCATGTTGCGATAGATCTGCCGGTCCTGGCTGCTCTGACTCTGCCTCGAGGCCCGCATCGCGAGTCGGCAGCAACTCGCCCTGCAGCATGTCGAATCGAGCGTCCTCGACACCCCGAAACACTTCAGAATGGACTCCTCGCCGCAGCACCAGGAGTCGGCTCACCAGCAGCACCCTGCCCAGCCGCCGCTCCACGCTCTTCTTCCCCCATCCGCCTCGCTGCCGATGAGGACGGCCAACAGCACGCCCATGTCCTCGCCCGGCCTCTTCAGCCCGACACCGTCGTCCCGGCACCTCCAGACAACTTTCATCTCCGAAAGCAACACGCCGGCTCCAATATTGGGAAGCCCCTACCTGCATCCATTGCAGACGCACCGAGTTCGAGAGTACGTGACCGCTGCTGCCCTTTGCCCCTCGTCACCATCGTGCACGTGTTTCACGATGGCTGGTGGGGAACCGCCGCATCGAGTCCCTCCCGCCCCTCTTGCATTCCTTTGTGGTGTGCTATCTGCAGCCGCAGTATGACTAACGGCCGCTTGGCACAGGACGCACAAGGCCCTCATCGATTCGGACAACATTACCGGCCGCAACTCGATCAACCAATATGAGGTCATCGAGGAGATTGGCCGTGGCATGCACGGCAAGGTCAAGCTCGCCCGCAACACCGAGACCGGCGAGAATGTGGCCATCAAGATCATCCCGCGCTTCTCTAAGAAGCGTCGGCTCGGTAGAGTGACGGCCATGTCGCCGCAGGACAAGACCAAGAAGGAGATTGCCATCCTCAAGAAGATACGCCATCCCAACGTCGTCGCCCTCCTCGAAGTCATCGACGACCCCGAACTCAAGAAGATCTACATGGTCCTGGAGCACGTCGAGCTCGGCGAAGTCGTATGGCGCAAAAAGGGGCTGCCTCACATCTGCCAGTACGAACGGAGGCGCGTCGAGCGCGAGATACGAGGCGATGCCCCCACGGCCGAGGAGGAACAGTATAATCAGCTGCTTGAGCGCCGCCAGGCTCTCAAGGAGCTCAAGAGGGCCCGGATGGCGCAGAACTTTGCCGGCCTGTCCGACTACTGGAGCGTGGAGCACGGCGCCGCCGACGAGGGAAGCAGCGTCGGCCACTGGTCGCGCATCTCCTCGCATGAAGACTTTGCAATTGCTGACGGACATCCATCGCCGCCCGGGTCACGCCGGTCGTCCCGGGCGCCGTCTCGGTCTCTGTCCATTGCGTCGGCAGGCCTGCCGCCTACAGAACTCGATGAGATTGTGGATTGGGACCAAGAAATGGAGACGCCGATCCCGGAGCCCAGCTCAGCCACTGCTCTCGACGGAACCATGTACGGCGCCTACGTCGAAGACGGCTTCCGGATCCGGTCGCCCAGTATGGCCGACTCCATTATCTCCCACATGTCCTCGGTCGACTACAATCCGCGTGCTCATGATCCCTTTGCCGAGGACTTTTCCTTTGTGCCCTGCTTCACGCTAGACCAAGCACGCTCAACCTTCCGGGACACCGTCCTGGGACTCGAATACCTGCACTACCAAGGCGTTGTGCATCGAGATATCAAGCCTGCCAATCTGCTGTGGAGCAGGGATCATCGGGTCAAGATTTCGGACTTTGGAGTTTCGTATTTTGGGCGACCTATCCGCGACGGTGAGTTGGACGAGACGGTGTCCGAGTCGGAAGCTAAGGACTTTGATGACGACCTCGAACTCGCCAAGACCGTTGGCACGCCCGCCTTCTTCGCCCCTGAACTTTGCTACACGGACGTGGACAAGATGGAGCAGCCGAAAGTCTCGGAGCAGATCGATGTCTGGTCTCTCGGCGTGACGCTGTACTGCCTCATCTACGCTCGCATTCCGTTCCTGGCCGAGGACGAGTTCCAGATGTTCAAGAAGATTGCCACCGAGGACGTGCACATTTCCCGCAGGCGGCTCAAGCCCGTCGACCCATCCACGTCGCCATCCGCAACCTCGCTCTACAAGCGTCAGAACGCACACCCGTATCGCGATGACAACGATCTCGAGTACGAGGATGTCGACAACCTCTTGTACGACCTGCTGCGCCAAATGCTTGTCAAGAACCCCGAGAAGCGAATCCGGCTGAGGGACATTAAGCGTCACCCGTGGGTCGTCCAGGGCATCGCCAACCCTGTGGGCTGGATTGACGATACGGACCCAGCAAGACCGTCTTGCGGCAGGAAGATCCAGGTCGACGAGAAGGACATGTCGTTCGCCGTCATTCCACTCAACTTCCTCGAGCGGGCACGGTCAGTCATGAAGAAGGCTGTTGGGAAAGTCATGCACCCGCTAGTGGAGCGGAGCGACAGCAAGTCTCGACGGCGAGCCACCAGCAGCGCAGCTAGCTCCGCTGGAGACAGCATGTTCAAACACACGGCGCCGCCGACGCAGTACACCAGCGACCGGCGTGGCAGCCTCCGCGTCGACGACTATTTTGCTCAGGTCGGCAGGGACTCATCAGATCACCCTGCCCTAGCTTCATCAACCACTGATTTTCGGCCGGAGACGGTGGCGTACGATCCTCTCGCCACAGTCCTCCCTGCCCTAGAAAGGCCTCGGGGATCAGGACCTGGGGAGTCTGATAATGCGAACCGGGAAACGGGATGCTCGCGCCAATTTCAACGCCAGAACGGGCCGGCAAAATTCGCCTCGAATTGTCTAAATCTGACCCCGGCGCTGTCTCATCAGCCACAATCAACCCCGGTCACACCGCGTTTCCACGGGCCCCGCGAGGACCGGCGCGATGGAGAGGCGACTGGCCGGAAAACGCGAGGTTCAGAAGGCCTGGGTGACGAGATCTCTCGGTCGGCATCCGTGGATCGAGCGCTTTTTGTCAACACAGACAAGCGCGCTCAAGCCCAGGTTGCCCTGAGCAATGCGGTTGCACCTGGGAGCCTGCAATGGCCGAGATATCCCAGACCGATGCGCTCCGTCGATCTAGGGCGAGGTAGGCATAGCCACGGCAGCAACCCATCGCCATTGTCCAGTTCTCCCAAGACTAGCACTACCACCTATCAGCATGGCCAACCTCAGTCCGACCCAAACTTCCACACGCGGCAACAGGCACGGGTCGACGAGCGACCACAGACTGCCCATCATGTTGAGAGCATTCCCAATGCGAAGCAGTCAGAGCACCATAGCCACATCTCCTCCAGCCCAGAGACCCTGGCGCCAGAAGCCTCCTCATCGTCCCCGACGAATCTGACGGCTGGGGAGGACAAGGCCAAGGGTGCTGATGTAGACCCGGTGAACATCCCCTGCCCACCATCACCCGACGCTCAAGAGTGGCTGCAACACTCTGGAGCACCACCGTCGAGGGGCGACTCGATGACGACGACCAAGTCGTGTAGCATGGATTCCATGGAAGGCATGGGCACCCCTCTTACAAGTCCTAGTGAGACTACGAGCCCAGTGGCAACGGGCGGCCCGCCAAAGAACAGATCGCAAAACATGCTCATCTTCCAGTCGGACCCGTCCTTGCCGACATTGCTCAGTGGCGCCAGCTCCATCTCCGCGGACATGGAGGGCGAGCTCCTATGCAAGCCTGGCGTCGTTCATCAATCGCCACGACTCGAATCATCAGACTCGATAACCCCTCCTGCGTTGGCTAAGGATGCGGCCGCTAGCTTCTCGATGGACCATGTATTCGGGAACGCACCCGCCATGGGGAGTGGCCCCTTCACCCTACATCTCCAGCCGCTTAGACCTGAAAGCACAGGACCTATGGAATCAAAGACGCGTCCGGCTAACGATGACGATGACGACGCAAGCGACGACGGTATTATGTTAATGGTCAAGTCGCGGAAGAGGACGCCGCTGTTGCCGAAAACATCGCCCACTGGGCCATTCGAGGCAAAACGGCGTGACACAGGCGCCAGCACGGCCAGCAACGAGACGGCGAAGGAGGTACCCGTCCACGGCGACGACGGCTGGTTCCCACGTGAAGTATGACGGCTGCACCATCCGACTTTGGACATATTACCACCTCTCTACTCACTCGAACAACTACAAGGTCGACGAACTGAAAGAGAAACATTCAGCGAATATCTGGCCCTCTAGACGACATATCACTGCGCGACATGGGTATGTCGGTGGAAACCTGCCTCACGGCGCCGTCGATGCACATACTAGACGTCCGGATCTATTGAGTCCATGACACGAATGGGCCGTCTTGGCCAGGATGCACATCAAGACTGCTTCCTTTATTTATTCTTTTGCTTTCAATTGTTTGTTTCAATAGCGACTGGTCGAGCACGCCACCTCTCGTTGATCAAAGACTTGAAGGTCTTGGTATGCGCTGGAATGACGACAGATGAGAGATGACAGATGATGGATAGGCGGCAAAATTGTCGAGCTGGCGTCCGACGGACCTTTGGGGGACGCAGCACGGACGAACCACGCACTCGGAGCAGCGCATACACCTGACACTGCATGCATTGGGAGGCACAGCCCTTGATTATTTTTATGTCCTCGAAGGCGAGCGGCCAGTGTGGCGGCCGCGATGGAAGCTGGAATTTATTCAATGGGCGCTACTCGGGGCTTTTGAGGCGCTGGTAATATGCATGAGGGGAGCTGGGCATCCAGCACTCTCCTTTTCGTTTCTCCAGTCTGCATAGTACAGCAAGGCGGAACCGCATATAGGCGATGAGTCGAATGAAGGTAGGACGGATACAACCTTGGGCGGTGCTCTATTACTCATGGGATAGCGTGGTTGGGCCCGGGAGGCTGTGTCAGTATTATGAATGAGCGTGGGAGTAGGGATGGATGAGATGTCCAGTGGGAAATTGATTACTCGAAACACTGGGTCTCGTCTGTGATGCATGTCCCGTCTGGCCTTGGGTCTGAATGGTTTGTAGCATGATACCCCCTGTCTACCATGTCGCTTCAACAGTCTAGAGCGAGGACGAGGGCAGAGACGGGGGCGTGTTTTGTATTATGTGTACATGTGTAAACAGGTCCCATGTGCCTGTGGCCGAGATTCAAGGCACCTAGTTGCGGAAGAAACGCTTATACGCCGACGCAATGCCCAGCCCGACGCAGAAGAAGACGGCGAGGAACACAACGTTGAGGAAGTTGTTGAACAAGGGCGGGCGGCGTTTCATGGCGACGATTTCGGTGAGGATGGTGTCGAGGCGCTCCGACATTTGCTCGCGGCCAAAGAGGGTCTTTACACGGTTGGCGCCGTCTCGGCCCATGCCCGCGAGAGCGGCGTCGGGCATGGCGAGGGCGGCGCGCATGACGGCGGACCAGGCGGAAACGTCGTCCGGGTCGCGCAGCCAGCCGGTCTGGGGGTCGCGGATGGTCTCGATGGGGCCGCCGGTGTTGGCGGCGAGGACGGGGAGCCGGGCGAGCATGGCCTCGAGGGGGACGATGCCGAAGTGCTCGTTGGAGGGGGTGTAGACGAGGAGGCGGGCGGAGCGGAGGAGGGCGGCCTTGAGGGCGTTGGGGACGGAGAGGAGGAAGAGGACCGGGCCTTCGGAGGCGAGGGCGCCGGCCTTGGAGCCGGTGACGGTGTGGTGGGCGAGTCCGAGGGATGCGGCGAGGTGCTGGAGCTCGGTGTGGTATTCGACGTTTTCGGAGACGCGGGGGTCGTAGCCGCCTGATGACAGCAAGTCAGTCACGGTCATGGAGGAGGACTTGTCAGGGCGCATACCGGCGAGGACGAGGCGCACGCCCTTGCGCTCCGCCTCGGGGATGGCTGCAAAGGCCCTGATGGCGAGCCCAATGTCCTTTTTGCGCTCGAAGCGGTTGATGCTGAGGATGAGCTTGCCGCCACCGCCCAACACCTCCTCATCCCCCCTGCCCGGCCGCTCACCCTCCCAGGCGTCGGCATCAACACAGGGATACACCACGCGCGTCGGCAGCGCAGCCGTCAGCCCCGGCCACGTCCGCTCGACGACGCCGCGCGTAAACTCGGAGTTCACCGCCACGGCGTGCGCAAAGCCCATGCTCCACTCCTCGAGCCAGTCGAAGGGCACGCGGTACAGGCGCTTGAGCAGCGAGGCGCGGCGGCCGCGCGCGAGCAGCAGGTCCGGGAAGTGGCAGTAGAAGCGCAGCGGCACGCGCTCGTACGCGTAGCGCAGCAGCGGCAGGCCGGCGGAGAGCTGGTCGACGAGGAAGGCGCGCGGCCGCAGGGCGGGCAGCTCGCCCGTGAGCGTCACGGCCAGCAGGAGGTGCAGGTGGCGGAGGACGGCGCACAGGATGGCGAGGCGGGAGAAGACGGCGGGGGGCACGAGCCAGGCGCCGCGGACGCGCACGTCGAGCGTTCCTGCGCCGGTCAGCGGGGCCGCGTCGCGGGCGGCGCGCGCCGGGGGGGGTTACCGTCGCGGCACTCGTCGAAGCAGTGGCCCGGGTCGCAGTGGTTGGTGAAGATGACGACGCGGTGGCCGCGCCGCTGCAGCCCGACGGCCGCGTCGACGACCAGGCGCTCGGCGMCGCCGATGCCGAGGTCCGGGTGGAGGAAGACGACGGTGCCGGCGTCGCCTGCCGCCGCCGCCGCCGCCGTGGGCGCGGAGGGGGTGGGAGGTGGCATCGTGGGAGGTGGCATCGTGGCCGCTGGGGTTCGCGATGGAGGAGGTTGGTGTTGAGGAGAGGACAGCGAGGTCGTGGGGGTGGGGGCTGGAGCTTGGGTGGGGCCGCTGGCGCCTGCACGCTGTTCTGGAAGAACCAACGAAGCGCTGCCAGGCGCATTGGCCGCTGCGCGCTCCTGGGTGCAATGTCTAGCGTTCGCACGGACTCGAGAGCTGGAAAGTACCGATAAACCAGGCGTCAATGCCAATTAAGCACAGGAGCCCGCGGCCAGCCTCGGGGCACGATATCGCAGCAACTAGCTTCCCTCAGAGCCGCCCGCTCCTGGGTCGGCACCTGCACGACCGGCCCGGCTACCCTATACCGGACCCATCCCGCCGGCATGTGAAATTCGGCTGTGCAGCACCAACCACCGCAGTGACACCACCTCGCACGGCTGGTTGTCCGCGTAGAACTCGGCATCTAGACAAGCCGCAGTGACTTCCAGCTCGGCGTAGACTACGGATACGCCGCTCCCGCATGGTGTCGGTCGGCGGGCGCCGAGGTTTTGCGCCGCGCACCCGCACCGCAACAGCCGAGGCCCAAACCCCAACCTTGAAATCCATCCATCCATCCACCTCACCACCACAACCACTCCCTCCCATCACCACACGCAGCCCATCTCACCCACAGCAGCACGTCGCCATGGCAGCGCCCCTCTTCACAATCCCCATCCCCCCCCTCGGCGCCCACCCCGGCGGCGCCATCGCCGCCACCCAGCCCCGTCCCGGCGTCTACCTGCTCACCTGGGTCTCGCCGCCCGACAACCGCATCACCAGCGTCTTCTGCCGCGCGCTGCTGGCCGCGCTCGACGTCCTCGAGTTCGGCGGCTACGCGCCCGGCGTGGTCGTCACGACGAGCGGCATCCCCAAGTTCTACTCCAACGGGCTGGACCTGGAGCATGCCGTCAGCACCGACGGCTTCTGGGCGCTGTTCTACGCCGTGTGGCGGCGCTTCTTGACGTACGTGCTGCGCGCGCTCTGTGCGCTCCGCGAGACGTGGTTGCGGCTGCGGTTGGACTGAACCGAACGAGACGCTGACGCCGACGCCGACACAGCTTCCCCATGCCCACGCTCGCCCTCCTCAACGGCCACACCTACGCCGGCGGCCTCATGCTCGCCATGGCGCACGACTACCGCCTCGCGCCCGCCCCCAAGGGCTTCCTCTGCCTCAACGAGCTGCTCTTCGGCGCGCCCCTCAAGCCCGCCATGGCCGCCATCTTCCGCCACAAGCTCACGCCCGCGTCCTACCGCGCCGTCGCCCTCGAGGCGCGCCGCTTCGCCGCCGCCGACGCCGTCAAGGCTGGCCTCGCCGATGCCGTCGCCTCCAGCCTGGACGATGCGCTGGCCTTCATCGACGAGCACGACCTGCTGCAGAAGCCAAAGGCGGGTGTCTACGGCGTCATCAAGGCGGAGATGCACAAGCCGCTGGTGGCGGAGCTGCGCAGCCCCGGGCTGGATGTCGAGGAGAAGCGCTTCGCCGAGGACCAGCAGCGGGAGAGCGAGCGCAAGGAGTTTGGGCGGGTKTGGTACGAGCAGTGGCAAAGGGACAACAAGGCCAAGCTATGAACCGCCATGAACCCTCCATGTGCATACGCTCATTCGTCACGTGCAAGTGCAGGACGTGTACAGTACGGCTGGGTACCATCTTAACTTCATCTAATGCATAGATGACGCCTGGAATGGACGACTCGGCGCGACGACACGCCGCAGCGCTGCCCATGGCCCCGTACCCAAATGCGTCTTGCCCTCCCCATCTCGTGTGCGCCGTGGCGGGACAGTACACCGACTAGATAGAATGACATAAGWCAGACAGACAAAAAGGCTACAAATAAAAGGGGGTATCAACCATGTCCTCGCATTCTCCAACCCGTCTAGAATCCACTGTCCAACACCGGTCCCTGCTATGCGTCCTGCTTATACAGTCGTCTTGGTATCTCGTATGCTCCCCCAGTTCACGTCTCCATCGGCCTCGGTTCGGCAACGCCCGATTGCTCCGGGCCCGCGTGCTCGGCCGCCGCCTTGCCTTTGCCATCCCTCTTCTTCTTCGAGCTCCCGTCCCGCTCCGCCACCATGTCCTTTTCCGTCTGGATCGCCTTGTCCCGCCGCTGCTCCACCTCCTCCCTTCGGACCACCCGCCTCAGGCCCTCGCTTGCCTGGATCAGGCCGTCGATGCTGATGGCGTGCTCCGTCATCTGGTGGTTTATGTACGTGTACACCCCGGCCGGCGTGTCGCACTGCAGCAGGTTCGTCTCGTTGAGCTTCAGCAGGGCCAGCGCCACCTGGAACAGGAACGTGCTGCCGTCGTTTGTGCACAGCACCACGTCCCAGACGCGGAACAGCGCCTCGGCGCACAGGCAGTCGGTGAACACGGAGAGGAACCACTGGAAGGTCAGCGCCTCGAGCTCGATCGACAGCGAGTCCAGGTGCGCCGACAGCTTTGGAAGCACCGTGGATACATACTGCCGAAGCACTTGCTGGTCGGCCCGCGACGACATCAACAAGTGGTCATAGTACCCCTGCGGCAGGATGCTCTCGATGATCGACGTCAGGATCCAGAACGCGTCCTCGGCCGACGGCATGATGAGCAGCAGGTTCGCCGCGATGAGATTCATCCCCTGGCAATACCCGACCTCCTTGTTGCGCCGCGAGTACGCCACCAGCACCTCGCTCAGCTTCTGGACGCCGGGCCCCTTCCGGAAGAAGATGTTGTCCGTGAGCGTCCGGTGGATGTCCATCTGTATCTGACTGACCACGGCCGGGTCATCCTCGTCGCCGTTTTGGGCAACGAGGTCCTCGTAGTATCCCGGATCCCGCAGCCCGTTGGCGCCGGAGCATTCAGACCAAATCTTTGCCCGGTACGCCACGGGAATGCCGCCCAGGACCAGGCTCTTGAATTCGTTCCACTTGGCGCGCCCGACCTTGCCCTTGTTGCCCAGGCCCGAGATGCCGATCATCTCGCCGTCCGCGACCCGCGTCTCCGGCAGTATCATGGCTGGCGTCTCATAGCGCGCCTCTGCCACGGCCGCCGCCGCCGCAACGGCCGCTTCACCCTCCCGCCGTCGCTCGGCCCTGACCTTGCGCAGGAAGTCGTTCCACTTGACCGTCTTGTCCCGCTGCAGCGAGTCGTGCACCTCGCTGAGCTGCTGGAGAAGCAGCCTCACCGGCTCCGCGTCCTCCTTGACGAGCGTCCCCACCGTCGAATCCGCGTCCGAGGGCTGCGTCGTCTCGCTGTCAATGGCCGTCGTGGTGCTCGCCAGGGGTATGAGGCCAGCACTCGTCGGCGTGATACCTGGCGACTTGGATGGCTCGCCCTCGCGGCCGTCACTGCCCCCCTGGCTATCCGTGCCCTCCAGCACCTCCAGTGCCGATGCGCTCATGCCTGGTGTGTGACTGAGCAGCTCGGTGGGGAATGTCGCAATCTTCAGGTAGTCCTGCCACCGTTTCGGCTTGCCCTCTTCCGCCGCTCGCTCCTCCAGGCTGTTGGGGCTCCCCGGCCGCCCGTCGCTCGAGGTGCTCCATTTGGGACTGGGAGCCTCCTCCAACAGGTTCGGCGAGATGCCCGGCCGGCCGTTCATCAGCATCTCGGTGCGGCTGCCCTTGTGCATGTGCTGCGCCATCTGTGCCGCCTCGCGCTGTCTCTTCTTGCGCCGCTGGTCGTAGATGAAGCCGAACCGGTCCGTCAGATACTCGCTGGTGGCGTAGTTGTTGTAGATGCGCGTGAGCGTCGGGGGCTGAGACTCGGGGGGGAGGATGGCATCCATCTCCACGGGGCCGTAGCTCTCCTGGCGCGCAGATCAGAGGCTCGGCGGGCTGCCAGCCATGTTCCCCCACAGCTCCTGGGCCTGCGACTTGGTGCTGGCCGTGGGTGCCTGGGGAGCCGGAGTTGCTCGTCGCATCGCCATCAACGCCTTGGGACCACCGGCAACGGACACGGCACGAGTAGACTGCACCGTTCTCGAGCTCGCCACCGAGCCTGGCCTCGCCGATTCCGCACGATCCGAGGTGCTCACAGCGCGGCCCCTGGCCTCGGCGTCACGAGTCGCACTGGCGCTGCCGGCAACGAGCCTCAACGCCAGGCTAGCCAGCGAAACAGACGATTTGTGCTCCGGGAGATTGCCCGAGCGGATGCTGGAGGCGCGGCTGGCGCTCCGTACCGACTTCGAACCGGCCTCTGGAGGCGGGCTGAACAGGTCCTCTTGGAGCGTCGGCCGGCGGTCCATGCTCGAGTGCGACCTGACAACCGTCGTCTGGCGGATTCCGTCGCCGTTGACGCTGCTCGTGCGACTCGCCCGCTTTGCCGTACCGCTTCCCCAGATGTATTCCTTCCATCCCCTCATCGTGCCCCTGTTGCCGGCGTCTGCGTTGGTGCTCGTCGATGCGCTGGCGGCGCGAATCGTGGAGCCTGCCCGATCCGTTAGTCCGTACACGGACGCAGCCATGGTGTCCTGCATCGCATCGCTCATGAGGTCGCTTAGTCCGCCGCCCTTGCCCTCCTGAATCTTGTCGTTGGCGCGCAGGTCATTCTCAACCGTCCGTAGCCTCGTCTCCAGGTCCAAGTTGGACAGCCCGCACTCCCGTACAATCTTTTTCAGCGCCCGCTCGCGCTCGTCCGCCCTTCGGCGCAGGGCTGAGATCTGGCTGTCTCGCTGAGCCAGGTCCTCGGCAATCTGCCTGATCAGCGCAACGGCGCCATGCCTCGCGACGAGGCGCCCAATGTGCTCGTCGTCGGCGCGGTGCAGAGCGCCCGGGATCGACTGTTGCAGCGGCGCATCCTCAAACAGCGCGTCGCGTGCCGGGCCGCGCCCCGTGAGGTTGTCGACGATGGAGAAGCCGCGCCCACTCGCGGTCCCCGACCGCCAGCCGTTCTCCGACTCCTGGGTGGCCGTCTTGAGGCGCTGGTCCCCGCCGTCGTCGCCGCCGCCGTCGTTGCGGTTGAAGCGCTCCAGCCCGGGGGCCTCGAGCGGGAAGCTGGGGAAGCTGGTCAGGGACTTGTCGCTGGCGGCGATGGTGCTGGCGGAACTGCTGGGCTGACTGAGGACCCTGCGGTTCCTGCTGGTGCGGATGACGCTGCGGTGGGAGCGGGCCGAGGTGCCACTCTGCTGGGAGACGGAGCGCTCGAGGGGCTGCGACGCGGAGCCGGCCTCGGATACCGCGTCCATGGCGCCGTGCTTGCTGTCTCTGCCGTTCGCTGCAGGAGAGACGGTCGGTATGTAGACGTTATCGTCGGCGGCGGAGGGGCATGTCGAGCGAGGGTCCAGGGCCAGGGAGGGACGAGCGGACTGGACCCAGGGTGGTATTTTCGTTTTTGCCGTCGGGCGTTGTCGGTACGTCCAGTGAGGCGATGGTGGCTGCAGGTTGATGCTTGAGCTGGAGGCGGTCCAGGGCGGTGCGTCAACAAGCGGAGGAGGCGCGGAGCAATGCGAGATCGATCGAAAACATACGCATGCAGAATGATGAATCACGAGGAGATGTGGAGGCGCTGAGGGAGGTGGCGTGGCGTGGCGTGTCGCCTGTGGCTCCCTCCCAGGCCTGTGGCGCGTGTGGAGATGGTGCTGTGCTTGGAATCCGCAGTTGATTCAGCCTCGGCATCAATGTTCGACTAGCCCGTGTCTCTTGTTTACTTGGCAGGTATTCGACAGTTCCCGTACAAGATTGCCGTGCTTGGACCCAGGAGCCTTTCTGCGGTCTAGCGTCATCATCTGAGATGAAGGCACATCCGTCATGCCGCTCGCGAGTCGTGAATCGATATCAAAAAAAGAAAACGAATCGTAGACTTGACTGTCAAAATGACAACAAAAAAACATACAACAACCGGTATTCGCTGGTCGTCACCGACCCAACTACTAATCTGTCCCTCACGGGTTTATCGTATGGAGAGCAAACGGGATCCTGAGCTTCACCGCGGGTATGGTCGTATGTGCTTTGAAGACGAGACAATTCGGTATATAACCTTGTTTGCCGGTCTCCGTGACCTCGAAAATATAGCTTCCACGCTCTTCCATGACGCAGATCCACGACTTGCTACTTCGTACGAAGTGCTCCATACCTGTCCTCTTTTCGCCTTGTTGTGTTTTCCAATTTGGGCAGAACCTGGCAGAACCTGGCAGAACCTGGGATACAACCGCCCCTCCGCTTGAGCTCGGGGCGTGCGGCTCCGCTCTCCATCAAGGTTGATCCTTACGGCCGGTTTACAACTGGCCACAGGTACTCCGTACCGGCATAATCCGGCAACTCACATGACTCCCCATGCACGCAGTCATGCCTCCTTCTTCCCTGCCCTGCCCTTCCTCCCACCTCTTTTGAACGCTGCGGTGCTTGTGTTGGCGCAAGACTGACACTCCAGCTTCAACTCAGACCGCTGTCTCCCGCGGAATCGGCAGTTTGAACAAACACAGCAGGCTCTGAAGATGGCATCGCGATTGCTCGTTCCTTGGTTGTTGTTATCCCAGCGTTGATGACCACTGATGACGTTTGTTTGGTTCACGTAACGGGAGCAAGTACCGTCTCTTACTAATTTGTATGTGAAGTGACTTGCGGCAGCTGCAGATCAACCTCACCACATCGCCAAAAACACGTACCTTAGACCCAAGTCCGCTTCCTGTCACTCAATCTCACTATTTTCATTGTAATGCGAGTTCCGAATGATACATTTACTCATACAATGCGTCTAATACGGCACGTTATACCAAAGATACAAATCCACACACACCCTCTTTTCCATCCACCCAAATTCCCTTGCCGTCTATACTTCAGCATGCCTAGAAACTCCATTTTCCATGTCCATGCAGTCCTCTCCCCGGGGACGCCCCGTGCTTTTCACGGAAAGCCCCAAACCGTTGCACACTGTTCCTCAGCGATTTGTACCAATCATGCATGTACATTCATGTCATCGTCTCATGTCTCTTGCCCCGTTGCTCGTTTCCCCCTCGCCCCATATGTGCTACATCAAGCAAAGCTATCCTCTGGGCTCCATCGGCCGCTCCTCAGCGTCTCGTTTTGCCGAGTCCCCTCGAACTCGGCCTCTAGCGGGGCTGCAGCTTCAGCATCTGCCGCTTGTGTCTCCTCCTTGTTTCGCGACTGGTCCGGCTGTGCCACCAGCGTCTCCTCGAGCTCCGGCACGAGACCCTCGGCAACCAACATCTCCAGCAGGTCGTCTTTAGCGAGCACCTCGCGGCGCCTGACAGGCAGGCCGTCCAGCTTTCGGAGCCGTCTGCAGCTAGCAACAAGCACAATCTGATGCAGGCGCCGACGCAGTCTCGTCGCCTCATCCAGTCTGCTCGCAAACAAAATATCCCTCTCCACGTCAGCATCCGGCAGCATGAATGTATCTGCGTATCCAGATCGGCCTGTCGGCACCAAGACTTGGACCGGGGCGTAGAACCCAAGTGTCACCGGGTTGTCTCTCACATCCAGTTGCGTGAGGTGGGGAAACTCGGTTAGCAACTGCGTGACCGCAGTCGAGTCTGCGAGTCTGTTTCCGGCCGCGAGCAGCTTCTTCAGTCTTGGAATGAATCGAAGCGGCGACAAGTCGGAGATTGCGTTAAAGTTGACATTCAGCGTTCGCAGATTGGGCATGAGTTGGCCCATCTTTTCTGGCAAGCTCTGTAGCCCGCAGTTGGCCAAGTCTAGGAGCTGCAGGTTGAGAAAGTCGACGACCGACTCGAAGCGTCCCAAATAGTTGCCGGAGAGGAACAATTTCCGGATCTCATAGGCGCTGGACAGGAAGCTGAGGTCGAGCGGGAAGTCGCCGTGCTGCTCCCGCAGGGAGAGGCTATCGAGACGGCGAGCTCGCTCGAATCCAGACAGCTCGTAGATGCGWTTTCTGTCGGCATGCACGGAGTGGATATTCGGCATTTTGCTGAGATCTAGTGTCATGAGGTCATTGTCGCTCACATCAAGTTGCCGCAACGTCTTCATACTGGTCCCTAGTGTGAACTGCCCAAGGCGGTTTCTCTGCAGCCGCAGTCGCGACAGCACCGGCAGCAACTCCAAGTTGTGAATCGAGCTGATCCTGTTGCCCTCCAGGTCCAACTCGGTCAGCCGCTCAAACGACACCGTCGACAAGTCCACTTCCTCAATCAGATTGTTGCGAGCCCTCAGGGAGAGCAGTCCATCATGGCAGTCCAGTCCGTCCAGGCTGGTCAGTAGGTTGTCGTCCGCCCTGATGCTGCGCAGATGTACCAGATTCTTCAGAGCCGACAGGCTCTTGACCTCGTTGCCGGATATGTCGACGTACTGTAGGTTCGTCAGGTGGTCCCACGATGTCAATTCCGTCAACATGTTCTGGGATGCCTTGAGCTGCCGCACAGTCGAGGGAACGCCGTCAAGGTGGCCCAGCTTGTTCTTGGACGCGTCCAAGGTGACCACTTTGTTGCAAAATTCATCCAGCATGTGCAGGCTAGTCAGCTGCTTGTCCTGCAAATCGAGCTCGGTAATGTCCTCCCAAAACGGCTCGTATGGCTCAACCTCGCTAAGCTTGTCCACAAGCTCTCGTATCGTCACGGACATGACTCTCTTAGAGCCATCACCGGTAGCTATATGTCGGTGGCCCATCAAGTAGCTCACCTCGAACCCAAATGAGTGGTCCGAGTTGTTAAGCGTAAACTCAGACAGCGGGCTCAATGATAGCTTGCCAACGTTGCGTCCGATTATTGCACTCTCATCCGGCTGAAAAGATAGCGGTCCGTGGCCCGGGGTGTGGTTGATGATAAAGCTAAGGCTGGCGTGGCGGGTATCGGGCGTCCTATGGCTCACCATGCTGTTCTCGCCAATGATGCTAACTTGGCGATCATCATCAGGGTGGATCTCGACCGTGCTTTCTTCGTCTTGCTCGTCAATGCGGGACACCGGCCGCGGAACAAAACCTGGGCCGCGAGCAGAGGGTGGTCGACTCGGTCCGTAAACAACGCTGCGCGCCAGACCTTGAGGGCCATTTTTCATTGCAGACTTGAACACGCCGACGTAGGGTTCAGGGTCCTCGTTCTCCGGGTCGTCTTCCAGGCCATTCAGATCCTCAGCCAACACGTCATGGATGATGGACGCGATCGGCGACGAGAACGAAATGGTGAGATTTCGGCGTTTCGTCGTTGACCGTGGGTCGCTTCGCTTGCTATCCTGGACGCTTATATCCTGATACACATCTTCTTGCGAGGTTACTGAGCCCGTCATGGCGCGATCCTCTAGCTTTTCCAATTGCTCTCTTGCCAACGCAGCGATGTGTGGACCTGGCTTCTCCCTAGGGGAGAGGGTGTAGTAACCCCTATTGGATTGCCGTGACTGCGTGTCTGAAGGACTCTGAGGCAAACTCCGCAGCTCTGCATCGGCGGCGGCTTCCCTCAGCGCAGTAGCCAGTCTGAGATGTTGCAGCTCCCGCGTCACATCGACAGAGAGGTCCGGGATGCTAGCAAACGGGTCGTCTTCCGTCTCAGAAGGCGGTGCGTGGGACGGACACGCCGACTCCGGCTCCCTCTTCTTGACCCAGATGTTGTTCTGCTTGTCCAGGTACATGCTTCCGACTCTGTCTGGAATCAAGTGAGAAACGCTCTGCGGCATAATTGTCCTTCGCGGCTCCGAGCCTCGAGAAGACGTGGTGGGAAAGTCTCTGCTAGTGGATCGGCCAGACGAGGTTGTCCGAAAGTCTTTGCCTGGACTCAACAGTTCATTGTTCGGGACTCGGGTTGAGGTGATTCGAACGTTCGGCAGGTCGCTAATAATGTTGCCATAGATGTGAACGGGGCCATCAGCTTCAGCATGGCCACTGTCGTCGACACGCCCCTCAAGTTCTTGTGTCGTCAAAGGCGCATTATTTGCGAGACCCATGGACCGCAGGGACGAAGAAATGACGTCTCCCGCATCACTACGCTCCTGATACTTCTTCAATCTACTTATGAGCTCTGGGTCTTCTTGGCGCTGGGGAATCTTGGACCATAGCTTCCCTTCCCGGCTCGGCGGTCGGGAAAACGGCTCATTCGTGGACTCTTGGTATGAATCTGTCAATGATGACCTGGGACTCGCGCCATCATTCTCAGCCTCCGACTCCTCGAGGCTCACCAATCCCGGTCTCACCTGGCTCCGTATCATGGCCATGATTTGCGCGGCTTGGTCGACAAAATCCTGCGTTCTAATGGACGGCTTCCTTTCGGTTTCGCTAGGGTCATCGCTGTGAGGAATCATGTTCTCATGCTGGAGTGCCTGGATGATCGAATGCATTGCTTTTTCATGTGGTGACAGCCTCGAGCTGGAAGTCGAGCTGCGTGGCCAAAGAATGGAGCGCATGGCCAGGGCACTCGGGTCCACCAGTTCGAATTCGCCAGGCCGGGCATCCTTGCGCTTCTTGCCCATTGCAGACTGCATTTGCTGATGAGCAGAGTCGACCGCGGCCAATTGATTCTCGCGTCCAAAGGCAACATCTGATCGATGTAGTGTTCGTCTACGCTTCGGCGTTGGGTCCTTTGAGGGTGATGTTCTCGGTCGCTTTCCTTCAGAGTCAGCGTCGCGCTTCGGTGTCCCAGCCGATGCTGGCGCTCCCTTTGGCAGGGAAATAGGTTGGTGCTTGTCGCCCGACATAGACGAAGCCCCGGCAAGCCTGGTGCCTGATGCGAGGCTCTTGTTCCGTCTTCTGCGAATGAGTAGGGCAGGCTCGTCATCCGGCGATGATTCGCGCGGAGGATGCAATGAGGGCAGATTGGACAGAGCGGGACTCGGCGCGACGTTCTCCTTGTCGCGAGCCTCCAACTCCTCTTCGGACTCGTACGACAAGTCCCCGGTGAACTCGTATCCATCCAAATCCCCACCTCCGAACCGACTGAAGGTCCTCGTGCTGTGAAATGTCGCCCCATTGTCCGATTCCCGATGCGCTTGTGGGAATTCTCCCGGGCTGCTGGGATCCAATGACTGTCTGGAGGGGCTGCCGGAGGCCTCTTCAAACTGACTGATGCGTCGAAGCAGAGTCTGGTTCGTAAATGTGTCGTAAGGGCCAAAGAGCTTCAAGGGACTGCTCGCAGTGTGGCCGCCAGCACTTTCTCTGGTCTGCCGCTTTTCGGGACTTGGAAACGGCGCGCGAGGTAAGGAAGGGCTGTGCGAGATTTGGAACGTTGGAAGCGGGTTGGTCCCCTGCGTCCGAATCGAGGGAAACTGTTTCGGGGTGCTGGCCTGCAAGGACTCCTCGGGCAGCATGTCGGACGTGTCCACGCCAATGTCTGAACTGAGTCCGCGGTGGTAAAAGGATCCGTCTCCCGATCTTCCACCTCGTTGCATGTTTACAAAAGCTCCATTGCCCATGTAGTCCTCGGTCGTTTCGACATTGGCTGGGCTTGACTCGCCAGCATTGAAGGCTGCCTGCAGGTCTGCTTGCGAGTCTAGAAGCATCTGGTCGATACGCAGACGCTCCAGCTTCTGCCACAGCTGCTCAACTGGAACCTCAATTGGCGCGAAGTCGACCCCTCCATCTCCATCGCAATGCTTGCCAATCATAATTGGGCTGAAATCTTCGTTGCGAGTGTCGCTCTGGCCACTCGTTTTCCTCGACATATTTGCTGCTTCATGCGGCGCAGTCAGACAGCTCTCGTCGCGGTATATGTCGTCGTCGCGACGCCGTTCAGGGGCCATACCAACCCCTAGTCGCGAATCACCAACATCCGCTGACATTGAATCACCGTCTACTTTCAGCTGGTACTTGATTTCGCGTTGCGGTCGCCTTGGGCTCGGACTAGGCGTAACATCTGCATGGCCATCAGGCTCGTCGTCGTCCTCGGCATCTATAAAGCGCTCTGGGTCTGCGTCGATGGCTTGGTGTGCGTATTGCGGGGGGCTTGAGGGAAGTGTGGTTTCAGCGTGTTCGATGTTGTCGTCGTTCAGCGAGGGCGGATTAAACATATCCTGCAGACCAGCAGCGGCAGAGCAGAAGAGGTCCCGTTGCTCTCCATATTGGATCTTTCCGTGCACCAAGCGTCGCTTCCACTCGGGCGTCTCACTTTTCCGCCAGCTGGAGGATGTGTGGCGCTGGATGCTGTTGTGAACGACTGATCCGTCAGTCGCAGTTGAGACGGACCGGGTGCGGCCCTCGGCCCTGAAAGCTTTGATCTCTTGCGACAGCTTGGAAGGCAGCCGTCGGCTCGAGATGTTTATGTCGTTCGCGCTCCGCTCGCTCAATATTATGGGGCTAGTGTCGCGAGTTGATGATATGGATAGTTTCCCATTTGGAGTCCTGCGTGGTATCCGGCTTGGGCGTTCTCGCGACTGCGCGGTTTCGGGCACGTCAGCGTCCTTGAGGAGGGGAAGCTTGTCCGCCGACGTGTCGCATCCTGGTTGGGAAACCCAGTCCTCAGATAGGGAATCCAACCAAGCGTGATCCATCGCAGCGACAGTCGGGATCATAGGAGAAGAGTTTGCTCAGGTCGATCGCGCCGCCATGAATACAGCAGATGTTGGTGCGATTCTCGTCCTCGGTGGGGTTGCGATTCGTCTTGTCGCGATTTAAGACGTGTTTTTGGGCCGGCGCGATGGCGACGATAGGGGGCACGCTTGCCGACGGAGTTTTTGACCTGACACGTTGAAAACATGCAATATGATGGCAAATGGGGAATACAAACAAGAAGTTCGAGTGTCAAGTCGCAATGAGATAAGATGTGCCTATCGGTGACGCGACGTCGTGGGTGCGCGTGGCCCAGAAAGGAACAAACACAAACAAATGGGGCTCTTGTTTGGATAAGCCGGGTTGCTGTGTCAACCGCGCTAACCACCGTTGGAGTCACGTGGCTCCAGATGTCCGTGACAGCGAATTCGCCTTCCCCCAGCTGAAAGAGCTGTGGAAATGCCGCTGGAGTTCTTGATTCATTTTAATATAAGTCGTAGTTGTGAAATATTATTGAGGCGCTATATACTGAAATCGTGAGAGTGACAGACTTCGCCGTGATCCATGCAGGCGGGTGCCAATCATCAATTTACGCGACATCACGTGCATACGCGAAGCGCGTCTTGCCTCGCGAGCCCCCCGTGAAATTCGAGCCTCAGAAACGACCAATCTCCACAAGCACGCCCACACAGCCGACGTTGCCCCTTGTGCGGGAGCCGCTGCAAAACCTGAAGTCGGAGTGTCAATGGCAGTTTCCCACCAATTGCCACCCCAACCATCGAATGCTCGACAGCTTTGTGCATCACCACCCGATCGAAATGACCGTCCCGGACTCGACGCCCAACGAGCTCGCCCTGGATTGGGGAGAAGACGTCATCTATTCCGAAGCAGTATGCCACATCGACGATGTCTACTACGAAGGATCAGAGGACGAGAAGTATCCCGACTTGGTTACTCGAAAGGTCCGATACGAGGCGGCCGGGCGACGCTATCTGGAGGGCCATATCCCATTCTTGCTCTCAGCTAGCCTTCGTGGTCCATTTGACAGAGAGTCTGGCTGGGTTAACCCCTGGGGAAGCAAACAACGTGCTACGACCCGCAACTCTCCTTCGCCGATTCTAGCCTCCAAGGAGGCAACACCTCCGATAAATAAAGCGATCACCCAAGCCCAGCGAGGGCTAATAAGCGACAGCCTCGAGTGCCATCTGCCGAGCCCGGAGAGCCTTAAGCAGGCCACGGTCACCGAGCCACATCCATATCTCGAGGAAGGCGAACTAGCAATTGTGCAAAGCTGGCGGAAGAGTATGCATGTGCCGTCAATWTCACAAGACTCCTTCTGGGCATCCACCAAGGCGCAACTCACTGCATCTACGAAGAAGCGAAGAGCGAAGGAATCCGAATGGTTGAAAAGGGTGGCGAATAAAAGGAGGAAAACAGACTCCAGTGACCCGAGTTTCTCCAAGTCGCCTGTTGTGCAGAGGAATCCCAATCCGCGCGTCTCACCCATCGGCAAGCTACACGGCGGCAGTTTTGGTACCTCCATTCATGCATCGCCTAAGAGAAATCCAGGTCGCTCCTCCACATCCTCACAACGGTCCAAATCGAGAGTGCGGCGGCGCGGTACCAAGGATGACGAAGGCGATCAAAGCGAGCAAGACGAGCTCATGGCCTCAACGCTAGATGTCTCTTTTGGTAGCGCCTACGGACCGGTCGCCTCAACTCCAAAGCGAATATCTCCCCGGCGAGATATGTGGAAGTCTGCTGTGKTGCATATCATCAGCTCTGAAGATGAGCTCAGTCAGAATGAGGCTGCCGCAGCGACGCTGTCGTCCCCGGTTTCACAGCGACGTCAAAGCCGGCCTACCTGCACTCCGAACCCCAATGCGACCAAGCAAGACCCAAGCGCATCTGTCATGACTCAAACCTCGCCACGAGACGGGAAGCAGTTGAAGAAACGCGGCGAAGTGCAGCACGTGATGGACCTGACAGACACGGACGAACAATCCGATGAAGCGATGCGGAATGGAGACTGTCCGATGGATACCGCCGACTTTGAGACTCAGAAAGATCAAAGTTTTTGCTTCAGAATGCGCCATAAACCGGATACGGATGCTGAAACGGAAACCGCCGGCGAAATCTTGCTTAACGAGTCTAACCAGCAAGAAGAGTTATTTTCGCCACAGGTCGCAGGGCCGCCCAACCCTCCCTCAGTAGGGCCGCCACCCCCCCCTCACGACGTCGATAGCCTTCACGTCGTTGACAGCACGACAATGCAAGACGCGAGAGAGGATGAGCTCGACGCTCGCAGGATTGAGGAAGCCGAGCAGAACGAGACAATGGACAAGCCGGACTTGCGATTCACGGTGCAGCAGCTAGCTGATGATCATGAGGTCCAGGCGCGGCTAAGGTGCGATCACAATGCGGGCAGTCAGGACTCGACAAGCAGCAATGTATTCAAAAGCCCGGGCCAACAGGCGAGCTCTGCCTTACCGCCCGTACAGTTTGTTCAGGAGGATTCTCTGGCAACTGCCGAGCCTAATACAGGCATGGAGGCCTCGTCAACCTCGCCAATGCACGTAACCCAGGAACCGGACCATGAATGCCTAGATTCAGCTCTTGAAGACGGCTGCCAACGCGGCGTCGACCATGGTACATTACAGGAGAATGCTATCCCGGCACCCGAGGTTGGGCATACAGTGCCAGCTGGCGCAGAGGCAAAACTCCAGCAAGATCATCACGCAAATTGTTATCTTGGTCCCATGGTATCGGGCAGCAGTTGCCTTACTGCCCAGACGGTAGAAACCGCTGAACACGTCTCAGCCCCAGGAAACATGGACGAGTGTGCACGTCCTGTTGACAACGCCGACACGCCCACAGAGGAGGAATCCGCATGTCCCGCTGACAAGGATTCAAACGAATTTTCCTTAAAAAACATTTTGCATCGCTTGGTTCCATCGAGTCCTTGGACCAGGCTATCGCAGTTGACTATGCGCTCCGCATCGTCACCAGCCCCTGCCGCCAAAGTTGAAGGCGTGGCCGACGAAGACCTGGTCGACACCTGCTGCGATTTCAAGGCTCGGGATGACGCAAATGAACTAGATTCTGCATCGTCTCGTTCACAACGGTCGTTCGTAAAGGAGCAAATTGACTCCAGTACTGCTGGAGCTATGGAGGGCCTTCTTCCGTCGCAGCCAACCTTGAAAACCGACCGTACGGCGGCGGTCACCGAGCCGGGGTGGAACGGTGCCCCGGATGAGGTTGCGTTTGAAGGTGCCATGGAGACAAATGAGGCGACCTATTTGCAAGTGGCGTCTGACAACATCCGCACGACGGAATCGCAGCAAAGCCCCTGGACGAAGACACTGCTGTCACAGCAAATGGTCCTGCCAGCTAGCGATGCGCCTATTGCAACCATCCGATTCTCTCCGTCTAACGACGCACAAGCTGGCGATGAGTCTCAGCGTGCGATACCGCCTGAAGCTCAGAGCCCGTGGTCAGGCATGGCTCACATTCTCGTGGATGCCAGACCCGAATCGGCAATGGCTCTTCATGAGGCTGGTTGCAAGGTCGAAGAAGATGGCCACGCTCAGGACAGTCAAGCGTCACAGCTCAAGCTGCGGTCATCGACGCCGGAGCCACAGTTTGCCTTCAAATCATTCGCCTCATTCATGTCGCCTTCGCCTGAACGTACTCGTCGACACACTGGCCGCACGCGATCGCCAGGGAGTAGACGCAGTCTTCCTTCGGCAATCAAGAACCCATGGATTGACTCACGGACCAACCGACGAGTTTCCTGGGCGTTGAAGCCACAGGATCGGGAAGAAGTCAGTCAGCAGAACTTGGAAGGCTGGGAATCATCAACACCGACTTCGTTGAGCATGGGCCGCCGGAGCTCTCCACCACCGGCAACACCAGTCGGTCAGCTACTGACATCTGAAGACGCCAAATTCAGCAAACACTTTGCCGCCGTTGCCAGCCGCACCGATGGTCTCCGCGAGAAGCTTATCCCAACCGCCTCACAGCAGGTTGCACAAAGCCCCGGCTTGCACGGTATGGCTGAGACATTCTTGGCAGCCGATGTGGCGGGCAACGACGCTGCGGCAGCAGACGATGGTGAGCACGTTGAAGAGGCAGAGACGGGCCAGGACACGGCGCACCCCGAGTCCCAGGAACCTATGGATGAGGTGGAGGATGTGTTCCGTGAGATGGGCGACTTCTTGCAGGTATGGGATGTCGACGCAGAACTTAACCAGGCGCGAAAGGCGACCAACTCTGGGGCTCAGCAAGTCCGCATTGCGAGCCAAAGCCCTTGGTAAGGGGTGCAAGAGGGTAGGGATATCATTATTTCTGGAAAACCGGAGGCAGTTCTTGTGTGACGTTCAGCGTTGAAACACTTTTACTATGAGTTTTATTGCATCGAGCGCGGCTGTTTTCTCCCTGGGGAGCAGGGATGTGAGATAGATGGGGAGTTTCGAGGCCACGAGGCACAGAGAGGGAATCATGACCCAGTTAGTGTATAGCTATCAAACACAGTCCCTGCAGGCTGATTGTCACGGTACCTATTGTTAGGTGTTTCACCTTTGGACAGAGCGGCTATGTTATGGCATGGTGAATATTTCTTGGTTGCGATGCCCGATCTGATGGCTGCGTCGGCTATCCCGGAGGCTAGCGAGGCTGGGTCCATCTGTTAACCTGTGCAACAAAGCCAGGACTAGACGACTTGGTGACGACTTCATTGGGGGTTTTCGTAGTTTGGCATGACAAGTGTACGAAGTAACAGTGTCTGATATGCTATTGGCCAACCTTACGGCTTAGACTTGGAAGGTTGCATGTGTTGCACACTCAGTTGCCTTTATTTTTAGTCATCGTACGTATGTAGTGTGCCCGACAGTGTAATGGAGACTGCAACGTCGCCTCAGGAAGCGCTGGAGCTACCGCGGCCAACGCGGCGCCCTGCATCTGAGCAGGGCTTTCACTGGGGCTGTGAACCAATGGAACCCCACGATCGATGGCGGCGGAGCTATGTCATGAGTGCGCTCCCTTGGATGTCTTGGTAATTAAACACTATAGCACTGTCGCGTCCTGGCTCTGGGCCTGGCCAGAATACTTCTAGGAACCTGAGGGAACTGTGACATCTCAAAAAGATCAAGGATTGCGCGAAACAAGCTTGGCGACATGAATGAGAGAAAGGGCAAAGGACTTGATCTTATAACTACTGAAGGAGTTTACACTGGCATTTGACAGTGTCAAGCCCCTGTGCAGGAAAACGTCTTGTTCCTAAATAGGTATGGACTTTTCACCGGCCTTTCACGAGACCCGGAGGTTTCATGTATCCCGATATAATAATTCAAATTTCGCTTCGGCTTGTCGGCCGGTGCAGTTAGGTAGGTCTAACTAATAACCCACGGGTTGGTCGCAACAGTAAATACAAACTGCAGCTCACGCCAGCGGGTCGGTCCAGGCGGGCCAATCGAGAAGTGGCCTTCTACGCGCCCCGCCTCAAATCATTTCCTTGCACTCAACTTTCACCCTTCAAGTGTCTCCCCGCCTCACTCTCACCATTATTTTCCAGCATCTCAAATACCTGTACGGAGTACCTCTCAGTCAGCCCAAACACTCGTCTTAGGCAAATCTTGCCCGTCCTTTGCAAGGCTTCGACCCCTCTGAGACTCCAGGTCGGATCGAACGCATCAGTTCTAGGCCATCACAGCTTCAAACACACGGCCCTTTCCAAGGTCAACATGCTCGAGCCTGACGACAGATTCTTCGCCCCTAGCGGTGCCATTCACCCTGGCGGCCCAAGCACTTGGCATATCATCGATTGGGATCAACGACGGCTCGTCTCTGTCACCATGGACGAGGAGCTTGAGTCGGAGGATCCTGCGTTCGAACAACTCCTCAAGCACATCGACGACCTCGCGCCTGACGTCTATGAAATTCATGTCTCCTCCCAGGGTGACTTAATTTCGACATCCACCAACCCAAAAGATGACGAGACGCGATGTCCTTACTATCCACCGCTCGATACGATTCAACGCCCGAAGGATGTTCAAGTTGTCTCGCGGTCGGACCTTGAGGAACTTGATAGACTGGGTGCAAATGTTGACCTTGTCGTATTCCCACAGTCCCCGGAACCTACCAAGAAGGTAAGTTAATCCGAATAGATCTGCCCTCTTATTTTCTACGAGGTCTAACTTGATTATAGCTTATCTTCAAGTACTACTTTCTCTTTCAACACATATCTTTTACGTGGGATGAGATGAATCTATGGATACGTCTCCCTAGGCACCCAAACATTGTCCCTTTTGACAAGATAGTCGTGGATGAAATCGAAGGACGATTCGTTGGATTTACAACCGTATACATCACTGGGGGCACCTTGGAAGAGAACAAAACTCGTCTGTTCAAGTTGAAGTGGCTTCACCAGCTTATCAACGTCGTTGACGAGCTGAATCTGAACCTTGGGATTGATCATCAGGATGTCGCGCGACGAAACCTCGTTATAAATGAGGCGACGGATTCCTTGATGCTTTTCGACTTCAATTTCTCAGCTCGTATTGGACAACGGGAATACTCAAAAGCTCGGAACGATATCAAGGGCGTCTTATTCACCATGTACGAGATTATCACTAGCAATGGTGACCTGCGTGCTATAAGACACGAGGACCAAGACGTCTCGGTCATTGAACACGCGGACTGGGTGAAGCATCCAGATGTTCTGCTGGACCACCCAGTCTCGGAATTCCGCAAGGTGCTCAAGGAATGGTGCGAGAAGCGGCGAGCTGGGAAACAAATTACGGTGCACACAGATGCCCCCAATTTCCTGGACTGGCCGCCCCTTCCCGATCCGCCACTTTCCGAAGTCGAAATCCGCTACGTGGGTAAGACAGTGAAAGAGGTTATGAAGTTATACGATTGGAAGAGAAATGAATTGCGGGCAAAAGGAAAGACTATTCTGAACTGGCAGCGCCTTCCTCAAAGAAAGCTTACGCCAGGTGGACTAACTGGGATTGAGAGTAACGGCTCAGCAACTGGGCTAGCCCTCCGGCTGGATACTTCCAGAGCTCTTGCCAAGATTGTCTCCTATTTGGTTATGTACACAGGATACCATGGATCAGAATAAATAGACCGTCGCATAATGAGTACTTCCCACGCGTTCAGGTGCACCTACAGTCCCTCCAACTAAGTGTGGGCGATAATGTAGGAGGGAACATCATCCGTAGATACCGAAAGCGATCAGGGGACGTCATTAGTAGTGAGCGGGGAATCCCACCCTACATTGGTAAGTTGAGATACACGAGCTGGAGACATGGACTGAATGCCTGGACGCTTGAATGCAACGTAAGATACAGTGAAGCTAGCACTACAGGGAGACATTTATGCCAATATCGCGAAGGAGTGCACGAAAATATTCGAATAAATTTGTATAATAGAGGTGGACGCATGATTACTATCTGCTTTTATTACAAGTATAAAGAACGGCAGGGAGCACTTCAACTTTGGAACCCACACACTCTGTTAGGCAATGCGGTTCTGAATTGATTCGATTCTTGCTCTTGCTTAATAAATTGCTTGCTGAATTCTCTTGCCCTTCTAAAACGGCCGAAAAAAAACCCCTTTTATCTCCGTTGCTGTAACCTGTGGCGCTAACCTTTCTCGTTGGAGGCGTTAGACTTCCCAATTGATATCCCTCCAATTGTGCTACGAGTAATCAATCTAATGAGGCTTCATTCATCAAGGAGTAAATGCAACGAGGCTTAAGACCTGAATACACAATCCGAGTCATCAATGCGATAAGAATGCCCAAGGCWCGCAGCCGCTTTATCCGGCACCCTCATACTCTAGCAGACAACAGCAGACACAAATCAATATAAGAAATTGAAGAAATTTCTCTGAGTAGCAACTCGAGAACAAGGATGCGCGGGCCGTAGACTTTGGCGGCGGGTATGCGGATGGCTGGGCACCCAAAGAGTTAGCAGGGACAGCAGAAGGCGATCTCGATGCGCTTGGAAAGAGTGGAGTTCATCGGCGTATAAAGTAGGATTCAACAAACCATAAGTAGGTAATCCAGAAGTCTGGCGTGACGGTCTGTGGCATTACGAAGCAGTGACAAATTGTGAACGTCGMGGTGAGGTGAGGTTGTTCTGTTTGCCTCCCGCCATGAGCACGGTTCGGGCCGTCGGGCCTTGCGATACTTATGTCACATTGCCATTGCGTGAAATCTCCCCGTCTGCCTCGTGGTAATTGCGGCGGGTACAAGTTAGTTCAACCCTGCCATGGTGCACCTCCGGGCACCACGGAGGCCTTAAAGCACAACTCTGCAGCGTCAAGAATTGGAAGAGCGTTTGCGTTGGCTTGATCTTGTGCTCAAGTGAGCAGCAGCACTAACTAAACTTATACACTGCTAAGTTATGAATTCCACTCAAGTCACGTCACTATATGAGCCGCCCCCCAACCATTGCGTCAACGATGTAGCAAACAAACAAGCTCCATCCCCAAGCCTAGCCACGACTTCAAAATTCCACGTCCCCGTCCGCAGGAACGTACCTGGGATCCAGTACTCGACTAGGATGTCGTTGCGGCCGCTCTTGGTTAAATGGTTCACGTATGTGCCCGCGGCATCGCGAATCAAAAGTTGGGCTATGTCGGCAAAGGCCGTGGTACGGGGGGGTACCGTGTAGGTCTTGGGGTCCTCACGCTTGCCGTGCGGGAGGACGGCGAAGAGTGTTATGCTGAGAGTTGCGGTGGCGAGGTGGTCAAGATGCTCTAGGTCCTTTGTCTTTGATTGGGGGATCTCACCGCGGAGGAAGAGGAAGAAAATTCGGTCGCTGGGAAATATGTCAGCGGTAGGGTTGCATTGACTGTGAGTAAGTTTAGACCGAAGGAGGTAGGTAGGTAGGTAGGGTGGGAAGCTAGGGAAGGGGGCGTTATGTCATACACAGGTATGGGCGACGGAGCGATCTCGAGGAATTCGACCTGGAGTAGTTGGTCTCCTTTGGGCATCGAGCCGTAAGTGGCGTTGTTGTGCCCGGGAACCTTGACCGTTGCCGTCTGGCTCGGCCATGACTTCAATCAGGGCTAGAGGTTGTTGTTGGATGATGGAGCTGGAAAGCATAGCGGCGGCCAGGGCAGTCAGGGTAGCGCAGAGAGTTAGTATTTGTAGGAAAAGTGACCTCATGCTTGATAGATGACGTGAAATCCAGTTGTGCGATGTGGGGAAGTACGTGAGTTGAGATAGATGAGTTGCCGAGATCTACGCGACGACGACAGTTGACAAGTCGATGGCTTAAAATAGAATGCCTGGTGCAGGCGAGGGACAGTTAGGTCCGACTCGGCGTCAAATCCCGCCCCGTCAGCATCCATCCTCTATAGCCCGGCGTGGCACGGATGTTCTGATTCCTGTACATGCGGTAAGACTAAACTCATGAGCAAGAGGCATTGCTCTGGTCTTTGGCCAGCCTTTTGGGAGCCTCAAGTTGCTGTCGTAACTACGCTTTCTAGGAGAATCTTGCTAAATTATGTCTCGTTATAATGGGGGGTTTTTTGTTGACGTTGGAAAACATGCATCTTGAACAATTGTATCTACCGAGCCTGGTTTCCAGGAGACTGCCAAGCCACCCTGCCTGAGCTTCAGAAGGAGGTTGACGACGGCACTCTTCGGTACAAGGTCAACTACGCCTTATACCAGGTAGCCCGCATGGGAAGAGAATCTGGAGACGCCAACCCGAGAGAAAGCTTTCAGGTTTACGTCCCGAGCACCTCAACTTGTTCAACGACGCAAACACGGAATGCGACAGTATATCCTGATGCTACTTTAGCTGGAGCCAGCCCAAACTCACCACGAAACTTCTGAAGCAGCTCAATGGCTTGACCACGCAGGTCAATGCAGTGATAAGGCCGCTGCGAAAGATCCGGAACCCATGGGAGTTAATCTTTGCCGCTACCTGGAGGAACAGTATATGTAAAATCATAATATTATAATATCTACAGGTACGAAGTAAAGAATAGTTTATTCGGTCACGGCGCTCCACTTAAATTTATCTTTAACGAATCCTCGCTAATCTATTTCTTATTTTCTACTCAGTACCCGCTTCGCGAGGTAATCCCTGGAGGTGCTTGCAGGCAGGGTGCTGGAGCTATCGAAAACCCAGTGTACCCCGCCGTCGGAATCTGTGTTGCACGCGCCCATGTCTCAGCCACTTCCTCTTGAGGCAGTGTTACGAACAGCCACCGGATCCTTGCCACCATCGCAAACACAGAGAGCCGACAGCACCTGTAGCTGTGCCGTAAGGTTGCACGAGTGATGACACGGGGTGGATCATCGGCAAGGGGGCTGGGGGCGTCGGAATCGGGATGGGAATGTACGAATCTGAAAACCTGCTCGCTCTTCTCGGCCGGTTCAGATCGATTGACAACCCCCAGGTTCCGTACCTTTACAGATACATCGTGAGAGGATCACATCCCCATATACATGCGCATAGATGGCTTCGCCGACAGAGCCCGCACCTCGCACCTCGGCATCGACAACCGCAACCCGACTACGCCAGGTCATCGCGCCACTAACGACGACCTTCCACGCCACGCCGCTCTGCAGCGACTGCACCTTCGTCGGCGCGGCGACGGACCCTGCGGCCGAGACGTACTCGGAGATGTGCGCCATGTACTATGTCGAGGGCGGGTGCCCATCACAGACGCCGCCCATGTGCCTCCCGCACGTCACCAACTACCAGGACATCGTCGGGCCGGGCTACTTTTACTCGCCGGGCCTGGCGTGTCCGTCGGGGTGGTGGACCGCGGCCACAGTGACGTCGGGCCAGGGAGGAGGCAGCCGCATGTTTAGTGGTGTAATGATGGACACTTTCTTGCCAGGCGAGACGGCTGCGATATGCTGCCCAATCTGAGTTGTCCCTGAACAGATCGAAGAGGCATCGGCCTTGCAGCATCAGCATACCAACTTGAGCTCGGATGCGCTGTCTAGCGGTCTCACTTACCACCCGTCCGACGAAACCATGGTGGAGGGGTCCTGTTCCCAGGACATCGTGACGAACCCGGCCTCGTACATGTCTTGCTCGGCGAGTACGAAACTGGTGGTGATAACGAGGACCAACATCGGCCAATCTGTTACAATCAGCTACAAGCAAGCGAGCCTGATGAAGACAACGACCATGAACTTTACAAGTGTCATAGCGATAGGGCCGACGATTCAGCTCAACTATCGTGCGCAAGACATTACTTCCTCATCCCCGAGTACGAGCGCGGCTAGCGGTTTCCCTCAGACCGGCGGAGCACAGGACGAACCGAGTCGCAACAACGATGGTTCTTCTACGAGTCTAAGTAGCGCTGAAATTGCAGGCGTTGTGGTTGGAGCGGTTTGCTTCCTCGTTGGGACGGGCCTCGTTGCAACCTGGTTTTGGAGAAGGCGGAGACGTTCCAAGCAGGAGACCGAAAAGAAACCTCTATCGGATGATATAAATACCTACAACAAGCCAGAACTGGAGGCTACAGTCAATCCCAACGGGGGCTTCGTCAAGCCTGAACTGGAGGCCACGCCGAGATTCGAACTTGATGCCGCTGGTGGCGCTCGGCGGCATGAGCTCGATGGCGATGGCACCATGCGCAACGAGATTGACGGTAATAGCCGCAGCGAATTACCTGGTAATGGTGACGCTGCCCGGCGAGGCTGATTGTACGCATGGAACGACCTGGAGTTATGTGGTGAAGACGATGGTGGTGAATAGAAATGAAGAAACCGCGCTGGATGTCTCTCTACAGCAGTACTTGCATAGAACAGAGGAGGGGCAGCGAAATTTAGCTAAGTCTAAATTTCACTCTTACATGGAATTATATGGAGATGTATACCTGCAGGTAAAGCTATGTCGGAAGTGGTGCCTTCATTCCCGTCGTCGGCCGCCATGTTGGCGCCAGTCCTGACCAAGTACATGGGGGAACAAGTTCATGTAGCAAAATTATTTTAGTGAAACTCGCCGGTTTCATGCTACTCAGACACGATTGACGTACTGGTATCTGATGCGCAGTGCTGGAGGCCCGTTTCAGAGGCTCCATGCCGAGGCGGTACTTCACTACATGTACAAAATCAATATTGCAGACAGCCTCCGTCGCGTTCCGCTGCCAATGTCCCCTGCCCTTGTCCATCTTCCTTCCCGTTCCCCTCTTGCAAAGCCAGCCATGGCTAAATTAAGAATGTTTCTCACAAATCGGCCTCGACAGCGGGCCGGTGCGACCCGCTCCAAGCGCCGGCCGTGTTCCCCGACCCAACCAACTGCAGCAACCTTCACCAATAAGCTGCGGAGCTGAAAGCTGCTTGTGACCATCCTGCAGTGGCTCAGCCGGCCAGTAATACAGACCTGCAGTGGTGAAACTGTTGCTATTCGCTGCTGTGTTGCATATTTAGAACTGGAACGGGCTTCAAACTGAGCCTCCCCCGGTTCCGCAGCCGTTGGGACGAGGCAGCCAATCTCGGTGGGCAGTCTTGGGATAGTGGTGTGCACATTTTCTCAGCCTTTCGTCTCAAGGCTACTTGAAAGACCGCCTCCTGCATAGCTCCTGCATACGGCAGCTCCTGCAGACGAGGTTGGAAAGAGGGCGCCTCTTTGCACCGTGTTAGTGGACGCAGAGTGCAGAATATGTGGCCAACTGAGGTAATTCCGCCTTGCCAAGGCATAAGGCGCACTGGAGCTCATATAGGTTGTCAACCAACATCGAAGGTCTCTGCCATAGAGCATAACTTTATAAGTACCCTCTTGTCTCACCCAACTTCAATTAGTCGAAACCGTTAGAACCTTTTTCATCGTTTTTCTTGTACCTGCTCTGCGCTGTCTGTCACACACTCACGATGAGAGCCGAAGAAATACAAATGTTCGCTGCGGGGCTAAATACCCCGGATCTGCAGCAGCTCAAGACCAAGCACAACGAGCTACTCGATACCATCGACAAACTGCGGGACAACGATATCGGCAGATATGTCGAGCTCCCACAGATCATCGTTGTCGGCGACCAGTCCTCCGGCAAGAGTTCCGTCCTGGAGGCCATCTCCCGAGTGCGATTCCCGTCAAAGAGCACCCTCTGCACGCGCTTCGCCACGGAGCTGGTCCTCCGCGAGGCGGATGAGCCGAGGATGGAGGTAACCATCAGGCCCCACGATAATGAACTAAAGATGGCAAGAAAAAGCTCGCAGAGTTTAACAAGGTCCGAACTGAGCTATGCGAGCTATCCAACATTATCAAAGAGGCGACCGACTACATGGGCATCGACGGGGGCAGCAACTCGTTCTCCAGGCACACCCTGCGTGTCAAGATCTCTGGCCCAGGCGTCCCTCAACTGACCATGGTCGACCTGCCCGGATTTTACGACTCCAGCGGCAAAAACCAGCTAGCCGAGCATCGGAGCATTGTCAGCGAGCTGGCAGCCGAGTACATGGAGCGGGAGAGCAGCATCATCCTGGCAGTCGTCTCAGCCAAGAGCGACCCGGTCATGCAGCAGGTCTTGGAGGAGACCAGGCGGTACGACGAACGTGGCCAGCGGACCCTCGGAATCATCACCAAGCCGGATAGGCTGGAACGGGGTGAGTTGGAGGAGGAGTTCTTGCAGCTCCTCAGAAACAACAAGAGCTCGCCCCGTTTCCTAAAGCATGGGTGGCACGTCCTTTGCAACCGGGGCGAAGGCGAACCAGCAGACTTCGACACCAGGGACAAGACGGAAGCGGAGCTCTTCCACTCTCATCCCTGGAGCGAGCTCCCGGATATGAACAAGGGCATAGCATCCCTCCGCGAGAAGCTCAGCAGAGTACTCTTAATGCACATCGCTAGCAAGCTGCCACACGTCACGATGCGCATCGAGCAGTTGATCGACGACCGCCAACACTCCCTAGCCGACCTGGGCGAGCCCCGTATAAAGACTGGCGACTATTTGAGGCACCTGGAGGGAATCGCGAGTGACTTTACTCGACTCACGGTGCAGGCTGTTGGAGGCGACGAGAAGAACTCTGCCTTCTTTGGTGAAATTTGCCCTGGATCCGAACTGGACATGGCCGGCGGGCGGCGGAACCTACGCGCGCATGTCCGCAGCCAAAACCGTGCCTTTGTCGCAATCATGAGAAAGTGCGGCGCCAAACGAGTCATCAGATGGCGAGACGGGAAAGACAAGGAAGCTTGGGTGCAGGCGGATATACCTGGCGAGCTGGAGCACCTCGCGGCCTGCTACAGTGCCAAAGAGCCCGTGTCTGTTTCCCAAGACGAGCTCGAAGAGTTGATACACAAATGGGCAATGGCATCCCGCGGCACCGAGCTTCCAGGCGTCTACAGCAGCAAAATGGCCCTGACTCTTTTCGAGGACCAGGCCGAGCCATGGGAAGGTATTGCGACCCGTCACGTAGAGCTGATCGTGGAAGCGGCCGAGTCTCTGGTTAAGGAGATACTACAGTTCATAACAGGAGACGACGATGAGATGCGCGAAAAGGTGATGACTTCGTTTGTGGCTCCATTCTTCAAAGATAGGAGGGCCGGGGTCAAACTGCAGGAGGTGCTTCCGCGACTCCAAAAGACTAGCTTCCCGTTGGCGCTAGAGGAGGTTTTCCAGGAACGGGCCAGCGGGCGAGCCTGGAGGAGGCTCCAGAGGCAAGTACACGAGCTAGATCAAGATCCAACCAACGTCCAGATCTCGGCAGGAGTCAAGAGAGCTCTGCAGAACCCGTTGTTTGCCCAAGACGCAATCAACGCGCAGCAAGGAAAGGTGCAGGAATGGGGGATCGAGCGTGTGCTTGATTACATGACAGAATACTACGGGGTAAGTTCTTCACGTTGTAACCGAAATTGTCTAGGGTATTGAAGGTTTGAAACGCGGCTGACTCTTCTGTTCTAGATGACGCTGGAGACGTTCATGACCAATGTTATCATACTGGCGGTTGAGAACCAGCTCATGTCTCGCATTCCAGACATCTTCACGATGAGCAAGATTGTGCGGTTGGAAGAGGACGAGTTGAAGAGACTGGCTGGAGAGTCTGAGGATGTGCAGGCCACTCGTGAAGACATACAACGAGACCTGGACAAGCTGAGGACGGGGCTCGAGTTGTGCGAGCAGTGGCGAATGGACAACAAGAGTGAGTTAACAAATGACCTTGCGTCGTTGCACGTTGCCTCTGACATGAGACTGACCACATGGATGAATAGAAGGCTCGGTTGCACGCCCAAAGGTAAACGGCAGTGGCACGGGAAAGGCGAAGATGCAGGTCAATGGCGTTGAGCCCGCATGGAGTGAAGGTCGAAACAGCTTATATTACGATGCAGAGTAAGAGCTGCGAGCTCTAGGACGTTCACATTATGTTTGCTTGTAAGATTCCAATTACCCGATTGCTTCATACAATATCTCTTCTCCAGAAGCGCCTTGACGTCCCGGATGCCCTGATAATCCTTGCTGTTGAGGAGAGACTGCGAAGAACTGCTGTGTGAGAAGGGGAAGTAAAAGGGGAGGATACAACATTTTCTATCGCCTCAAATGCAAGGCTCGTCAGCCGCAATGAGATATTTTGCAAAGGCACTTGACCCGAAGGAAATACGCCTAGATGCGCTTCGTTATGGATGGGATGTAACGTTTGCGTGGGAACTTGATTCGATGCAATAGTGAGGCCTAGGGTAGGACTTGCGGCATTCAACGCAAGCAAAGAGCAGGTTCTAAGCAGAGTTGGGTGGAACGCGAATCTTGGGGGTTGCATTTCTGCAGCGTGAGAGGCTCCGTTACCTGGGTACGTATGACACAAGCTAATGGATCGGCTTCCAGGCGGGTATATATATATATACCCGCAGCCCAGCATGGCTTTCCAGGGAGGGGATTCTGGAGAGGATCGCTGCCGAATTTCAACTGAATGGCATCGCCAAAGCGGCCGGGACACCGGGTTGCTGAGGGCCAATATGAGTATGTAGTGTGCGAATCCGTTTGCTTTTCTTACAAACTAGTAAAGCCTTTTCTCTCGACTCTGCAGCCTAAGCTTTCTTCAAAGGACACCGTTTGAGTTTGACACTGCCTGTGGCTTGGACACGTCCAACTCTGACTATAAACTCAAAGAAGTTGTCGCCTAACCTATAGTGTTTACCGATTGCCTGTTAACATATAACGACAATTCCGCACTTACGGGTGCTTTTTCTAAGCTTCTGAAAATACTACACATTATCTTCTCCTTTCTCCGTACAACTCCGGCCAATATTTATTGAGTATCCAGCCCATCGCGGAGTGAGTTTCAGCTTCCCAGCATTATGCTATCTCTCAGTGAAGCACATATGTCTATCCGGTATTCAAATGCCCATACTACGAAGGCGTCAAAGCTACCATCACCGGGCAAAGCACCTGGCACCTCGAGATCACGCGGCGGGTCAACCGTTCCTAGGCCAAGATTGCACAGGAGAACAGCGGACATGACCCGAGCGTCCTATTTTGAAAGGTGCAGACGGCCGGCACAAGCTTTCCAGCCTCTGTTCTCCGCTACCTCATGCTAAGGGATCGGATTCTCTGTGTCTTTCCATCAGGTCAAGCTACTAGGAGAGCTGCGGGAAGAATAGTTGTGTTACGCGGAGGGGCTAGGGTCTGTGCCGAGAGGTGACATGGAAGGATTGGGGAGGCTGGTTTGAATCATTGATACGCAAGGACCTGTATGCGACCAGTCTTTTTGTGTCTACGGATACGTAGTCCATGGTTCCTACGAACCTAGGACCTAAACTCGAGGCAGGCCGTCGACCTTCCCCCCGTATTATCCACCCGGAGCCCGTCCACTTCAACCACAAGGTGACGAGGGGCCTCGTGCCCAGCCTGTGGGAGACGTACCATGGCCACAGGGCTGACGTACGTACTTCCTATCGAGTGTCTGTCTCAGACACTTAAGGCATTGCGGCGGCAGGGGTCGTCTTCAAGCTCCAAGCAGAATTCGGTATGAAGCAGCTCATAACAGTAACATTCAACAAAACACTCTCAGCCAGCGATCCGAGATACAAGGCTCAACCATTCTCAGTTTTCCCGATCAGACAGGGTATGAAACAGTGTTGAGTGTCAAAACTCCTGACAGGGGTGGGGAAGATGGCATTCCTTGCCCTGGTCGGTCCAATAGATATCGTCAGATTGGCAACGTGGCCGGGACGCCTGCCAATATGCCAGTCCTTACCATCTCAACGCTGCGCAAGAGGGCTTGCATATTGTTCCATCCAGCGGATGGACGCTTTGATACAGCCACGCCTCAAGACTTTTAAAGTGCTAATTTACCGACATGGCAGATCATACCAGGGAGCTTACCGACACACCAGAATGCCGGATAATGGGTCCTCGCTTTGCTAGTCAAGGCTTCAGCTCTACCAGAGACGGTCAAGAGACTTTGGGTTATTCGGAAGTTGTTCCCCGCTGCTTTCTAGAAGACCTATGAGACCGGGGTGCAGAGTGCATGGAGGTACTGCGCCATAAGACCTGTGCGGTTCCAGCTGGACGCCAAGTCACATTTGCAAAGATGCACGACCTTTTACCTCTTGATATTTCAATTTGTCCGTATCCAATGCTCTAGCCTTCGTATCTAAAACAACTTGTACACAAGCCTCTATCTCTTGATAATAGTGTCCACGCTCAGGCATGATACTGAGGCGCCCACCATCAGTCTTTAAGCGATGTTTACTATATCAATTGCAAGACAGGCTCTGGAAAGAGCAGGTTCATCAAGTTCCTCTGTGGATTCCGGAGGAGSAAGACCTCAGGTATAACCAGCACATATCTCTAGGCATAGTGTTCTTCAATGACAACGATATGGTAGATACCGCGGCGGCAGCAGACCCTTACGGTACCACGCAGACTGTCGGGGACCCCGAGAAGTGTCAAATGCACGGCTTCATCCTGGAGTCAATTTCATCCTGGAGTCAAACCTAGGGTACTTGGTTCAACTCCTGCTCAAGCGAATCGGCAACGCTTGTGTATCAGGGACGGAGCAGGCCTGTATTGCGATAGAAGAATGCTTGTTCGCGGTCGGCAGAAGAAGGACGCCCGCACAACCGTATGCGCGCGTCGCATTCGTCGTCTGCGGAGAGGTCAGCTACTTGTGCATAAAACAAGGCACACCCAGGAAGCGCTATCGTGTCTTTGACGACGCCGTTTCGCAGAAGATTCGGGACTTGTTCGAGCCCTGCGTGTGCAGTGAGGACCACCACCATCACATGTCGGAGCGACTCGAGGCGATGAATGTGTTTAGATTGGCGATGCAGCCCGTGGGTCGACAAGCTATGGTGAATATGAGGGTACATGCGGACATGTCTCGCGGGAGCAAGATTACGGTTACTGCGTGGCGGACGCCGACAAGCCGACTTGTCCTCTGAGCGAGACCGCCGGTGAGTCGACGGATGCTTTGGCCGATTGATGCGGCGACATGGGCGGCTGGATCATTGGATATCCACCATGGCGTCGGAAGAGAATACGCGCTCGCCCACATTCGCTAAGGTTGACCGTAATAGAGAAATGAACGCCATCGAATAAGGGGAGAATCAAGATGCAGGCCTGTGCTTCGTATTCGTCGAGCCGTCAAATAGGGAGCTCGTCCATGGCAGGATTGGAGTTGGCTGTCTGGGCTGGTGCTAGCCCGATTGAGGGACGTTATGACCAATCGATGCCCAGCTTCGGTGTCCAAAGGGTATTAACTTCAGATGAAACGAAGGAGAGCATGACGACGCGCGCTTGAGCGTTTCGCCGACTCACCGTGCGCAAGGCGTGTACCTCAGTTGGAGGAGGCAGACCGACGGTTCCGAGGAGGATCAACAGGCCAGACTGACTTGCCTTCCGCCGTGCACGGGAGGACTCTCGAGTTTGAGCCAATGCCAACGAATAGCGTTGCCGCGTGCCGCGATGGACGCGATTGGATCGGAGGCTGTGGCCTCGTCTTCTCGTCTCTCGATGTCGCCGTTTATTGGCCGCTGTCCATGTTGAATTAGGTATACCCATGGGCGGACTGAAAGCCATAGCCTCCGCCGAGACCGCCGCCATCATTCCCAGCCAGACGACGCCGTCAGCCTCAACATGACCATGTCCAGGGGCGCGGGCCCGTCCAGGCCACTGGGATCGCACCCCGTCGGTACTAGGCCGGCAGCAGCAGTGGCTCCTAATCGGGCGGCCTGTCAACCCACGTGGAGAGACGGCGGAGGTTGGCTTGGGCTGGGAGATGCAGATGTAGATGCAGCGACGGTGACACGACGGGGAGATACAGAGGGTGAGGGTAAGGGTGAGGCTAGTTGAATGCCCAAGCACACCCTCCCTCCACTCCCTGCCGGCTGCTGCCAGGGCCGTAGCGCACGCGGCGAGCCACTAAAACCCCGCGAATCGGCCTTGTGGCCCAGCGAGCTGCTCCCACTGACCTTGGCGCGGCTGCTCCCTGCTGCCGCATGTGCCCTCCACTAGCTTGTTCCCTCCGCTGACAACACCCCCCCATCCCACCGCCTCCAGCGCAACGCAATGTAACTTCCGCTGCACAGCCCACGCCTCGCCCAATTTTCCTCCTCCCACCCTGCCCATTTCCATCAACACCACGCCGCCCACTGCCGCGAATCGATCCTCCCACGCATCCACGCACGCAGCCGCCCTGCCGCGCCAGATGTTTTCCTCATGTCCAGCCCGCCTCCCGAGCCCGAAAATGCCGCACCCCCTGCACCGGAGAGGATCGCTAGCCCGACTCCGATGCAGGGCCTGAGACACCCTGAGGCGTCTGCGCAGGGCGACGACGACCACAACGACCACGGCCCTGGCCCCTGGGCCCTGGCCGCCGGCACGACACCGCCTGTCCACGCTAGGGAGCCAGAACATGACACCAGCAATGGCGGCGGCGACGATATAAAGACCCATACCTCATCGTCGGGAGCGCCCCAACGGCAAGCTGGCCCATCATTGCTGACGCAGGCGTTGGCATCCGCTCGAGGCATCCCGTCGCCGAACCCGAACCCAGCCACCGCTCCGACATGTCCAGACGGCACCAACCGACAGCACCCGAAAATCAAAAGTCCCTCGTCGATACCGCCACAGACCGCGCCAGAAACGCCAGCCGCGCCTTCTACGTCCGTTCGGGATGAACCGTCCAACAATGCCCAGCGCGCCGCTCCCCTGAAGCGAGGCACGCCGCAACCCATTGCCATGGCCGCCTCCGCCACCATTCCAATAGCCACTACTACGATTGCTGGGCGGGAGGCTTCCAGTGGTCCGTCGTCGTACAACCAGTCCGTCTTGATGCATGCCAGAGACATGCTTATGGAGCACCGCGACTTCCTCGACGGAGCCAAGGGCAGGGCATCCACGTCCCTCGAGCTAGACAGGTCAACCAGCGAACTGTTCAAGACGCGCGCCTTTTCACACTCTACAAGCCCCGATGAGTCGACTACACCCACCACGACACGCTACCTCGACACGACAATGCCCCTACGCACTCAACCACCACACGATACCTCCAGAGAGCCGTCGCCATCATACCGCCCCCGGGCGCTAGAGCATGCGCTGGCCATGGGCCCAGAAAAGAACGAAAAAGTCTGGTCAATCGGGTCAGGGGACGGCGAAGGAGAGGATGGCCTGGTTGAACAGTCGGTGGCCGACGCCATGGCTGGAGTCGAATCCAACGCACGAAGTCGCAAGGCCAGCTACAGCCTGCGGTTCTTCAAAGAAGGCTTGCCTCCCGATGACAAAGGGCGCCGCAAAGATGTCAAGCCTGACTCCCGTGAGAAACTGACTCCGACCCTGGAGGACGAAGGCGCCAAGGACTCCCTCGGCGGGTCGTTCGCCGCGCAGTTACTCCCACCCAAAGTGAGCGAGGTACAGCATCTTCTGACTCCGGCGACGGAAATCCAACCAGCTCGCGCCACTTCACACGAAACGGATCACTTCAACGCGCCATCCGTTGATGCTATCAGTGGCACAGCTTCACCATCGCGGACTCCGCAGCCGAAGCCCGCAGGTCATGAGGAAGATTCCAAACCGATTCCGCCACGAGAAGTGGGGCCGGGACCGGCAGCCGAAGCCGACCAAGGTGTGGAGGGGGGACCGAAGCAGTCACCTGACAGCACCCCAACCCGAGAGCTGCTGCTCAGCGGATCAGACGCCGATGGGGGTGCAGACGTCGAGGCGGACGCAGACGAATCTGGCGAAGAGAAGATCTCGTCTGCCGTCTTCCTGCCTCATCAGGAGATGCCAGAGGCCCGCGTGAGCACGAGCGAAGGCGTTGACTCTGTCCACACGCCACGGCCGAGGTCGCTATCCCAGAGTAAGACTCACCCGTGGCTTGTCAAAGCTGATGAGCCCGAAGTCCATAACAAGGATAAACCACTCTGTGAATTATCCCACTTTCGGTCCCGTGAGGCCCTGGTGTCACGCAACGGCGACTGGCCGCTAGAAAAGCCGGATGAGTGTGCCATTGAAGACGAGTTCGAGGTCAAGGCACACATCACCCCCAAGCCGCCGCAGACAGTGACGCAATACGAAGACCATGTGCATGAGCACCAGCACCATCCTCGAGAACCACTTGAAGCCATCGAGCTCATCCCATACAAGCATCAGGTGGGGGGCCACACAACGCTATGGCGCTTCTCTCGCAGGGCCGTCTGTAAGCAACTCAACAATAGGGAAAATGAGTTTTACGAGACGATTGAGAGATACCACCGTGACTTGCTCCCCTTTCTGCCTCGGTACGTTGTCTCCAGGCCGCGAGCAATTTCCAATTCATTGTTTCATGTCCGGCAGTACTTGTTGCGTTCGCAGGCGTGGATACATGGCTAACTTGCGTCCCAAGATATATCGGTGTTCTGAATGTGACATTTCAAAGGCACTCTCGCAGGAAAAGCACCGCCAAAAAGGAAGACGCTGCTGCGGCTAGGCGGAAGAGGGCCCAGGACGAGGCCAAGAGAGGGGAGATGACGAATGGCCACGATGTTGCACCAGCCGGAGGGGGAGGCCAACTCTCCCATGCAGCTATCCCCACGAGGATCGTTAGCCAATCCCTGGCCAACGCCCACATACAAATACCGACAGTGACGTTTGACGACAACAAACACATCCTCCCTCGCAATCTTCTTCAGCCAACACCACCGCCAGAATTCTTCCGGCACCGAGGCGTCTCTTCCTCCAAGGTCCACCAGGCCTCAGCGGCTGCACCGCAATCTCACCTACCACTGGACGAGCGGCCCAATTGCTGGGGAGCGACAACGATCAACAAGCGATTGCGCAACGAAGTGTTCAATGACGCATTCTTGAAGCAGCCGGTCGAGGTACAGAAGCACCGACGGCCACACCAGCGGTCTATTCCTCGACCAACACTTCAGCGGCTGCTGCGGCCGGCCAGCTCGGACCCAAATCTGCTTTTCGGCATCGAAGGACCAGAAGTGGGGACGCAGAACGGAGATGCCTCCACGTCTCAGTCACCACCACTGCGCTTACAAGTCGACTCCTTGAGCGATACGGCGTCCGACGCGGGTCTATTGCGGGTCGGGCCAGATGAGTCCGATGGCCCAGTCAAGGACATCACAGGGACAAGTGCGCCGGAACCCGAGATATTGAAGGCAAATGTCGTTGGAGCCAAGAAGAAGCGCCGATTTTCTGCGGGTGGCCTTCGACGAAGACCAGAAGACGTGCGCGAGTCCCGGGGCAATCTCAAGTACTTTGAGGAAGCCGACGATGCAAATTACAAGGCGGCACACGAGACTCCGGCAATCTCGACTTCCACCAAGCTGGATGCTGAGAATGGCGATGCAGGCATGGCGGTAGGCACGGCTGAACAAGCGACTGGGCCAATCGACATTGCACCACCAACCGGCGGTTCCACTGTGCCGTCGGAGCTCCCCAGCCCAACAGTCGAGTTTAAGAAGATCCCGCGGCCCATCAATCCGAAAGAAGCTAAGAAGGAAGCCAATACTCTGCGGGATCGGGTTGAATACTTCTTGCTCATGGAGGATCTGACGGCCGGTATGAGGCGTCCATGCATGATGGACCTCAAAATGGGCACTCGCCAGTACGGCGTCGAGGCCTCTCCAAAGAAGCAAAAGTCTCAGCAGGAGAAGTGCAGGACAACCACATCTTCGGAGCTTGGCGTACGCATCTGCGGACTGCAGGTTTGGAACGCACAGACTCGGAGTTACGAGTTCCAAGACAAGTACTTTGGCCGCCGTGTCAAGGCGGGCCCAGAATTTCAGGACGCATTACAGAAGTTCCTATACAATGGCGTGGAGCTCGAGAGCGTACTCCGCCACATACCCGTAGTCTTGTAGAAGCTCGCACAGCTCGAGCAGATCATTCGTGGTTTGCGCGGGTATCGCTTCTATGCCGCCAGTCTTCTCATGTTCTACGACGGGGATGCGTCCGACGAGGGAGGATACGACACAATGTACGATTCCACAACCGATGTCGCAACGGATACGGAAGAGACATCGCGGAACAAGAGGAGGAATCGTCGGGAAATCGATTTCAAGATGGCCGACTTCGCCAATAGCCTCACGCCGCTGGACAAGGTGGACGACAAGCCGTGCCCACCGCAGCACCCCGACAAACCGGACGGCGGCTTTCTCAAGGGTCTGCGAAGCCTGCGACGATACTTTTTGCAAATCCAGCGCGACATCCGCTCAGAGCTAGACCTGGGACCTCGTGGAGTCCGTGGGCCCCGTGCCACGTTCCCGGGCCAGACGGATGGAAGCGCCGACCTTCTCGACGACGACGAAGACGACGAGGGACAAATCAGCATATGATTCGACCCATTCTGGGCGAGACTCCGTGTTGATGCATGATTCACCTGCAGGGGGACCCTTCTGCGTCCTGCTTTTAAGTTGCAAGACTGCTTTTAAGTTGCAAGACATGCTTATATTTCCCCCAATGACTCGGTTCTGAAAACATGACGGAGCTGAGTGCTAGCTGGATGACATTCGAGCCAGTTATAATATGTGGCATGCCTTTTCCGAACATACCCCCGATCATCGACCAAGGCGTACAGAACGTGCCTGAAGGGATTCTCAGTCCGGTGGACCTGGTTTACTCGGCGTTGCGTTCGACTGCCCTTGTTTTCTTCGTTCGTATATCTCGCAGGACCGGTGTTTTGGGGGCTCAAGGAGCTGAGGCGTTGCAAGTGCAGGCAAAACAAAGGATCAGAATGGCTGCGGGGGTTTGGAACTGTCTATATTGCTGCTGTCAAGATAACGGGCGTGCCATGGATAGGGATAGGGAGAATTTGGTGGCTAACGAATTTCAGGCGCGGGGACTTTTAGAATGTGCTAGACAAAAACAAACACCTGTAGACACAACCAAAATGCAATCGACTCCCGCCCGGGTGTGGCTTGGAGGCATGACAAGGCGTGCCCTTTATCTTGCGGTGGATGAATACGCTGGAATGATCGGAATGAGGTGATGAGTGGGCGTCGGATCCGATTATTTGGCCGTTTGGCAGCTTGGCGGCTTGGCGGCGTGCGGCATAACAATGCTGGGAAGGGAGAACGAGACTCTTCAGCCCGTTGTGGGGAGACCAGGTGAAAGACTCGCACAGTGATTCCGGACGGCAGATGTTTCTCCGAGTGCAAGCAGGCTGTCAAGGGTTGAAAATCAGTCGGTTGACAAGCTGATTAGAATCAGCAACTTGACAGCCGATTAGAATCGTTAGGTTAGCTAGCCATGTGCGAATTAGCCGGTTGGTCGAGAAAAATAGAGCAAGTAAAAAACAGGAAAATGGCAATAGAAAGAAATCGAAGCTGTGGGTGATTGTGAACAGCTGTGCACGCCTATAAATTCACGCCTGACAACCACCCGCGCAAACAACCTCCCCCCAGCACACACCTCTTCTCGCGCCTCAACTCGCGAAAGAGTCTGCCCTTGCCACGGCAGACTGTTTACATCAACACCTCATGACCTCCCTTCACGCATGCATCCAGCGCTTCATCAAGACCAACGTTGTCGTCGTTGTTGTCCTCATTTAGCTCTTCACCGACTTTAACTTCAGAATCCAAGTCATCCTAGGCGAGAACGACACTTTGCAATTCCTCTAGGATTTCTTTCCGTCGCCCAGATGAGTAGCGAACGTTCGAGTATCATTGACTGGTGCATGGAGGTGCCGACCCGGTACGAGCGCGAGGACCCCTTCCAAGGCGACGGTTTCCAGTCGCGACCTGCCGCTGCAGCTGCAGCTGACGTGAGTTGAGCCTCCTTCGGTCACTTCCTTTGTGAAATGAAGCAGCCCTCATGCCAACTCCTGTAGGCCAAGGAAGCACCCGAGCAGGGTTCCGAGTCTGAGTCCGACGACCAGCCCGAGGGTGAACCCCAGGACTACCCAGAGGACCTACCCCCTCGCCCACCCGGCCGCAGGAGCTGGTTCCGGACCAGCACGCCCTTGCTTGGGTCGTCCAACTCCTCTCAACAGAGACCCTCGCACCCCTCGATTGCTCTTGAAGTGCGTCATAACTCCAAGAAACGCAAACTCTCCAGGTTCCTTGGCTTATTCAGTCGCAAACGAAAGGGGCGAAATGAGCGCGGCACTTTGCCACACGCAGTCATTCAGGCTCTCCAGCGGCCAATCCACCTCAACTTCCTCTTCATCGGAAGCAAGGCATCAGGCCAGACCTCTCTGCTCTTGTGGGACAACCCTGGCCAGCTTTTGGGGACCATCCGTGGCTAACTGTGACTCATCACTGCAGTCGGTCCTCCAATGGCTACTTCCCTGATGTAAGAGGTCCCAGCGGTGAACCCGCAGTGACGTGAACTCGGAGGCTGACTGCGGGGAGACAGGTGTATGCCATGGCTCGGCCGACGTATGAGACCTTCACGCGCTCTGGCGTTTTCCAGGGGAACACGGTAGTTGTCGAGTCCTAGGACAGCTCTGGCGCACCGGATCTCAATACCGTGGAGCGATTGTCGTGCCTGCCCTGGCACGGTATTTTTCTGTGCTTCGATGTACACACGAAGCTCTCATTGCGCGCCATCATCCAGTGGGTGAGTGTCTTTGCCGTCTTCTCTTTCGTGGCATGTATGTTCCAGCGGACTGACAGAGCTGGACAGTGGCGTCATGCCAAAAGCCGTGGCTTTGCCAGCGTGTACCAGGACTTTGGCCCGCTTATCTACGTGGTCGGCCTGAAGAGGGATCTTCGCCTCAACATCCCGCCGGGACATACCGAGAGGGATCTCGTGGATTGTGACGAGGCTCGTCACCGAATCCCCCGCCCTAGGGCAGCTCGTTCGCGAAACGCACGACTGACACTTGCTAGGCCAAGGCGGAAGCCACCAGCATCAACGCCGAACGCTACCACGAGTGCTCCGCCAAGACGAGCGACGGTATGGACGCCCTCTTCGATGACGCTGCGGATGAGGCGGCCCGTCGAGTTATGCGGCGAAGGCACAGAGATATCCTAGGGGTGGAGCTGTAGAAGGCCGATCTGAGCTGGAGGCATGGTGGTGGCTAGGAGTTGTGCTCGTTGTAACGTTGGGGGGAGTGATGCGCTCGAGGACCACTGGGTCCTTGCCTTGTACACTTTCTGGCCTGACCGGCAATGTGGTCAACCTGCCGTAATAGTTTGCATGGTTAATAGGCTGAGAGCCGGACAGGAGAGTCGTCGAATTGAGGATCAAACGACCGGCATTTGCCCAAGATATTGCGTCTGGAGCCGTTTGAACGTGACAGTTTTCGGCAAGCGAGAGCTTTTGTTAATTTACCCATCTCCACGAGCCATATTGCGTCTTCTGAGCTCGAACCCTGGCTCCGTGTGAACATCGTGGTGTTGTGTAGATGTGTCGGTCTGAGGCTCAATGTTGGAAACTGGTGGCGCTGCCTACCCTGGACCTGCCACATTGTCAAGAACACGTGCTCCTTCCTCACCTTGCAACTAGTGAGCAGAGCATTCGTGTGCCTCTTCATCCGATCAAGTTGCATCTCGTCTGGCATTTACAATCCCATTGGTGTGTGTGTTTGAGAGACAGATTGTGTTGCGCCTGCGTTGGGACACTGTGCAGGCTGGCAAGCCATATCCAACCTGGCCTTTGGTGAGTTTCTCAATTAACGCCTTACCCGCACTCCTGACTGGCGGCGACAGCAAACCTTAGCACGCTTGATCTCATCGCTCTTTTCCGACACTCTTCGAAGTCAGCGTCACGGGATCATCGTTCAACTGCAATTCCTGTTGGAACCATCATGGGGCTCACCTCTCTGTGGCCCGTCCATTCCTCCAAGACCTTTGTCCTAGCGTGCCTCACGGCCATCATAGCCCTGGCCATCTTCGTCACCGTGCGACTCTCACGCCACGGACATGTCGGACGTTGATGCTGACCAGCTTACAGGCCCGGCATGCGCAGATTGTCAGTCGACGCTGTTCAGTGCAATGGCCAAAGCCGCCTCGTCGCGGTGGACCTCTAGTGCGGCAGTCACCAGAGTACTACCTCTTCGTCCTGGGATCGGGCGGTCACACGAAAGAGATGCTCATGATGATGGACGACGGCTTCTGCGACTTTTCCAGCTTCCACCGGCGGTACCTCATCTCAAGCGGCGACCACATGTCGGACCACCACCTCGAAGACTACGAGACGCAGCTCGTGCAGCTGAGTGGCGCAAACAAGACCTCCGCTGGCAGCTACGACAAGCGCCTGGTCACCCGCGCGCGTCGCGTCCACCAGCCGCTGTGGACGACCCCCTTCACCTCCCTCCTCAGCATCCTCGACATCTTCCCTACCTTGCTGTCGCCGCCGAAAAACGAAGCGGSCGGGCGGCTGCGGTATCCGACACAAATCTTTTCCAACGGCCCCGCGACGGGCTTCTTCGTCGGCTTGGCGGCACACGTGTTGAAGCTGTTTTATGTTGTGCCCGAGGATAGCATGAGATTTGTCTACATCGAGTCTTGGGCACGCATCTCGACACTGAGCCTAACGGGGAAACTGCTATACTATACTGGCGTGGCGGATGCGTTCTACGTGCAGCACAAGGATGTGGCTGCCAAGTATGGGCTGATCAACGCTGGCGAGATGGTTTTCAACTCGAGGCGACCAGAGGCGTAGCAACGCACAAATGCATTGCGGTGCAGGCATGAACTGTTTTCGTTTCTTGTACACATAGTTTTACAAGGTATATACACACGCTGGAGCCACGCGCTCTTTACGCATTCGGCGTTGCCGGTTGCGCATCTCCCGGCAGAACCTCCACAGCTGGGTCAACGTCCTCGGAGCCGAATGTCTCAATCTCAGAGTTTGCTCTTGCCTCGCGGTTCGCCGCCTCCTTTCCGGCCCAGATCTTCCAGTTCTCAAACTCCTGGTCCTCGAGCTGCATGCCGACGTCGAGTCTCGACTTGCCAAAGTAGGCGCCCACGTGGCGGGCTTCCTCCACGGCGACTCGCTTCTCGACCTCTTCTGCTTGTCGTAGCCGGTAGAATTCTTGACGGGCGCTGTCGTAGGCTTTTCGCTTGCTCATCTTTTCGTTTCGCATCAACCACAGCTGGCGCTGGACAACACTGAAGCAGGGTTAGCCATCGTGACATGGCAGACGATCCATCCCGACACCAGCCTGACTTACCACTCGCCCGTGAGGGGGATTCCTTGTTGTCTTAAGCCTTTGCTCCAATCGCAGTGCTGGTAGTCCTTTCCGTCGAGTTCCAAGATAATACGAGGCCGCGCCAGCTCCCACGGGTGGTCCTTGTAGAAGCTCGTCCGCAGCGCGTCTTCGAGGTAGCCAATGTTCTGTGGCCGGTAGAGCTTCTTCGGCTTCGTGCTCTTGAGGTTGGGCATGCGATGCCTCGGAGTAACAGTTCGAACGAGGGACTCGGCGGGGGGAACCGAGCTCATGACCCCGAACCACGGCGGCTCGGCGACGCTGCGGCCAGGGAGGACCTGGTGGTTTAGTTCTTGGGCGACGGCCTTGAAGACCCCTGCGGGCCGTATTTGTCGGCCACCCATGGCTGCTCGTCCTAGCGCAGTGTCAGCGACGATAGACGGTGATGCGCATCTGGCACATACAAGGTCCCGTCGGAGAAATTGACGGCTGTGTGCTTGTGTGCTGGTGGTGTATCATCAAGTCGAGTCGTCGCGTTGGAAATTTTGGTGGAGGTTCGGCGAATCATATGGCCGAATTTCGCTGGCGGCTCCTCTCGCTGACCAAACCTGGCGCATTTCATCTTTTGATGGCCAGGCCTGCCACCTCTAGACGCTGGATCTAGCTCCCCGAACAGCAAAACCAACGTCTACTGCGCTTTCCTGTGCGACCCCTAGGGCACGAAAAGCGTCGCCGCGACGGTCGCATCATCATGAGGAGGAACCCATGAAAATCTCCAGTCGGGTGGACGGGTCCGTCTGTGGTGCGGTGCTCTCGAACCGCCCGTTGGCCAGCCTAGGCAACGTCCATGCGACCCGGAGGAGCCTCTGCAGAGCCGTGGATGCAGCCACGACGCCGCCGAGGATTGCACCTGCAAGGCCGACTGCTTGTACGAGGAGCTCGTTATGGCTCCTATCCACGTTTATGCCCGTTAGCGAGACTCGCCGCCCGACCCGGATGCCATTTTCTCGACATGGCCGACAAAGCTACAGCACCGCAACGGCCGCAGCTTCTTCCGCGGCGAAGCCAATGATACAGGGACAGATGCCTCCACTTGTCCAGGACAAGCATAAACTGCTATCCTATGTCAATAGCGCAGAGGAGGGTAGCGTCGAAGAGCACTTTGACTTCCACAGAGACCCCTACCGCAGGGGCTACGCCTTGCCGGACGGACCGAACCTCAGGGTATCGGACAAAAGGGACGACGTGCAGTACCCATCACGAGACGAAACGTTCAAAATCAACGATAATACGCAGCAACTGCTCGCGCGACTCTATACGGCGATTGGACAGAGACTACGACACCCGAACCGCGTACCCCTCGAGCCGATTTACAGGCTCTACGGCCAATTACCAGAGCCTCGCATGCTACACCTTACCTGGCAATGGAGGAACAGGCTTTTAAGAGTGATGGGCACGCCGCAAAAGCGCGACATGGAGTCGATGCTTCGCTACTTTGCCCTGGTTGCCGATGTAAAAAATGCCGGTCTCACGCTGCGACGCAGCCAGTGGAACTTCGCCTTGGCTTTTGCCACCAAGTATGCAGCTCGGACCACGGCTCAAGAGATGGAATCAGCGCTGCGTCTGTGGAAGGAAATGGAGCGGGAAGCGAATGTTATGGGCAACGACGTGACGTTCAATGTCCTCTTTGACGTGGCCGCCAAAGCCGGAAACTTTACGCTCGCCGACATGATATACAAGGAAATGGAAGGCCGCGGAATCGAATTCAATCGCTTTCACCACGTCAGTCTTATTCACTACTTTGGGCTGAAGCTCGACTCCAGCGGGATCCGCGCCGCATACAAGGAGATGGTCGAGTCCGGAGAGATGGTCGACACTATTGTTCTGAATTGTGTCATTTCTGGGTTGCTGCGATGCGGCGAGGAGGCAGCGGCGGAAGAGACGTACGAGCGGATGAAGAATGGTCACGCGCTGGCTCCGGACATGCCACAGAGGGACTACATGATGAACAAGGTCATCACCAAAGTACTCATGATGTTTACCAAGGTCGGCAAGAAGCATCCCGAGCTGAAGGAGGCGTTGCAAACAAAGGTGCAGCTATCGCCAGATCTGCACACGTACAAGCTGCTTGTCCAGCACTACGCCATCCGAGTTGGCAATCTCAACAAGGTGGCGCAGTACCTGGACGAGATGAAGCACCTGAAAGTGCCCATACATCCGACGATTTTCCTTGCGCTCTTCAAAGGCTTTTACATGCATGGTGGCTTCCAGGGCTCAGACTGGAGTGACAGGCGACTGGATGGGGTCCTCTCAGCTCTCTACCAAGCTCGCGACGAGCATGCAAAAAGGTTTTGCATAGATCGCTGGCTGGTCATTTGGGCGCTGAGAGCTGTTAAGAAATGTTCCTCAACGGAGGAATTGGTACAGACTTTTGATGCCATGGCTCAGCGTTGGGATATCCCGGCGGACCGTCAGCCTTTTATGCACGCCATTTTCGACAATATCTTGCAAGGCAAGGATATGAAATCTCCCTGGGGCAAATGGGACGGCACCACGCATCGGAGGAGTAGGAAGGATGGCTCCTGGCTGTGATGGAATTTACGGTCGCTGTACATGTATGTATCAACAAGGTCACGTAGAGAATACCCCTGGGACGCTGAGTCCACCAGATGATACCGTTTGTTGAATGCACAGCACGCGGGGCCACGTCGCGGAACAAACAGCTGACACAAGCGATATGTACCCAAGTTGCGACAGCAAATATTGATGGATCGACAAATGAAACTTTGTTTACAGTGATTCGACCGACTGTCCTGGCTTCTATCGGAGTGCCACAACAGTTGTCCCCAAGTATCCTCTCTATGCCCTCATTGACCAACCCGGAGATCCAAGCTTCAAATAGCAGGCTTACTGCTCCTTGTAAGTCTGGTACACTGTACCTACAGTCAGTAATGGATCGGCCGGCCGGCGGGCAAGACCACGCACCAGCGATGCCGAACGGGGCGAGGAAGCCGGTGGCCATGAAGGACCAGAAGCCAAGGCCGAACCACTTGCTGCGCGGGTTGAAGGGGATGTTGCTGTAGGGGCCTTCGGGGTAGTGGTACGGCGAGGACATGCGAGCCCGGGTGGCGTGGAAGCCTCGTCGGGTGACGAGCGAGGTCGTCGTGCGGGCGGCGGCGCGGGAGAGCATCTAGGAGGCCAATTAGCTCTGGCTGGGCTAGAGGAGATTATGCCATGCGAATGCGCACCTTGAAGGCGTCGAGTGTGATGCGACGGAGATAGATGAGAGCTTTGTTGCGTGACAGCGTCGTGGTGGTGGTCTGAGATCAAAAGCAAAGGCTTGGCGCAGTTGGATCACGTGATCTTTCGGAGCGATGCGCAATGGCCGGGAATACGTCGGCAAGATTCGGGAGCTGCCAATTGTGATGGCGTCCCACCGCCTACGCTCTTCGCCTGACGATTTTCTTTTCTGCCGCCTGGACCTGCCAGCCCACATCTTTTAGTTGGTTGCTGTAGAGAGGAATTCGCTGCGATCGACGATTCTGCATCCAACGCCTACATAGACGCACAACGAGCAGGTTCATTTGTCTAAACCGGCGAATGTGCTACTCGACGCCCTGATCGAACAACTTTAGAGAGCGCACTATTTTCAAGCGTTTCCTTTGGTCTCTTCGCCCTGCTAGACTGGTTTCTCGACAGAGCACCTGGATCGGCGCCTGGTTGGCAACTGCGAGACCCTCGAATCAACGCCACGACTAGCAACACCTGAGCCAAGATGGACGAAATGTTCGATGTGTTCGAGGGCAAGGCGGGAGCCCAGAGCGACAGCGAGGAGGAGCGGGTGCCCCAGAAGAGCCGAAACCGCGACAAGAGCAAGAAGCGCAAGGCCGACGAGGCGATGAATGGAGCTGCTACTGTTCCTGCAGCCAAGGATGACGCCGCCGATCTGGCCAAGAGCGATGCGACCGAGACCTCCAAAGCTGACGACTCCGACGATGAAGAGGCGTCGGACACCCTGAGCCAGCAGGATAAGAAGCGCCGCAAGAAGGAGGATGGCGTGGGACCAGTCCTGGCCGATACCTTTGAAACGGCCGCCTCGAGAGAAGTCGCTGGCGCCAACACACTACTGCCCCAGGAAGCCTCTCTCGTCCTGTCGCACAACATTCAGCACCAAGTCGCACTGCCCCCAGACCTGGACTATGAATATGTTCCCCTGTCGGAGCACAAGTCACCCGAGGAGCCTGCGAGGACATGGAGCTTCAAGCTCGACCCGTTTCAGAGCCTGTCTGTTGCGTCGATTGAGCGTGACGAAAGCGTGCTTGTGTCGGCGCATACCAGTGCCGGAAAGACTGTCGTCGCCGAATACGCCGTGGCCCAGTGCCTCAAGCGCAACCAGAGGGTTATTTACACGAGTCCGATCAAGGCGCTCAGCAACCAAAAGTTCCGAGATTTCGACGCCATCTTTGGAGATGTCGGCCTGATGACTGGCGACGTCACCATCAACCCTACTGCCAGCTGCCTGGTCATGACGACGGAAATTCTGCGCTCCATGTTGTACCGCGGCTCGGAGATTATGCGAGAGGTGGCGTGGGTCGTCTTCGACGAAATCCACTACATGCGAGATAAGACGCGAGGCGTGGTTTGGGAGGAGACGATCATCATGCTTCCCGATAAGGTTCGATACGTCTTCCTCTCTGCCACCATCCCCAATGCCTTCCAGTTTGCCGAGTGGATCGCCAAGATTCATCATCAAGCGTGCCACGTTGTCTACACCGACTTCCGACCAACGCCCTTGCAAAACTATTTTTATCCCGCCGGCGGAAAGGGCGCCGCCTTGGTGGTCGACGAGAAGGGCAACTTCAACGAGCACAACTTCAACATGGTCATGAAGCAGGTGGAGGAGAGGAAAGGCACCGACTCGGGCGACGTAAACGCCAAGCTGAAGGGCAAGGGGAAGAACAAGAAGACGAACAAGGGGGGTGCCGACGAAGGGTCGGACATTTACAAGATCATCAAGATGACCATCAAGAAGAAGTTTAACCCCGTCATCGTCTTCAACTTCAGCAAGCGGGAGTGCGAAAACCTGGCGATAAAGATATCCAGCCTCGACTTCAACGACGACTCGGAGAGGGCAATGGTGAGCAAGGTGTTTACCAGCGCCATCGAAAGCTTGTCCGAACAAGACCGCGACCTGCCGCAAATACAGAATCTTTTGCCCCTGCTGCAGCGAGGCGTCGGTGTTCATCACTCTGGCCTGCTGCCGATCCTCAAGGAGACGATTGAGATCTTGTTCCAAGAGTCTCTGATCAAGGTCCTGTTTGCAACGGAGACCTTTTCCATCGGCCTCAACATGCCTGCGAAGACTGTGGTGTTTTCTCAAGTGACGAAATGGGACGGAATTAAGCGACGACCCATCACGTCATCAGAATACATCCAGATGGCTGGCCGGGCTGGACGACGTGGTCTCGACGCCAGAGGTCTCGTCCTCATGATGATTGATGACAAGCTCGAGCCGGATGTCGCCAGAGAAATTGTCCAGGGACACCAGGACAAGCTCAACTCGGCGTTTTACCTGGGATACAACATGATCCTCAACCTGCTGAGAATCGAAGCCATATCCCCCGAGTTCATGCTCGAGAGATGCTTCCATCAGTTCCAGAACGCGGCCAGTGTCCCCAGTCTGGAAAAGGATTTGATGGCTCTCCAGCAGGAGCGAGACGCAATGACGATCCCGGACGAAGCAACCATCAAGGACTATTATCAGATCCGGCAGCAGCTCAACACGTACACGAGAGACATGCGTGCCGTCATCCAGCATCCTCAGTACAGCCTCGACTTCCTTCAGCCGGGACGACTGGTTCAGATCTACAACCCCAAGGAGTCGCCGGAGCACGTTGGCGGGGGACTGGACTTTGGCTGGGGTGTGATTGTTAACACTGTCGTTCGCAAAGGCCCCAAGCTAGGCGAGCCCGATTTCATCCCACAGGAGAAGCACCTCATGGATGTCCTACTGCCCTTGTCGGCATCGAGCGCCAAATTCCAGGGGCAACCCGCTGGAGAGATGCCACCCGGGCAGGTGCCGGCCAATGGAGAACAAGACATTGTTTATGAGGTGGTGCCTTGTGTGCTCACCTGCATCAAGGCCATCAGCCAAATTCGAGTCTTCATGCCAAAGGAGGGACTCAAGTCGGGGCAGGACAAAGATCAAGCTCGCAAGTCGCTGGAAGAGGTCAGGCGCCGGTTCCCCGACGGGCTGCCAATTTTGGACCCCATTGAGAACATGGAAATCGCGGACGATTCCTTCAAGAAGCTCTTGCGTAAGATTGAAGTCCTCGAGTCCAGGCTGCTGGCCAACCCGCTTCACCTATCGCCGCTTCTCCCGTCGCTGTGGGATCAGTACCACGGCAAGGTGCTGATGGCAGAAAAGGTCAAGGAGAAGAAGAAGTCCATTGCCAAGGCCCACAGCATTGCCCAGATGGATGAGCTTAAGTCCCGAAAGCGAGTACTGCGCCGTCTTGGCTTCATCAACGACGCCGAAGTTGTCCAACTCAAGGCCCGCGTTGCCTGCGAGATTTCGTCGACAGAGGGCCACGAGCTGCTGCTGTCGGAGCTGCTCTTTGACCGATTCTTCAACGAGATGACGCCGGAGACTTGCGCCGCCGTCCTGAGCTGCTTCATCTTCGACGAAAAGGTGGAGACGCAAGCCCTGAAGGAGGACCTGCAGAAGCCGTACCGCGAGATCACGGCCAAAGCGCGAATCATCGCCAAGGTCAGCCAGGAGTGCAAGCTAGATGTCAACGAGGAGGAGTACGTTGCGAGCCTGAAGTGGCAGCTGATGGAGACGGTCTACGTCTGGGCTCAGGGACGGCCGTTTTCGGAGATTTGGTAAGTCCTGCTGCACCGAATCAAATGCGATGCTGATGCTGACCCTTTGCTAGCAAAATGACAAACTCGTACGAGGGCTCCCTCATCCGCCTCTTCCGCCGCCTGGAAGAGCTTTTGCGACAGATGGGTCAGGCTGCCAAGGTCATGGGTAACGACGATTTGACCAAGAAGTTTGACGAGAGTTTGCAAAAGGTGCGCAGGGACATTGTGGCTGCCCAGAGTCTGTACCTGTGAGTGGCCTTGGCCATTCGGAGACTGGACAAGGACACAGCTGCCTTGGAGAGGGGAAAAGCATGAGATGGCGTCTGGTTTTTCGCTTGCCCCGTTGCATGTTGGGGAGTTTTGGCGTGTGAAACGGGTGCATGCATGTACTTATTGTGTGGAAACATTTGAATGCTCAGGGTCCTGTGGTGTTGTTAGACTATAATTGCTGTCAGAATAGACAGAAGATGTCTGATTCTTGTATCTTTGATCGCCATGTATGTGAATGTCATTGTAACCCGAACGCCCGTACCATCATAACTCCGTCTACGTCTCGAATAACACATTTGAATGATCCTATCCAGCATAGTCAACACCATCACTGATATACAGCCGTTACCTCTCTCCCGAGATGCCCATGACGATGCCAACCGTCAGGCTCAGGACCACGCCGGACCCGACAAAGATGTGCCACTTCTCGCTCCACACGCCCTGGCGCAGCAGCCACGTCAGGCTGCCGGGCGGGAAGAAGAAGCCAATCATCATGCGGCGGATGAGGATGTCGAGCACGGTGGACATATTGCCGAGGTCGTCCTCGAGGGGGTTGGCGGCCGACGAGGGCAGCTCGCCGGCGTTGGAGTCGATCCAGCCGTCCTCGAGGGCGCGCAGGGTGTCGGGCGAGGGCGTGGCGTCCGGGGTGAAGCGCTCAGTGTGGATGGAGGCGAACTGCGTGCGCAGCGTGGAGATCTCGGACGAGGTGAAGCCGGCCTGCAGGAGGCGGTCGAAGCCGCGCGGACGGGGGCGCGTCCATCCTGCGGGCCTGGAGGCTTGGTCGCCGGAGGGTGCCTCAGGAGGGTTCTGCGCGGCGGCCTGCTCGTCGGCGAGGTCCCGGCTCGAGAGCTCGTCGCCGATGGAGCAGTTTACGTAGACCCTCACGGGCGCGCCGTTGCCGTCGACGGCCTTGCCCTTTCCCTTGGCGTCGTCGGCTGCGGATGACGGTGGCGGCGGCGGCGGCGACTTGAGGACGGAGCTGAGGGCGGAGGGGTCCGGGAGGATACGGCCCTGGTGGATGAGGCGCAGGCGGTTGCGCGTGGAGAGGCGGGTGCGCAGGAGGTGCTTGAGGGAGAGGACGGTGGTGGCCTGCGGGGAGGAGATGTCGAGGTCGAGGTCAGGGATGGAGGTTGAGAAGCGGATGGTGAGGTGAAGCGGGAGGACCGCTGCGGATGGGGGCGGCGTCATGTTGGAGGCATCCTGGGGTGGTGGGTTGGCCGGTTAGTTCTCGTCTGGGTGATCAGTGAGGCCACGGCTTTTGGTGTTGCCTGATGCTGTTGGGATGAGTAGAAGTGAGGTTCGTTGTGTTTCGGATGATGTGTCGTCGACGTTGATCGAGACAGCGCTATAATAGTGCGCTAGCACATGTCTCTCCAACGGTCCAACCTTGCTTTCGCCCAAGCCCATACATCCCTCGTTACGGGGAGCTACTTCGTGCGTCCAGATTCTATAAATGCTAACTTGCTGTAGGCCGCTCTTTATGAATAGGAGAGCTACGAAGTACTTGTACCTCTACTAGCAAATGAAGTGGCATTTTTACGTTGGGGCCGCCTTCGTACGCGGAAGAGGTTCTTTACTCCGTAGTCCGTACTGGCGCTATGCTTCCCGCGATATTACTGAAACGCCCGCTAAAGTCACCACCATCCTGTAGTGGACAAATTGCGCCCACCGCCTTTGGCAGAATCCCCAAACTACTCCGACGCCATCGCACTTCAGACGAGCGGCAACTTGTCTCATCCAACAGCACATCATTTCCAGCAGCCAGTCTTGAAATTTTGGCTTCTCTTTTTTGAGAACTTCCGGGAGTCAGGAAGGGGATGAGGATGGCGCGTTTTCGGGGTGCGAGGCGCCTGACGTGCTTCTACTGCGGGAAGAGGTCGGGGCTCAAGAACGATGGCGCAACCCGCGACTTTCTCTGCCTGTACTGCGATGCGACCAACTATCTGGATGAGGTGGGTTTGGTCCGATGGAAATGGTGCTTGAGATCTGTCTGACGTCCGAAGAACGGCGAGATTACGGATCCGCCCGTCGCAACAGACGGCGAAGCCGAAGCTACGACGATGCAGTACGCAGCGCCGAAGCGGCCAACCCCGACAGACAGCACCTTTTGCCAGACGTGCCTCAAGAACCAGCACTTGTTCACCAAGTCCCTGGCCCAGTACTTCCCCGACGACCCCGCCGACCCCGAGTACGCTCAGCTCGAGCGCAATTACTATCGGTACCGCAAGGGCCTCGAGCGGCGCTACCCCCAGGTCTGCGACGAGTGCGCCGAAAAGGTCGAGCACAGGATACGGCAGGCGGGGTACACGGCGAAGACGGACCACCTGCGGCGGATGATGGACATGAGTAGGGGCAGGAAACCGACGCGGAGGACGACGGTGCTCGACTGGGTCAACGGCCTGGGCAGGACGACTTGGAGGGCTGGGTTCGTGCTGCAGATGCTGTGGCATCTTGTAATTGTGGTTCAGGTGCTGCACCACGGCGACAATGGGATGCACGATCCCGATGATATAAGCGTTCTGGCAAGTGTGCTTGCCGGGCTCAAGCACGCGACGAAGTTTCTGCCGGGGGCAGATGCCCTGATCCAGTGGAGCATCGCAGCGGCCTTCCTCTCAGCCTGGTGGAACCCGCACTTTGTCCAGGTCAATCGCGGATTCACGAAGCACCTGCTTGGGTTTACGCAGTGGTACTCTTTCCAGGGCCTCATTGTGTTTTTCCGGCTCGCGTTCCGTCGGGTGCTGGACATCAAGGGAGGACAGGCCCAGTCGATGCATGCGCAGCTCAGCGCGCACATGGTGATGGCGGCTGGCATGGTATTGGTAAGAGAGCTGCAACAATGGCCGTCAGATCCTTTGCTGACAGCTTGCAGATATATGTCCTGGCGGGCAAGTCAATCAGAGTCGACACATCGCCTCTCTTCGCGACTTACGATAAGCCCGTGCTGCCGAAGCAGGCAAAGACTCCGGCAAAGAGGAAGCAGGAAGACTCAAAGACTGTTTCGGAGCTGTTTAACGACGCTCTTGAATCAGCCAATGGAACGCCGTGTAAGCCGCCGCAGTTGGACTTGTCGCCCTCTCCTCGAGTTCCGCGAGTTCCGTTCAACCCTGCACGACCCGAACTTGACTCTGAAATATCATTTGGCAACCTCGGGCTGGCGGGCACTCCAACGCATCGACCCCAGCAGGTGCAGTATGCTGAAGAGATGGACTGGTCGCCTGTGCCTGTTGCGCCGCAGCACCGCGCTTTTGCCAACCAATCTTCGCCGAGCAAGGGCGCCAGCATGCATGGACAGGCGCCGACTCACTCCGAGAGCAGCAATCCTTTCTGGTACAAGGTCCCAGCGGCGCCGTCGAACCCAGCGCGGCGGCTGCGGAACCCACCACGGGCACCGGAGCCGAAACAGGAGCCCGCCGAGGCGAACAAGGCACTGTTTACGAGCAGACATGGCGAGGCCACCCAAAAGAAGGAGGCAGGCGAAGCAAGCAGCGGAGTTGAGTTTAGGCAACCAAAGTTCTTTGCCCCTGCCTCTGGGGGAGATGATGCGAGCTCGTTGGCCGACTTGCTCAACCAGAGCTTCAGTCTCAGCCAAGAGCAGGACCAGGAAGAGCAAGTGGGCGCGGAGAATGGGGGAATCTGGGATGGGATGCAAAGTCGGAAGAAGAAGAGCCCATCGCCCAACAGTCGCTCGGATGGAGCCGGAATGCGCCCGGTGGAGCCTCTCGTCCTGGCTGGTCTGCTCGCCACATGGCTGCTGACGCTGTTTCCTGACATTCCGTACGGATGGGAGTGTCAGACTGCGATAATGGCGGTGGCGGGCATCATCGCCCTCCGCGTCACCGGCGAGACGAGTGAGGTCGTGGAGCCATGCTCAGCTCCCGGGCCAGCAGTGCTTGTCCTCTCGGCGCTAGGCATCGCAGAGCTAGCAGCCGTGTGCTGGGTCGCGTCGGAGGCGTGGAAAGGCGAGACGACAGACGTCGGCTTGTACGGAGCGGGTGTGCTTGCGGCGATGCTCAGCCACCAAACGTTGCGACATCTCATATGAGGTATAGATTTATGATTTGCTTATCACTTGTTTACGCGAAGCGTGCGGTTGGGTATCATAGCGGGGGAGGCGCCATGCATGATTCAATGGCAGCGGATGATGGCCTACCGGGAAGAGGGGACATGGAATGGCGTTTGGGGGATAGCATCCCAGCGGCATACCCCAGATATGAATCGTTACTGAATCGATTACCGGCCGATGTCTACGGACCGGCCACCAAAAGCGCTACATGTGCATGACCCGAGCGTGCAGTGTGTGAGCGAGGAGGTGTTGAAGAGCTGAGTTGACGCATTTCTACGCCCACGAGCTGTCTTGCGTAGACTGTATAGATGATGAGTAGAAGACGACTCCAGCTTACGTCCGGGTAGAGAGATTTAGCATGACGCTTGTGCTGCCTCTGCTTTTCGGTCCGTAGACTGCTGTGCTCCCTGCACGGCATCAACACCATGATGCCCCCCTTGCTTCAACAAGCTGAGATGCCTCCTCACCAGCACAATGCGTAGCGCAACAGACAAGACAGTCGTCATCAGCATACCCAGGGCTGCAAACAGCTGGATGCCAAGGTACTCGCCGGTTGCGCCGAGAATGGCGCCCGAGATGGGCGGCCCGACGAGCGAGCCCACCCCCTTGAGGATGGAGACCATGCCCAGGCGCGTGCCCAGGCGGCCCAGGTCAGGCGTGATGTTGGTGACGACGACGGTGGCGAGGGACACGACGCCGCCGGAGAAGAAGCCGTACAGCACGGCGAAGGTGACGTTGCCGGCGGCGTTGCTCACGCTGATCCAGTACAGGACGCTGGCGCAGGTGCACGCGCAGACGACGACGTACGTGTCGAGCGGGCCGCAGCGGTCGTCGAAGAGGGAGGGCACGAGGCGGCCGGGAATGGTGCTCGCGTTGAGCAGAGCGACGAGGTAGGGCGCCAGCGAGGAGGCCTGCATGCCGTGGGCGAGGGCGTAGGACTGCAGGTAGTAGGGCGAGTTGAAGAAGACGAGGTTGTTGAAGAAGATGGCGGCGCAGTAGAGCAGGAACGTGTGTTCCTTGAAGGCCGACGTGTCGACGAACCAGCGCAGGGAGAAGCGGCCGCGGCGCCATGCTGGTTTCTCCGTGGGCGTGGGCGGGCGGCGTATGACGACGATGGCGAAGACGCAGAGGACCAGGGCAACGAGCCCCATGGCCCTTATGGCCCATGCAAAGCCCAGCCGGGCCTGCAGGCGCTCAAACATGAGGGGATAGAGCGTCGCGCCCAGGCCGCTGCCCACGGTGCCGACGGCCATGGCGCGSGCGCGCCTGCGCGCAAAGTACAGGGGCACGATGGCCATGGACGGCACGCTGAGGCAGCAGGCGTCGAGGCCCATGCACAGGCCCTGCGCGAGGAGGACGTGCCAGTAGCGCGTGGCGACGGAGGTGAGCACGAAGCCGGCGACGAGGAGCAGCGTGCCGGCGACGAGCAGGGCGCGGGCGTGGCCGAGGTCGTAGAGCGGGCCGACGACGACGGCGAGGGCCATGAGGGCGAAGACCTGCAGGGAGCCGATCCAGGAGATGGCCGAGGGGGGCGAGGCGCGCAGCAGGTGGGCGGCGTAGTAGGACTGGAAGACGCCGAAGCTGTTGACGAAGCCGCTGCGAGGGG
>LFRF01000002.1:68838-79631 GCA_001189435.1 Tolypocladium ophioglossoides CBS 100239 | reverse complement strand
GGGCGACGGACAGGTGGTTGAAGTAGAGGGCGAAGGAGGCGGCGACCTGGAGCCAGGCCTGGAGGCCGCCGTCGGGGCGCTCGCCGTCGAGGTTGTGCGCCTGGTCGGCGGGTGCTGGACTCCCATCCCGGGGCGCATCCTGCTCATCCTGCGCCGGCAGAGTCGGGGGCCGTGACGCGGCCATGTCGTGCCGCTGAAGCGCAGGCTGGACGCAGGCTGGAGAGGAAGCCGCCTGACGCCCTCCGGAGAAGGGTCTTGGGCCGGGTTCATGGCGCCGGAAGTCGGACCGGGAGCCAACACGCACGCGGTGAGGGCGGTGAGGGCGGTGAGGGCGGTGAGGCCCGGTGAGCGTCTCGGTGGAGGGAGCGCGGGGATGGGGCGCCGGGAGCCGAAACGCGGGGCGGCCAATGAAGTGCGGGCTTGACGCCCGATGCCGTCGCACGGGTGCTGCATCTGCGAGATCGGCCGACAGCCGAGCCTCGGCTGGCGCTGATTGCCTGCCCGTCGGCCGTCGTCTCAGCGCCGCCGCGCTCGACCTGCCGGGGGCGCGTGTGCATCGCGGCTTGGTCAGACACCCGCCATCTCTGTCTGCCAGCACCAGCCCTGTGACGGCCGCCATGCCTGCCGGGCCTGTTCGCGCGCGAGACGAGCTTCTGCCTCGGCGTCACCGAGCCCGGCGCCGGCTCCGACGTGGCGCGGCTGGCCACGACGGCGCCGTCTACACCGTCAACGGGGCCAAGAAGTGGATCACCGGCGCGCCGTGGGCGACGCACATGACCACCGCCGTGCGCACCGGCGGGCCGGGCGCCGCCGGCATCTCCGTCCTCGTCATCCCCATGGACGCGCCCGGCGTGCACCGCCAGAGGATCCGCAACAGCGGCCAGAACGCCGGCGGCGCCTCCATGGTGCACCTCGAGGACGTGCGCGTGCCGGCCGCGAACCTCGTCGGCGCCGAGAACGCCGGCTTCGCCATCATCATGCGGAACCTCAACAAGGAGCGCTTCCTGCTGGCCGCGCAGTGCAACCGCAAGAGCCGCACGTGCCTGGCGCTGGCCTTTGCCTACGCCCTGCGCCGCGAGACGTTTGGCGAGCCGCTCATGCACAGCCAGGTCATCCGCCGCAAGCTGGCTGAGGTGGCGCACCGCGTCGAGGCGCACTGGGCCTGGATGGAGCAGCTGGCGTACCACGTCGACGCGTCGCCGCAGGGCTGGCAGGGCGCCGACATTGCGAGCCGCGTCGCGCTGCTCAAGGTCCAGGGCGGGCAGATGGTCGAGCTGGCCGCGCGGGAGGCCCAGCAGGTGTTTGGCGGCGCGGGCTACCAGAAGGGCGGGCCGGGCGCCACGGTCGAGCAGATCAGCCGTCATCTGCGCATGCTGGTGAGTCGGGCTCGTTCTTGGACCGTGCTGGTCTGTGTGTGACCGTGCTGACGCAAACAGGTCGTCGGCGGCGGCAGCGAGGAGATTATCGAGGACCTGGCCGTGCGGCTGGAGCTGCAGTCCCTGGCAAGGGGGGACGCGAAACTTTGAGGGATCTGTATCGGCACAGTTGGCACAGTGGCACAGTTGAAGCACAGAGCTATGACATATAATGCCTTGAGAACAGATTCGCTCTGCCCCATTTKGTGAACCTGGAAGCTCTGCAGCCACTTGCGCAGTACTCGCGGGCCAAGATATTAAGGCATTGGGAGACTATGGATATTTAAGCTACTACTATCCTCGGAGCTTGAAGTGAAAGCACGGTCGTTGTAGGTTCCCGACTGACTTCATCTATTGGCCAAGCCAGGACCGGGCCACCGCGTGCTGCACCAAGTACCAGTCTTGTTTCAGCGAGAACAATCAACAAGGGCTCCCAGGCGCTCGTCAGCCTCGTACTCACTCAGTGCCGCCTCCCTCCACTGCCTCCATCCGTGGTCGACCCCAAAGGCCTCGAGTATCGCACTTGCCAACGGCAGGGCGTCTGACCACCTAGGCTCCAAGGCCAGCCCCCAAAAGAACCGCCTCGCCTTTTCGTCAACTATGCCGCCGACCAGCTCGGGAGGCCCCCTTTCGCGCAGAGCATCCGCCAATGCAACGTCATCCGCGCTGAGCGACACTTTGCCACCGTACAGCGTATTCATGTTGGCAGAAACAAGGGACGGTCCAAAGGCCTCACGTCGGGGTACAACACGTGCTATCTGCCAGTCGATAATGCCGGTGATGTTGAGGTTCTCGTCGACGAGTAAGTGGTCGCCTTTGTCGTCGACGTGCTTCAGGAAGAATTCTTCCCGAGGCTGTGCTCCTGCCTCTCGTGGGACTAGCTGTGCTGCGTTGTCCTTCAGGAAACGGTACACTAGATAGGCATCGACAGGATATGCGGTATACAGTTGGCCATCTGCAATCAATTCCAGGTACTGCTCGGCATAGGCAGTATAATAGGCCATCGCAGTATCAAATGGACCCTCGGGAGTGAGGACGACGAATCTGTCGCTCGCCATTGCCGACACCTCGATGCTGGATGACCGGATGAATAGAGACCCGGCCTTGGGGAACGGATGCTTGGCCAACTCGGCCAGAATGTCTGCAAGGGCACCCCAAACCTTTGCCTTCTCGTCCTTGGTGGCCGGGTGGCCCGATACTCCCTCACCTATCCATGGCCTTCCCGGCAGTTCTTCTATGAGAAGGAAACCGACGCCAACGCCATGGTCAGTTCCAGTGCCCCGCACGCCATGGCCGAAAGCCCGGGGTGCTGGTACCGCGGTGGCTTCGAGAAACTTCAAGGTCGCGTACTCGCTGCGTATCAGGTACTCTACTAGCGAGTCTGGGAAGCCAACGGCGAAGCTCGTGACTCGCGGAACCCGCAGGAGCCACGAGGGCGAGCCGTCGTGGAAGCGAACGCGGACATGGTAGTTGGCGCATCCCATGAGAGCACCCTGTCCAACCTTGGAGGAGTGCTCGAGGCTGCAACTCCTGCCACCGTTCAGCCTGGACGCGAGCTCCATCACTGCAGCGTCGTTGATCTGAGAGCGGAGACGACCAATCTCGGCGTCGATTTGTGATGCGTAGACTGCAACATCCAAGACCTATCCATGGGTTGCAATTAGAGTGGAATTCTTGGGAGAGGGATGACGGCGGAGGGACGAGACGCGACTCTCTTACCTGGAGGCATTTGTGGAAAGAGGGAGATAGGTGGGTGAGGCACAGGTAGCGGTTACAGGTATCGCATCCATTGACATCCCTCACACTTGGCCTTCCACACTCCGGTACTGAGCAATTGAAGAATCTGGGCGTCATTGTGCGTTGACGTTGCGAAACTGGCGGGGCGTCAGGAATCAGGATTTGAAAGGGAAGCTTTGGGGGTGGCAGCAAGGCGCTGAAGGCCAACGCACCACGACTCACCGTTCTTCCAGGATTCCGGCAGGTCCGAAGACGCACTGTCCTCACTAACTGATAAAACCGCCCTGCCAACACCAACGCACCGCTCTGTCGCCTTATTCGTACCTCGTCCGGCGCCAACGCCTTCCGTGACGCCTCACCTGTCGACCAATGTACGCGTGGTGTTGGCGGCCTTCGTTTTGGAGCCAGCCAACCCCTGCTCACTCGCCGCTCGGTGCTCAGTGCTCACAAAGGCATTGACCAACAACCACATCCACATCCAGACGAGACTCTTACTCGTTCAAGAAAGGCGTGCCTTGGCTAACATCCACTGAACCACTACCGCCGCACGGTCACACCCTGGGCCTGTCAGATTCTTGTAGCCAGCGCCACAGCCGCGGCACGTCCCTCATTGAAAGCCCGTCCCGTGCTGCATAATCGTACTACAGCCCCTAGGCCCGAGAGGGAAGATGATATGGCCGAGTACTTCGTTTTGTATATAGCCGTTACGGTAATTGTATCAGTTAAAGCTATTCATCTCAGAATCTCACGATCTGCTCGTACGGCTGTGCCGTGCCCTCGCGTGTACTGCCGCGTTGTTGGTCTTTCGGCTACCTCCTGTTCTCTGTTGAATTTTCAATAGCGATGGAAGTCCGTCGTCGACAGAAGCCAACCCAGAACTAGGCAACAGCGAGGCTTGTGTAAAGCGACGAGGGCGGTCACGATGACCCTCGCCGGGCCATGGAAGGTAGCTGGAGCCCGTATTGCTCGAAGCCGGAAGGCACACGCCGCATCTCTTGCTGCATGGCCATGCTGCGAATGACCGTGAGGCTATGGTGACGTTTGTAGAGTTGTGGAGTTGTGGTGCGGCAAGTTGATGCGTTTTGTTGGTGATGCAGTCACCGCTGACCGCGTCTCGCGTTGACGGCAGTTACACCGTCCCGATGAGGCTAGGGCTACAGTCGGAGGCAGCTGCTTACGGTGAGGCGAATCGTGGCTGGCCCGGAGCTAACCGTACCGTGGGGTCATCAGTGATCAAGCCGCCATGTTAAATCTCGTGCGTATCACTGTAGCAACTTAGCAACTAGATGCTATCGGACCCCCAAGAACCAACAGCAGCGCCCGGAATACCAATAGTGCGTCTTTCATGCCTCTTGTTGCTTCGCATTATCAGCCGGCTCCCGGCGAGAGAACGTCGTCTCATGAGTCGTTTGACAGTGGCTTTCACCAAAGAGGGGTAAAATTTGCGCCGATGCGGGGTCGCAGGACCGGCGTGGAGAAGCCCATCATGATGCGAGTCTTGCGGGGTCCGGGTCTGGGATGATGCATGCTCTTCATTGCTGGAGGTTGTTCAAGGGGATCACGTTAGTCGGGCGAAGGACACTTGAAACTTCTCTCGTTAACATCGGCTTGTCCAGAGACAATTGAGTGCGGCCGCAGCCATCTGACGTGAGATGTCGATGCCCAACGACAAGATCACTGAGACAATGGAGAGATTCGAGTTGACGAAAAGATACATCTCCACACTTGCAACACGGCACAATCCCGGTTCGTGGCTGAGTATGCAGTAATGCCCTGGTAACAAGAAAGTGAGGCTGTCGGCGGCCAAGGTTCAAAGCAAAGCAGGGCGTAAGGCAACGAGGGGAAGAGATCTGCAGCCCCATCCGGGGCTATTGACGAACCCCTCCCGTAGACTTAGGCCTAATGCCGTCATCTTCCAAGATTAGGCTACCCTCTGGAAAATATGTGCCTCACACCTTCTGACTGTTGGGGACTGGCTTGCGTGACATGCCGGCTTGTCTGGAGAATTGAATGACACGTTCTCGTAACATGGGGCTCCCATCCACACGTTCCAGGAGACGAGGAGCATATGCAATCTTCCCAGAGCAACCCTGGTGCCCAAACTTGGGCTCTACATGAATCGAGCAGAATCTGTTCTGCGCTTACAGCGAACCGACTACCCCAACTCGACCCCTCAGTCCCCCTCAGCCACGATTCATCCTCTCTATACCCTTTCTTTCTCTCGATCGCCTAGCGCCCTATCTACTATCAACACTCAATCGGTGCCCCTTGCTTCCGCCGCGCAAACTGCGCCGCTCCCCGGAAGCTCGCAAACGTTGGGTCAGCCACGCTATCGCCTCTCACAACCAACACTTGCCTTCCGCTGCTTCTCTGTCTCCCACAACGCACGGCTGGTCCTGTGCGAGAACTACAAGAACATGTTCGAGTGCTGGGAGCGGGTGGAACTGCAGACAGCCTTGCCGGTTTCACGAGGAGGTGAGGTGGTGAGGCTACGGCCGTCATTTGAGGGAACCGTGGCATCGTGGAGAAGTTTGTGGGCCCTCTAGAGCGGGCTGGCGAGTGCAAGCGCAGCGGCATCGCCGAGGGCGTCGCCGAGGGCGTGCCGACGTCTGGCGTCGCGGCCCGGGCGAGCTTCTTGTTGATGAAGCGGCGCCATCTGTGGCTTGGGGGCGTTGATGGGGCGGGCCATAAGAGGGTGGTCGTTGTGGAGATGCTGGACGATCAACCAACCAAGGTATGCACAAAACGTCAGGTAGGGTGTAAGGTAGCCTGCCTAAAACACGAGAGCCCGAGCTCGATGCCGGGCGCGTGGATATTGGCGGGCAGGCAGTTCTTGCATTTCTGCAGTAGTAGGTGGCGTTTACACCCGAGAGAAGAAAGACCATCAGATGTGGCGGCCTCACGGCTGAAGATGGTTGCCTAGGAGAGGCTGGAGAGCCCAGGCACACGTGTCATGTGTCTGGGGTGTTTCGATGGGACAAGAATTAAGATTCGCAACTCTGGAGAATGGAGAAATACCATCAGAACGGGTGCTCGACTAACATTATACGTATCTGATATAACTATTAAGCAGTGACTGATAATAGAAGATAGCACACTTATTAAGTAACATGTAGAAGGGTTAGTTATCTGTAGCTATTTAATATAGTTATACTCTCGGAGTATAGGGACTTAATAGCTAATATGGAACCAGGATGTTGCCGGCATGTCCTTTTAGGCTGAGGTTCAAAGTGTACGCCCATACGCCCCGACACAGACCTTATGACTCGTATTATTTAATTTAATAGGTGGATGGACGGCACAGATGACAGCGCTAGTGCGCCGAACTATATTTCCCCGCAATACCGCCGCGCCGCTAGGCGATCTTACCGTCAGCGTCAGTGGCTCACTGCCATCATGCAATGATACAACAAATAAAACGTAGCCGTGCCTACTCGCGGGCGGATTCACCGGCCTCAACGGTCCGTCTTCAGTGCTAAACGCATCCTGCCGTGCACAATGCTTCTCCTTTGGCTTCTTCCGCTCATGCTGCGCTGTGCAGCAGCGCTGGACTTCTCGGCGACGACCGGCAACATCTCGACCTGGAACCAGAGCGACTGGTCTTTAACGGCGACCAAGTACATCCCGGGGCATTTCCAGTCCCGCCTGTCCTTGGCCAACGGCTATGTCGGCGCCTCCGTTGCTGCGGCAGGGCCGTTCTTCGAGGTCGAAGTGAATGACACGGATCCCTCAGCTCCGCCGCCAACCAGTGGCTGGCCATTGTTTGATTCACGCATCTCCTTTTCCACAATCTCTGGGTTTTACAACGTCCAAAAGAATGCCTCTGGAACAAACTTTCCATGGTTGGGACAGTATGGCTGGGATTCATTCATCGCTGGCATCCCGCATCCCACGGCCATTGTCTTTGCCTTTGGCTCAGCGTGGCTTGACAGCTCGGCTACCAACAAGACCATCTCCAACTTTGCGCAAAAAATCTCCATGAGTACGGGTGTAGCTGAGTGGTCGTACACCTGGCAGCCCGTAAACTCGTCCACGTCGTTTGACGTCTTCTTCAGCGTCATCTTCAGCCGAGAGAGGCCAAACGTGATAGCATGCAAGGCGACCATCAACGCAACGGCAGACATAAACGGAACTGCCACGGACTTGCTCGATGGGCGCAGCGCAGCCCGGAGCTATCTTGCCAGCAAGGGCAAAGGGTCTGGGCAGAACGAGACCAGTATCTACTCGTCCGTGCATCCTCACGGACTGGCAAACGTTACGGCTTGGGTTGTGTCGACGGCCGATTTCCCGTCCACGGGTAGTCCCATACTGGCAAACGGATCGTTTGTCAGTACAAACGAATCGACCATTGGGCAGACGTTCAACATCAAACTCCGGGCCGGCCAGCCGGCAACCTTTTACAAGTACGTAGGCGTCGCGTCGACGGACAAGTTTCCCGATGCCCAGGCCGTCGCTCAGCGTGCTGCGTCGGCTGCGAAAGCCACGGGATGGGATGCTCTTTTAGCCGAACACTCCGCGGCATGGGGTGCACTGATGACTCCGGACTCGGTTGACAACTTCACCGACCCCGTGTCCGGGACTCTGCCGCCAGACCCCGACATACAAATCCTGCAGATAGCCAGCGTGGCCAGCACATTCCACATATTGCAGAACCTGCAGCCCGACGGCAGCGGGCTCAACGATAACTCGGTGTCTGTCAGTGGGCTGGCGTCTGATTCGTATGCCGGGCAGATTTTCTGGGACGCCGATACATGGATGGCACCGAGCCTCAACCTGGCATTTCCCAACTATGCCAAGCAGATTGCCAATTTCCGAGTCAAGCAGCATCCCCAGACGCTGGCAAACGCCGCGTTCAATGGGTACCCGAATGGCAGCGCCCTGTACTCGTGGACTGCTGGCCGTTACGGCAACTGTACTGCGACGGGCCCCTGCGTTGACTACGAATACCACCTCAACTACGATGTCGCATTTAACCTGCTGCAGCTATACAACGTCACGAAGAACGCAACATGGTTCAGTGCTGGGCCGGAGCAGGTTGTTTTCAGCGTAGCTGAGATGACTGCCCATCTTTTAAAGTACAACAAGACGGGTGGCGACTACTGGCTCCTAAACGCAACCGACCCAGACGAATTCGCAAACAATGTAGACAACCCTTCGTTTACGATTACATCGGCTAGCCAACTGCTACTGCGTGTCAACGATCTCTTGTTGGCTAGCGGGCAGCCGGCCAATGACACATGGGCTACGATTGCCGACAATATTGCTTTTCCGCGCGCCGAGTCGAATATCACGCTCGAGTACCAGACCATGAACAATTCAGTCAAGGTCAAACAGGCCGATGTTGTTTTGATGACTTATCCGCTCGGGTACGACAGGGACTATACGACCAACAATTCACTCCTTGATCTCGATTATGTGAGTCCGGGGAGACTGTCCTGAGACCAACCCCTGAACTGCAAGCTAATGCTGTATAGTATTCCATCAAGCAATCTCCAGATGGCCCGGCCATGACCTTTAGCGCCTTTGCTACCGACGCCAATGCCGTGTCTCCGTCGGGTTGCGCCGCTTACACCTACACTCTGAAGGCCTTCCTTCCGTACTTGCGCGAGCCATGGTATCAGTTCTCGGAACAACAGCTCGATGACCCCAGTCAAAATGGCGGTACAAATCCAGCATTCCCGTTCCTCACGGGCCATGGTGGTGCCTTGCAGATAGGTCCGTTCGGATTTCTGGGCGTCCGTACCGACCGCTCCGTCCTATTTATATCGCCCTCACTGCCGCCACAGATCCCACACCTCAAGATCCGAACCTTTTACTACGCGGGCGCTGCCTTTAACGCAATTATGAACATGACCCACACGTCCTTGACGCGGATACCTCCTCCCATGATGCTAAACGACACCTTTGCGGGAAAGAGTATGCCGTTCGTTGTAGGCTCAGCCGGCAGCGAGACCAACTATACCATCCGCGTCAATGAAACCGTGGCCATACCAAACCGGCTGTACTGGCAAAAACTGACATACCCTAACAACATCCTGCAGTGCCTACCGATCACGTCGCCGGACGAATATGTGGCTGGACAGCTACCCGCGGGGGCCAACGACGGTGCTCTCGCAACCAGCTGGCAACCCATGACCGTCGAGCCCACGAGGCTACTGATCAACACGACGAGCATCTCACCGCGGAAAGTGTCTGGGATATTCTTTGACTTTGGCGCGAGGCCCGTACTGAATGCCACTGTCTGGTTTTATAACGAAACGCACGGGATGGGAGTCGGCCCCCAGTTGTCTATCGATGGGCCCAAAACGAATGCCTCAGCGCTGACTGGCTTTGCTGTCGTGCCGGTGCAGACCAACACCACAAACATCGCGCTGGATGCTAGTTTGGATGTATGGAGCGGCGATTGGGTACAGCTTGCTGTAGAAGGCTGCGCGGGCTGTGATATGAGTGGGGGTATCGTGGGAGGAACGATTGCTGAGTTTGTTGTCTATTGAGCAGGCGATGAGCTGTTGTCAGGTCAGCTACAAAGTTCGCCTTTAGATAAATGACAATAGATGACGAGGTCTTAGTTGCGGGACTTTGATTAAACTGAACCAAAAGACTCACATTTGGAAGGCATCAAGTAAAAGAGTGAACCCGATCGAAGAGCTCTTATACCGCTGTCGGTATTTAGACTCAAAATATAGTTTAATCATGGATAATGTATCATTTTACCACTCGGAGCGAATGTATTAGTCGAGCGAAGACGCCACAGGAGTAGCACTCTTCTATCTACCACTACTCGCCCGAATCGGAGCACAGCATCGAACCCTAAGGCCCAACCAGCTTTCTTTTCCGTGTTCTAAGGTGTGTCCCATCTAAGGTGTGTCCCAAGGGACAAACCATTCGGAAACCTGGATGAGATATTAGGCATGACCTGCTTCCAGGCGGCTGTGGGCGCATATGTAATGCAGGGGTACGAACTACGAGAAGCTGGCTTTTGTTTTTATGCACCTCGCGGTGAGATACATGGCGTCTCAAGACTTCAGCTCCCACATCCACCAGAAGAATCGGTCAAACTCGCTCGCATCCCATTCAATAACGCCGAACAATTTATGAGTCTTCATCGGCGGCAGGTCATAGCGTCGTACTTTGTTACCGTCCCTTCGAGTGTAACACACCAATACCACTGCTAGCAAGTAACACCGCAGAGCTTCAATCGCGCCACAATCGCGCCAATCTAGGGCGATTCACCTCCCATTCTGAGATGGCAATACTGGTATTTCTACTGCATGATCATGATGAACGTGGAAAGTCGCGGAAATCGACAGAAGAAAGGGTTGGACGGTTCAACAGTATCCCATATGTATAGGAACAGAGGAGAATCAAAACTAGGACAAACTGCTACCCGTGGCATACTGGCGCTTGTTTTCCACACACTTCTCACAGAACAGAGAAGCGTGAACGCCAAGGAGGTGCAAAGCGCGACGCAAGCGAGAGGAGTCAATGCCCCGCTTGGTAGAGCAAGAGCGGCGCGAGAAAGAGGTGGCAAAGGCGCGAGAAGATGAGAACGACGCAAGAACCAGATGACCACGCTGGACGAATATCTACATTACTGCCACTTCCACCTCTACATGAAACTCAGGCTCACCGAAAAGTCCA
>LFRF01000002.1:45055-68765 GCA_001189435.1 Tolypocladium ophioglossoides CBS 100239 | reverse complement strand
AGAATTTCGAGGAGATCAAGAGAGTGTGTGGTAACAGGCGGCTCTTCCACCAAGAGAATACGACCAGAGATCTGGGAACGACCATATTTCGCAAACTGGCGGGCAACGAGAGTACCATCGAACACTTCGAGAAACTTGTTGTTGAAGACCCTGTTTGGGGAATTCTCAGTGTCGTACAGGACGAAGAGGAGCTACGCAGGGAGTATCAGTTTATGGGACTACGATTCAGCAACAACATTCGCGAATTCACGCAACACATTGACGTTGGTTGGCTTGGAGAGGAGGGCATAAGCGAGGAAAGGCTAGAGCGACGAAGGCGCACCGGGCCGAACAAACGAGTCGCATCCGAGCAGAAAGTCAAGCCACCACCGACGAAACCTGACGGTGCGGGGATCCGTACGAACCCAGACGGGACGAGAGCTTGGCTTTTGGCTATGACTGCAAGGCAGCCCACAAGGTTGCGGTTAAGTATCTCAAGCCAGCCATTACGAAGAAGCTGTTTTTAGAGGTCATGGAGCGGATCAACAGCAATAAGTCAAAGGGCGATACCGAACTACAGGAACAGGACAAGGCAGAAGCATGGGTTGCCATGGCACTGACTCAGGTATTCGACTATATGGTAAACTACGGTGTTGCATACGGCTACGTCGCTGCCGGCAAGTCCTTGATGTTCCTCTACATCGACCGAGCTAACCCACAGACGTCGTACTAGTGACAATCATGCCAGCCGCCACCAAGATCATCTGTAGACGAAGATCACGACTTCAATGTCTCAGTACGATACACCAAGTACACAAAGCACACTATTCCTTGGAGGCTCAATTGAAGCACTGAGAGGCAGAATGCTCCAAATCCCCGAATCAGACCATTTCTTCTTTCTACCATACTTGAGAAGTTGGCGTGATCGACTGCCGTATACAGCGGCAAATTCCGTTTACTTACTGATGGCACATTATTATATCGAGCCGGAAGGGTGCAATTGAGGCAATTTGGAGGAACAACTTGCAGGGAGTCAAAGTGGTCTGATCAGTCGGTACCCTACGGCTGCCAGCTGGTGGACAACAATACGCAGTGGTATGAGTCTTGGGCCCTATGAGTTTGCCACATTGATGAATAGCGTCTCTAATTTTGTTATAGTGTTGACCTTGAGCGAAAACAGCCTCGCCGAATGCGGCTCATTTTTCAGCTTGCCAAAGACTTGTTCCCTTCGTTCTCCGACACTGGCGCTAAATGTAGCAGTTGAGGTTTCCTCTGGCGAATGCTTTTCTCGGGTGAGATCACCCAATTGGACTCCTTCGATGCTCCGGATCCGTGATTGACGTGCATAATGGGCCGTTAGTGGCATGAGAACAGGAAAATGGCCCACCGCGTCTTCTCGTGGTCGGCGATAAGCAGGTCTCAAGATCGCCTCGGCAAGCGAAGAAGCCCGACTGCCGATTTCGTGAACTCAGCTTGCCATCGCCCAGGCACAAATTCACGGCTCGCTTCGACCAGTAAGGATACAGCGCCCCTCAGCTGCCCCGGTAAAGGACGAATCCATCCGCCGAAGCTTTAACACTTCCACGTTGTTGCAGCTGATTCGTCGGCGCGCTATCCACCGCGTACACCTTTACATCGTCACGGGCTTCATCAAAACCCACAAGGAACCACTCGATATTGTTGAAATGTCCGCGGACAAAGATGCATGAGCAGCGGGAATACGGCATAAGCGGACGGATGGTTGATGGTTCCGCGGAAGGCTGACGCCTCGGCCTAGGAGATATAAAGACTTCCGCCTTCTTCACTTTCTGTTCCTAATTGACACAGTGCTCCAAACTGTTTAAGAGGGAATTTGAAAAGTCATACAATTGATTCATTTGTTTCGCTATGGCGCCCGCAATCTTGGGAACTGATGGCCTGAGCTGTCCCTTTGTCATCCCCAACCATGACACTCCTCTTGGCGACGTTCTTCCGCGATGGTCGGCGTCGCACCTCAGCCACCCTGCCATCATCGTCACTCCAAAGACTGAAGACGATGTGGTATCAGCCATCCACCTAGCGAAGCAGAATGGGTTCCGCCTCATCCCTGGTGGCGGAGGCCACGGCACCTTTGTCCCAATCGACTCCGAGACCGTCTACGTGGACATGAAGGCTTTCAAGTCCATCGAATTGGACAAGCCATCTGACATCGTCCGGTTGGGAGCGGGCGTCTTGACTGGGGAACTACTCAAGTCCCTCGCCGCAGATGGACGCTACACTACGGTTTCCAACTCGAACGCCGTGGGCGTGGTGGGTAGCTTGCTCGGGGGTGGGACTACGTCGCAGAACGGCCTGCAGGGATTCATGGTCGACAACGTCTTGTCCTTCCGTCTGATCACCGCCGAAGGGAAGACCGTCGAGGCCAGTTCATCGTCGGCCGGGGAGGAACTTGCGCTCTTCCATGCATTGTGCGGCGCAGGCCATGGCCTCGGTGTGGTCACCGCCGCAACGATGAAAACGTATCCGATCGCAGATCTGGGTCTCTCGGAGGACAAGATCTGGACGCGTACTCTGGTCTTCCCGCCTCCGGCATTGAAGGACGTGGCAGAGGCCTTTGTCGCCGTTCAACATCCCGCCGGGCCATTGAACCTGCAGATAACCTTTCTCCGCAGCCCGCCAGGCACTCCCGCCGCCGGGTCCCCCATCATAATCCTGTCGGCGACATACTACGGCCCATCGGCTGATGCCGAAAAGGCAGCCGCTGGGCTTTTCGACGCCAGCCTGGTCCAGAAGGCGATCAAGGCAGATACTGCGCTGCTGCCGCTGTCACGCATCAACGACGGCCTGGAGCCGCTCAATGCCCACGGCGGCTTCAAGAGCATGAACGCCGCCCGGTTGGCAGCCCTGAAGCCAGAGTCCATCTCCGCGACCTTCGCGACCTGGCTGCAAACCACCGAGAAGCTCCCAGATGCCGGCAGGACTGCCTTTGTATTCCACAGGTTCGACCCAACGAAGCTGCAGAGCAACGGCGCCACGCAGCAGAGCAAGGACAAGTTCGTCGAGGGCCGCGACCGTGGCTTCACCGTGATGGCGGTGCCGTGGTGTTACAGCCCGGACTCGTGGGGCAAGCTGGCGGCATTTGTGGACGAGGTGCTGTCGATTTGCCGTCGGGGCGACGCGGGTGCTGCGCGGACGCTTCCGAATACGATGAAGCTGGGCGCCGACTTGGGGGAGCTGTTCAGTGACGAGAGAGTTCGTGAACTGCAGCGGGTGAAGAAGACGTGGGATGCCGAGGACGTGTTTTGGAGTCCTTATGCACGGTGAGGATTGCGGTCGTGCGGCTGCGACGGGTGACCTAGAAACGACAGCTGAGATGGCCTTGAATGAAAGATGGAACATGTAATTCGCATTTATCTATCTCGAAAATGCATCGACGTCAGAGCTGTCGGTAGTAGAATGCCGATTGGACGCTGTACGGCTGCCTCGCAGACATGCAGTCAGCAGTGCAGCATGTGCGTCACGTTATCTGCATGAGCTTCAACCCCGCGAGTGGAACGACGTGGACAAAAGCAAAGTCTCGTGCAGTCACTTTTTGGACATTTGCTGCTGCGCTTTGCCAACGATCAATCGACGTCGGCTCTCGTCGCTCTCACAGAGAGACGCATTGGTACGTGCGTACGGACTACTCACCGCACGCATGGCGACAGACACACAGTTCACCGACCTGTACCGACAGAGCAGGTACAAAACGTTCTTCCGCGCAGTGATTCCTGACGCCTTGTTAACAGACGCGTGCAAGCATCGGGCTCGCGCTGGTGGACGCCATCGACGACCTCGTCACCGTCGCGCAGCGCCTCGAGCCGCAGCTGGCAGTCAAGATCCTGCGCAGATTCGACCGCGCAATGTCGGCGGTGCTGCAGTGGGAAGTCCGCGACCGCCTCCGCTTCCAGGTGAATATGCCCGCCGAGCAGTCTGAGATGGCTTACGGCCGACGATGCGAACACGGGCTAACGCGGGTGGTCCCCGGGCACAGGGCAGCTTGGATACCTACCGGTTCTGCGACGAGGTTTGGACGTTCCTCGTCCGGGACGTCACCTTGAAGCTAGTGGACGGCGAGGGGGTCGTGCAGGCAAACAGGGTCAAGATCATTGCCTGCGCCCTGGCGAATGATGCTGCTTCTCCTTTGCAAAGCGAGCGCAAAAGGAGGCGAAGGTAGCAAGCCGCTACCGGCTACTATCCTAGGGACCCGTTCCCCGTATGCCTCTCAGTTGACATGGAGTCTCATTACCAGACAGAGATACCAGGATGCATGTAGAGAATGGCCGTTATATGCAAACGAGCGTCCCGTGACGGGCAAGAGGGAAAGAAATGGTGGCGAGTGACTTGGGGTTTAGGCCCCAATCGTGGTCGTCGATGTCCAGACCGTTGCATGGCGCAAATAACAAGAGCTCCCGACATTGCGCCGATGCAGCATCCCGGACTGGACGTCAGCCTGTGCGACGCTTGCCAGGACAGCATTCGTCTGTCTCGTCGGACACCGTTGGGCTTCAACAAGTCCAACGGCAGCAGATGGAACAGTCCAGCCGCAGGCATGGGCGTTGCGGAAGCGGATCCAACCCTGGCGGAGGCCGAGAGGTCGCCTCCACTTGTGGCGTGGAAATGACACGAGACATGGTTCCTCGTTGGGACGAGGACCAGAAACACGGCAAAACCTGCCCGTCTTGTCTTGCCGACGGTTTGTGGCCAAGAAAAAGAAAACAGCGAAAGAAGAAAAAGGACGGGGCTCGAGACGGGCCTCCCGAAGTCCGTCCCGGGGCTTGCGGCTCCGCTCGGTGACGAAAAAGGCTTACGGAGCGCCACGGAGGAGCCGGGGTCTATTGCATGACCCTCGAAGACGAGAAGAGGCAAGCCGTCGCGTGGTCCGGCGTCCAACACGCACGGGGTATTTTGGCTGCTTTTTCTCGCCCTCGTCTCGCTTGGACGCAGCGAGCTCATCTCATCGATCGCCAATGTCGAGCCACAGCAGCAGCAGCAGCAGCAGCAGCCACTCGGACAGGTGAGTCGAGATCAAGACACGTCCGCAGGATGGCAAGACAAAAAGAGAGGCATCCGGAGTCGGAGCGCCCGCTGATTCGCCCGGCTTCCCGAAGCATTCCATTCTGGGAAGCTGGAACGAAGCCCTCAACAACGACAATGGGCCCGGCTGAGACCACGACTAAGATGAAGCACCACCTCGTCTGCATGGGGCATCCTGTCGCGTGCGCGCCACGGCATGTGCATCGCCATGTCGCCAGGGTGAGGTCGTCGTATTTGCAACACAGCATGAGGCCCTGACGCAGTCGGGGCGGGCCTTGTGCCGTGGGCGTCGTACGATTGGAGACACCTGGTATTCGGGAGGTCTGGCCACGGCGCGTCCTCGGGCTTGGGGGCAGCCGACAAAAATAGACGTGCACTCGACTTACAAATGCAAGTTTGCGGGAGTGAGGCTAGGGCGGGTAGCGTTGAGCCTCCATCTCCGACGGAGCCGTGACGACAGGCTGCAGGGGCCTCACGCGCACGCCTCGCTCGGCATTTTCTTCCAATTACCAGGGGATGCCTCCGCCGCGACGGGACCCTGCGGACGCGTGTTGTTGCTCGCGTGAGGTGGCGAGGCGAGGCATGCTGTGAGAAGTTGACCTGTCCTGCACCGTACTGTGCGGTGCTCAACTGACGCCTCTCGCTACGTCGTAGGCATTATCGAAAGCCACCGGCGAGAAGATTCAGAGCTACTCCGGACGAGTGCTGCGTGCGCCGTAGCACCAATGATGAACGGCGTGCGGGCCCGCGGAAGCTTCCAACTCAGCTGCTGCTCTCCCCAGCACTCACCGAGCAAACATGGTTCGTGGCGCGTACCACAGAAGAGGCAACAAGACACGAGAGCATCAGCCGGGGGGATCACGCGACGGCGCGTGCTCCTGCGACACCTCGGCGCTCATGGACTGGCCTGGGCTGATTCGCCTCTGCCCCGGCTCGTGCATTGACTGGCTGGAGGGCATGACGACAGATTCAGGGTCCACGATTTTGGCCGATCCTGCTGCTCTTGGTATTCCGGCCGCTGCTGTTGGTTCTCGGGGTCCTCGAGGGCTTCGAGTTCCGAGAGCGGCCCGCACGCACTGTGCAGTAAAATCCGAGATCCAATCTCGTCTTGATGGCCGACGACCCCGTCGGCTCCGGGCCGGCCGTGTGCGAGTGTGGACGCCGATGATTAATAACTCGAGTGAGGGCTAATTCACTCTTGCGGTGGTGGCAGGCAACCACACAGCCAGAAGCCATCACCAACTCTCCTCACTTCCCCTCACTGGACACGCCTCCCAACGCCGCCACAACTCTATCTCCTCGCTTCCCCGGGCCATTGCCATTTTGAGTAGTGTGGAGGCTCGTCCATTTGCCAACTCACGCTGCTCTCATTGGGGTGGCTGCGGCCGTGCACTAGCTGCACCGCGTTTGCTCTCCTCTTCCGGGGCAACTGCACATCCAACTGCCGCTTGTTACAGCCTTGCCTGGCTGTCCGGGATCCCCTCGCAGCATCGAGATGCCCAGCCAGCCCAATAGCGGCAGATTCGTGCGTCTTGGTGTAGCTTTCCGCACCGAGCAAAATGTTGCACTTCTATCAAGGCTGGCGCTGCACAGTGTTGGGTCCACGTGCGGTGCATCGCTGTTCGGCGCCGGCGGCGCGTCGATGCACTAAAGCGTCCACTGGCCGTCCCACCGCAAGCCACTGCGCGTTGGCTGCTGCGTGACTGGCGGGCCCCGTACTGGCACTGTGCAGATCCACCACAAGCCCAAGCCAAGGTCACTCGGGTCCCCCGCGGCCTTTTTTTTGTCCCTTCCCCAGGGCTCTGTCTTGGAGCAGGCCCCCCCCTGCCCAAAACTTCACTCAGGTCTCACCCGCCTCTCATCTCTTCCTCTTCCTCCCACCACTCTTTTCCACCCCCCGTCGACATCATCCCACGCGCCTGTCCGATCTCCCTGACCGAGCTGCACGCTCCCCGATCTCTTCTTTTTTTTATCAACCGCGTCCTCCCCTTACTTCTTCTCTCGCGGACCAGTCGACAAGATGGCGATTCAAGTCCAGCTTGTTTCTTCCAAGATGAAGTCCAGCCCGTTGTAGGCGCTGCCGTTCACGCGAGCACCCGTCCCCGGTTCTCGAGCCGGCCGGTGCTCTCTCCGACACGTTTCAACTTGCACGACGATTAACTCTTTCGACACCTCATCATCGACATCGCTTTCACTCTCTCCCTTTGCTCCGAATTCCTCTAATCGACGCCGTACCTACCACCTGTACCTACCAGACTCTTCAACCAACGGGAACACCACCCCTCCTTGTTTGTCTCCTGCAGGCCCGTCGTTTGCTGTCCGGCCGATGGTTATCGTGGACGACACATCGGATCAGCACCAACGGCGCGACGTCCGTTTGCATCCGACTACACCGACTCGACAAAACAACGGCATGGCCTCCAAGAGAAACTCGCGAGTATACGTCGACGACGGACAGCGCCGTGAAGAGGGCCACCAGAAGCCCATGGCAACGCCCTACGGCCCGCGAGACGACTCGCGTGGCTCCATCAAGGACGACCTGCTGCAGTTAGCTCAAGAGATGGAAGAGGGACAGTGGAACGGCACCTTGCCCCGAGAGGTAGTACCCAACGCAACCCGCTCCCAGAGCATCATCGGTGGTCCGAGAGAAACCACAGTATTGGGGACGTCTAGTAATAGGATTGGCGACAAGACAGGTAAGCAGCTGACGCCTAGCCCTCGACTGCCCTCAGCCCCGAATGGTGCCGCTGACCATCCCTCTACAGCGACGATAGCGGCCAAGGTGTCCATCGCCGCACGGTCGGTTGAATATCCCGCTGCCCCGACGAGCGGGCGGCCCGCCAACTTTGGCGTGGTCGTGCCGGGCGTCTACCGGAGCAGCTATCCCAAGCCCGATGACTATGGCTTTTTGCAAAGCTTGAAGCTGAAGACGGTCTTGTAAGACACGACTCTGCCCCACTCTTCGCCTCGACGTACAGTGGCTAACGTCGTGCCAACAGAACGTTGGTCAAGAGGGAAGAGCTCGACCACGAATTCGAGTCCTTCACCACTGACAACGGCATTCGCCAAGTCATCTTCAACATGAAGGGCACCAAGAAGGAGGCCATTCCCGTGGCCACCATGGCCTCCATCCTCGAGCTTGTCCTGGATCGGCAAAATTACCCGCTGCTTCTCCACTGCAATCACGGCAAGCACCGCACCGGCTGCGTCGTTGCCGTCGTGAGGAAGCTGTCGGGATGGGCCCTCCACAACGTCTTGGACGAGTACAAGACGTACGCCATGCCCAAGATTCGTGAATGTGACGTCGACTCCATCAGCGCCTTTCAGTCGTCGTCGCTCCAGAGCTTGACGTATGAGCCCGCACGCTTCAGCCCCGTACAGATTCGCACGTTTTTCCGGACGCTGCTCTTCTCGACCTTTGTCATGGTCCTGTGGCTGGTTTCGGGGTCGCAGATGAGCGCGGCGCCCGACGAATTCGCGGCCTGACATGTCGAAGGGCCTGCTCCCATGGCCACGGACACTTCGACTGCGACCGGAGGTTGACACCCGACCACGACCACAACAAGAGCCCGCAAAAAAGTGCATTACGAGCAAGGCAGTGCAGATTTGGAGAAAAGATATCACAAGACATAGATTTTGGTGGGATGGGAAGTCAAAGAGTCAGGACTATGCATGCATTTGCGGTAGAGCAGCCCAAATGGCTGGGCCTTGGGCGGAGAAGACTGTTTTGGTTTCTTGCGTCGATTGGGTCATGGGAACAACGGAGAGACGGCCCAAGATTGGGAGATCAAGCGCTGAGACCATCTTGCGGCGACGGCGTTCTGGGGTGAAGTGCATACAATGAGCACGACTCGCGTCTTTGCAGCCCGGGTTAGCGAGTCCTGAGTGCAAGAGCTTTGTTTCCACTGTGTTTTCTTGTTTTCATGTTTCGTTGTTTCTTTTGTTGTACAGTAGTACGTCTGGAGCAGACGGCCGCCATCGTGAGTGGGCGGCTTGTACTGGGTAGCGAAGACCGCTGTCTTCGAGCATTATCTTTGTGCGCGAACCGAAAGTCTAGCCGCTTGCTTCCCTGGTCGCTCGTCGTGGCCAGGTACTCGTCCTTTTGCCGTAGAGTCATGGCGTCCCGGATCCTCTCGCGGCTCCTGTTGCGCTAGATSTAGGACTCGATGAGCACCGTGAAGAAGGCATTCTAGGCGGTGATGCCTAGGATTTGGGTGTTGCCTCGATTGTAAAGGGGAGCGTCGTCTCGGCGGTAGATCTAGCAGGAACACGGAGCAAGTCCACCCATCAGTCACATTGATAAACACGGCAGAGACGGCTTACATGCACTCCCACGATGCTGCTCCCTGCACACGCATGTTGTACTCTGCGCTTCCGACGGTTCTCGTCTGCACCGATCCAGCGTTTCGAGACGCCAGGCAGGAGTTCAACGAGTCAGTCTACGAACCAAGAAACGCATTTGCAAGAAGAAGGGGCTGACCGAGTATATAGTGCACAGAAGGATAGCTAGCAATCAAAACGGTCACGCCATACCACACCCACGCCTCCGCATCGACAGGCAGCGCGCGCAGCCCGAGGAACAGCGGGAACAACCAGGTTGAGCAGAAGAGCGTGATGCCGAAGTGGTTGTCGATGCGCTCCGAGACGGGCGTCCAGAGGAGCAGCTGGGCGATGAAGCGGCAGTAGGTGGGGATGGTGAGCAGGTTGGTCTCGAGGTGCCGAGACCGAGGCCGCGCAGGTTGATCGGCAGGTAGTTAGTTCATGATGGGGATGACGGGCAGCAACAGCGTCAGGCCGAGCAGGTAAAGCGGCCAGAGGAGCGGGAGGGTGAGGCCCTCGCGGTTGGGCATGCCGCCCTGTGGGATAGAATGTCAGACGGGCGATGCTCCCCCTTCCCGCTCGGGTCGTCCCAAGGTGCGCGAGTCGAGCTAGCCCCGTTCATTCAGCATGAACTGTTAGGAAGCGGGCAGAGGGTTGAAGGAGAGGCACCTTTCGGACGAGCCGGTCCGCCTCCTTGTGCGTCCACTCGGCCGCCGGATCGTAGCGATGCCGGCCCTCATACTCGGCCTACAATGAGCTCGTACAGCCGCGTCGAAGCGCCGCTCGCAAAGACCGTGATTGCGACAGACGTAAGCCGCGGCTTCGGCGTCCTGGAGCCTGACGACTCGGACGAAATGTTGAAAACTGGGCGTTGAAGCGTCCCCAACACTCGAGCTTAATGGACTCGCCATAGTATTATGACGCCAAAAGAGGGGGGAAAGAAAAGAAAGACGGAAAGGGGAGTGACAAAGGCCATTTAAAGATTCGGCAGGCGAGACACGGCAGTCACGGGTGTTGCCCACGCAAGCGTTTCCCGATGAGGTGAAGAAGCAAGCTTGGCCAAGTAAGTGGCTATCATGCATCTCGGCGCATCGCCCGGTTGCCCAATTACGAGTGCAGCTTATCCAAGCACAGCGCCGTATCTCGGTTTCAGTCCGCCGCCAATTGGGAAACAGCCGTTGCTGAAAGTGCCAGGGCCCGGCCTCTTTTCAGGTTTCTGCAGCCCGCTGACGTCGCACTCTGCTGGGCATGGCGGCGTGGCGTCGGCGATCATGTCAACGAGGGGAACTCGGGCGGGTCCTGCGGGACCGGTCTGGACCGGTTGGGGGCCTTGCTTGTGTGACCCGACGATGTTCGCCGATCAGCATGACCTTGGCAGCGGCAGAATGGCCCCGAATGCGGAGTGCGGAGTGCGGACCGTTAGCTGAACGTGACTGTCTTACTACACGCTGACAAAACCTCCTTGGAGATCGGTAGTTTGTCACTACCAGTACCTCGTACGTTATCTATACATGTATTCTGTTGATGCACTCTGCAGTCGTGCTATCAAATAGCGCTCCTGATATCTCCTCAGGCCTCCGAGCGTATCAACAAAGTGCATCCCAACCCCGAGTCCCTTCATTGATCGCAGCCACTTCGTAGGTTACTTGCTCAAATCGTTGAGACTCGGGAGGCTCCGCTTTTCCAAAATGAGCCTGCGAGGGCTGAAGGCGGAGACTCATCTCAGGCGCGCAGTGGGGGTTTTGTCTCACTTTTCTCAACCAATGTCCCATAAGAGCAATATGGAGAGAAGAGGAGGCATAGAGTGGAGGGGTGTCCAAGGTCCCTGGTCCCGCGTTTCCCAACGTCGATCCCAGCATCTGATCATCGTGGGGAAGCCATCACATCGTTTACCGAGGAGAGCGGCCGCACCCAGGCCCAGAGCCACCTTTTGATGGGATGGCAGGACGCCGAGGCAACAGGGCCGTGGAGCGCCAGCGATTTGAGGTGGCTCAAAGAAGGCCGCTGGCTGCTGTAGATTTGCGAGATTTGCAACACGGCGCCCCAGACTCGAGCTTAGAGGTAATGGAGAGCCAGACATGCACGCTCCAGTCGATCGCGAGAGTCGGAAAAAATATGTGCGCATGCTTTGCATACTGTGGAGAGCACGCTCAACGTATTGCTTCACGACAGATTGGAACTATGGGCATCAGATCCTGCGAGTGAGCTACATGACACCGGGGAGTTGAGGACCCGCGAGTACATGTAGAGTCAACCACGACCACGCCCACACTGTTTTATCTAAGAAGTGAGGTATGCGGGCATTGCCCTACCCAGTACAGTCGGCACGCACCACAGGCAGACAAGCAGACCGCCGCCTAAAGGCTGCATGACAACAACAGGAGTGTCTGGCATCTGCTGCAACACGTCTTAAGCATATTGACAATATCACGGACCAAGTCCGTGGCCGTGTCAGCTCGTTGTCTTTGTCTTGCCGTGCCCAGGCGTCATGGCACTCCTCAACCGTTGACTTCTCGACTCATACTCGACACAACCATAAATCCGCCTCCAAGCAAAACCTCCAGAGCATTCGATCAAACTCTCGCTCTTGAGTCTTGCTCAAGCCTCGTTACATCATGAAGGTACGCTCGGTAGAAAAAACCCGCGTAGACCGGTTCCCTGATTCGCGGACTCCTGATCGCACTGAACGCTGCGTGCGCCCTCGCAGCCCCGGTGGCCCCAAACCAGCCGGGGTGGAAGCACGGGACCAGAAATGGTAATATTGTCCGCCACAATAAACTGCAGAGGCCCCGTACCAGGCGGAGTGCAACGACCGGGGCACATTCCATCGGCCTCCTGGGCAGCTCTTGACACGATTTGTTGGGTTGGAACAGACCCTGGATCGCGAAAACAGAAAACCACAAAAAGACGGACGAAGACGGGGGACTCTGGCTATACATAGGCATATAAGGCGACATATATGGCCGCCGAAACAGATGGATCAGTCTTAGCAATCAAATTCTTGGTTTTCCTCCCATTTTGAGAGTGACCTTTCTTGTGTCTTCTCGGTCTTTGTCCCTTGAATTACTATATGCAGTCTTGTCAGTCTGCCTTTCCTCTTACACGACGATCCTCTGTTCTCGGCTCTTGGTGTGATCGCTCTGCCTCAATAAAACAGTCGAATGTTTTGCGATATCCGGTAATGATGTCTGTGATTAAAACAGCGCTGGCTACATGTATTCAAGCATGGTTATGAATGACCACCACGATCGTATAAGCGCCGCCTTTCACGCCAGAGTATCTACGCGAATTTCGACAAAGGCTGCCCTCTGTACGAAGCTCGAAATACTCGGACATTGAGGACTAAGAGGACATGGAGAGTCAGACCGCCCATCATGGCCAGACCCACACTATTACAGGAGTAAGAGGCGGGTGGAGCGGTTGCTTTAAAATGTGTATATCCCAGCTCTTGAGTCACTAGCTAGTAATATGCGCCAGTACCAATCATAGCCATGAGATGTGCTGTTGGAAGGGGGCTTCGTGGTATTATTGATCCACTCGTGCCACCACTCTCGCTGCGGCACAGCCGTTCACAGCCCTTCTTAATAATGCCTCGCGGCTTACGCACCTTGATTGAAGGAGAGAGTCTGACTTTAGTGGTCTTTGAGCTTCACGAGTGCGCCCTCAAGCTCACGAGCCGCTTCCCTCGATACAAGTTCAAAGCTCTCCGTGAAAGCATTAGATTCAATGGAGGCAAAGTCAATGGTAATAAACTCTCTCAGAGGTTCTGTCAAGCCTTGTGGCGCGCCAACGGTCCGAAAGCCAGAGCGGGGCGGGGCCAATATTACCGCTTTGCGCGGAAACGGTGCGGCCTGTGCATGATTAATGTCAGTCGAGCGACGGAGAGCGACAGGTTGACATGCAAGAAATCCAGCTTCATCGGATCTTGAATCAGCCCCAGCCCAATCCGTCGCATGATTGCAGACTTCATTGCATTGCCAACATCCGGCTCAACATAAGCAAATCCTGATTTCGGCTTTCGCAGAAAACAGCTCTTCGATAGTTGTAAATTCTTCTTTTGCGCTGTGAAAGGCACGGATCGTAATCCGTACTCCGTACAAGCGCAGGTGTCCCCTTCTGTCACAGGGGATGCCATTGGGAACGAAGTGGAGGATACAGAGGTGATGTGACGCACGCAAGCCGTCACAAAGCTTGCAGCCACTTCGGTACGTACCAAACTCTTTCCTGGTGAGAGAGAAAGAACGTACGGCTCTGATTGCTGCCCTTGTTTCAGCTGACGCGCTTGCGACCGACCAGCTGGGAACGTCGCAGCAAAACCGCTCTCGATGGAACGTATCTCTGAGGTATCGTTGACGGCATTTGCCCGACGGCACGCGTGGCGGCATGGCCCGCGTGATAAACCAACGGCTGTATCCCAGTACTTGTCGGAACTCGCCCGACGTCACGAAATTCGCGCGGGCAATATTTCCAGCCGCATGCAGCGGGTTCTGAACAGACAGGGCCTTCAGGTCTGGGCCCTGCCTGGAACTTTTCAGTGTGGCTGAGCCCGCGGCCGTCAACGGCTGGGGACAAACGCCCGCGGTGCCAGATTGGCTGGCCTCCAAAAGTTGTGGAAACAATGATGCCGACGAGCCATTTTCTGTCAACGTTGTTTTTTTTTCATTCCGTTTTTTCTTGCCAAACGGGAAGCCATATGCGGTGGGACTTGTCCGGAAACGGCAAAGACATGTGATTTCCGCTGAACACCAAAAGCTGTAAAATGCAAGACATCCCTCGCGAGCTGGCCAGTGCTTGTTCCAGCACCTGCCACCGTATCGTGCCCTCCAGCCCAAATCAATCTACGTACACTTGTTTGTGCCTAAACGCCTACTCATGTTCGATTTTGCCGCGCCATCCAAGCTCCTCGCTGCAAGAGCACCAGCAAAACTGGCGACCCGTTTCAGCACCTGTGTCTTCCCACCTGCAGAAGAAGTTTGGCCACCATAAGACCTCCATGGTGCTATATCCTTGACCGGCGACGACAATCGAATGGAGAACTCCTTCTTGTCAACTTGAAGGCAGTTTAAACAGTTAAACGAAGGATAAGCTCCTTGCTGTAGAGTACGCTGACGCGCAAAGTTCAATGGGCGAGCTGGAAACTGACGGCGCCTCGTAGACGTACTTGAGTTCACGAATTCCGAATCCACGAAATGAAGCCAATTCGAGAGATACTTGCCTCGCCGGAGGCGAAGAGGGCCATTGAGGGTGTCGCACCCACGCAGCATGTGGACCGTGCTTCGAAGGGGACCGACGAAAAGACTACCATCGTCTCAACAGAGGTTGTCGAGAATCAAAACATCACCGGCTATGTCGAACAGACAAAGGAAAGAGCCTTGGACCGTGGGCTTGACTGGCTCGTCAGAGCCTCCGGCTCCGAGCCGGTTTTCCTGTTCATCGTTGCCGGTCTTCTGGCCTGGGCCTTCTTGGGCATCCATTACGGCGATACGACGGATTGGGCCGTTCTCATCTCCGACATACAAGCCATTGTCAGCTACATCTTCGATTCGTTCCTTATGCGTCATCAGTTAAACGCGTATGAAACGGCTCTGCGTGTTTCCGCTATACTGAGGTCGCGTAATATCAGCAATCAGAGAATGTTGCGACAGGTTCTGGGCAGTGGACAGTACCAGCGGGCAAGCTCGGCAGACGTCGAAGTCCTTGGCCATGCGCAGTTTGCAGCTGGTCTCCCAACGGAGAATTGGGTCGGCCGACTCACCAACTTTGCTTCCTACATCATGGGTCACATTGTTACTGTCGGCTTATACTGGGTGTGCATCTTCGTCTGGATTGGCTTTGGTCATTACTGCGACTGGAGCGACACCTGGCAGCTGTACATCAACTCCGCCACGTCTGCTCTGATGGTGTTGATCTTTGCCTTCCTGGCCAATGTCCGAGAGCGGCATAATCTCTACATCAAGAGATGTCTGCAATGTCTCTTTGAGGTTGATTCTGCCATCGAGCTCAAGCTACGGACGATGACTGGCGACGACATGCCGAACGAAACAGTTGTTATTCCTGCCCCAAAGATGAACAGAGTCCAACGAGCTATCTTTTACTACGCTGATCTCGTTGGTACTCTCACGGGAATTGCGATACTGATCATCGTCATGGTCGTGTGGGTGGTCATTGGTCCCGCTATGCAGTTCAACTCCAACTGGTGGCTCCTGATCGGTACTTATGCGGGCCTGGTTGGTCTGAACGACGGGTTTGTCCTGCGCAACGTCCAAAGCAAATTCAACGACTACGAAGACGAAGCGTTCGAAGAAACCAATCTCTCAGACAAGGCCATCTTCGAAGACATCTCAATACCGGATCCAGCAGAGGAATATGTCCAACACAAGACCCTGAGCTATCGACTTTCCATGGCCATGGGCGTAATCTGCGCCCATGAAATCACCGTCATCCTGGGAGTCGTTTTGATTATCGGCCTCCTCGTTGGTGCGAGCGCCATGAAGTGGACCACCGCGGGGCAGCTCCTGTGCAATATCCCTCCCAGCATCATCGAGTCGTTCTTCATGATGATTCTTATTACGGGTCACAATTTGGCTGAGTCGAGAAAGCGTGTGGATCTTCACAACATGTACTTGCGGCGGCTGAAGGTTCACGCCTACGTCAACGGTTTAGAGCCATCGGCGACAGCACAAAGTTATGGTCAGCAGAATGAGAAGGCGCTTTGAGCTGTCTCCAGCCAAAGGGGACGTTTGCACTCCTTCCGAAATGGCAAGTGGGCTCTGCCAGCAGACTATCTTTGTTGTTTCCGAGTCCAAATAGCTAACAGACCTCGTGCAGCGCAATCGCTCGTATAGCGACGGCACCTCTCGGGAGCAATGATCCGAAGAAAGACCCTACAAACGGGGAATGGCAACACATCACGTCAACCATGGCCTGCACCCTAGATAATGCGGGAGTGATGGGATCAAGCTAGGCGCTGATGAGTTTCGTAGCAGATGATCGGTCCGTTTATCTTCTGTCTCTCGGGGTTCGCATATCTGTGGACATTCTGAAGACGACTTGCACTCATTCGATGCACTTGACTTTCTGTTTCTGCTTTGCGGGTCTGCTGATGAATTGACGTTTCGTCATCTCAACTCGCCTTGCTGCCGGACGACCATCAAGGTTATAGGATTGCCTGACAAAGCGCGCGCGGTGGCATGTGTCGCGAAATGGATTGTCATGGCGGGTTGAGGACGAATCTGATTTCACTAAAAGTTGAATGTCTAGCTGCCAACTGTTAGCTTACACTCATTTGATTGCAATATATTTGTTGTGCTGGTGTTTTACCTTGCGGTAGGAGCTGCCTTGCATTGTGACTGCCGGCGGTCCCGTCAGAGGTCTAGACATGACGTCCAGTGAGGGAGTGTCATGGTCGAACACACGGAAGGGCCCTGTTCTGGCATTGACTCTTTTAATTCGCGTTCTGCAGAACTTCCCCTGGTCCGAATGGGCCGCATACAGTCAATCCTAGCAATTGTTCTATCTTACAAGTTACAGTTCAAACACTTCCTCCTCGACGTAAATATCCCTTTCTCTAAGGTTGCCGCCTCTGCAGCTTTTCTAGTCTCTTGTATCAGCACCCTGGGACCGCATACGCCGCATCCAGTCCAGCGCGTGCCCTCTTTATTTGGACGAGCCAAGCTGCGACATTAGGTCGGCCTGTGTTGATGGTCCACGGGTGCTCGGCTGGTTTGAGTGTTCGCATCTCGTACGACTCCTCTCGACTAAGCGTGTCAGGTGTTGATGCAGAGCTGGCTGTTGTGTGGATAGTCACGTCCAAGGTGGCGGGGACTTCCTCCCGCAGAGATATTGCGTGGAGTTCCCGTAGCCCCTCCTGAGACCACTGGATGTGGCGGTTATCCTTGACGATCCATAGAAGATGAACATGGGACACAGCTTGATATCCGGATGAGCTAGAAGCGGCCTTCTTGATGAGGTGCGACGCAATGCTGATGCCCGGGGGGTTGCCGATGCCGCCAGCGACCAGAACCGTCACTGGCAGTCTGCCCCATTGTATCCTGCCGACACCATAGGGACCTTCCAGGCGCATAATTGTCCGACTCTCCCTGGATACTGCTGTCTGTGAGTCTCCTTTGCAGTCGTCGTGTGCGTGTTGCACACCCTTGTATAGCCTCCCAGGCCTCTAACCACAATCGTAGCAATGTCACAAGTCTCTCCCAGCGCGCTCGCAACAGTAAATGGATGCCAATTCAAAAACGACACGTTCGGAATCCGCACCCAGACGACTTGTCCAGGATGCCTCGTCCTGATGCCCCTGACCTTGAACTTGGTGACATCGCCTTCATAGTGCGTCACGCTATCCACCTCGATACGCCGGAAGTTGTACGCAAAGCGAATCGCCCGATCAACCAACCAAAGCGAGAACCCGGGAAGCAGGAACTCGGGCCCATTTGTCGTGTGAATCAGCGCCCCGACCATGAAGACAAAGAACAGCGCGTGCGCATAGTAGAAGACCTCGAAGCCACGGCGGCGCACGACCGGCAGGGCGGTGAGGAAGATGAGCACTAGGCTCACCCACGCCATGGCGCCGACGGATGTGCGCATTGACAAAGCTGCTCGTGAGCTGATCGGTGCTGGTGTTGTGCATGACGTTGTACGCAAAGTGCGCGGCGCCGTGCGCGACGGTCGCGAGGCCGGCCCAGTGGTGGTAATACTGCAGAGCACGGAGGTGGGGCTTGCGCAGCGCGAGAGCGAGGTGATTTGTGCGCGCGCCGAGGAGCAGCGCAAGGCCGCCGTTTGCGATGGTCAGCCAGCCGTAGAGCTTGTAGTCGGTCGTGTACTGGTTTTCGTTGGGGCCGAAGACGACGTTGAGCGCGGCGAAGGCGAGGGAGCGGAAGAGGTCGGCGGCGTGATAGCTGGTCAAGAGGGGGATGGACGATGGAAAGTTAAGAAGCTTGTGGACGAGTACGGTGAGTTGCCAGTGCGATTCATCCTTCTTCGGTTGCGGTCCGTTTTACATGTAGACATCGTGAGGTGGTGGGTACTTACCGTGTTGATACTTTAGACTTAGGTACGCCGGCAGCCGGAGCAAGCTTTCGGCGAAGAGTAGGCCGATGGGCAAGGCAAAGTACGCCCGCGCGGCGACGTATTGGTCTTGGATGACGGGTTGAACCATGCTACCGGTCTACAAGAGCGAGTGTAGCGATGACCGTGGCCTTGTTGTAACACTGGTCGTAACGGAATCCATGGCCCACGGCCAGGCCTCCCCACGCAAAGGAACGAATGCAATGAGTATGGTAGTAGACGAATACGACTGGAGGGAGTAGAGTAGTCATAACAGCCAACTAGAGCGGAGCGATAGGGCTGATATCGTTATGCATGGCACATGCATACGCTTGAACATTTAAGCATTACATGACGGGGTCACCACCCGAGAGGCATCGAAGCCGGGAGGATTTATTTCTTGCAGGAAGTAAACTTACTCCTGTAAATATTCTTTTCTGTCGATAGATACATAACGGTCTTGGACCTCCACTAGGCAAGTAATGATTATTTGACACGGGAGTGTCTGTGCACTTGTAAGACTATCTACACGGCAGCAAACACATTTGCCGGTAGTCGGTTCCACCGGAGTGGCATCTTCTTTGTTCTGCTCCCCGGGGGAGTTCAGCATATGATTTCTGCTCGCATTCGTTGCGTGAGCACCTTGGAGAAAGCATGGGAGTTCGTGCAAGCGCCTAGCAGACACAGAGTGTGTCCTTTATAACGTAGTGTTATTGCTTGGCTTGGCCATTTCATTTAACCCGTCACGATATAGCAGAGCCTGGAGGAGGACCTGGGTGTCATCATTACTGCAGGACGCAGTCGAGTAGACTGCCCTCTTATATTTCCCCGAGGGAGATTAGGGACTAAGCGTTGAGGCTCATTGATGAGCTGGAGGCATCGTACTAGCGGGGCGAGCAGTGCCCACGTGGTGGCTCTGTATTATTCCTACCGGGTGGTCGTTCTCGGTTTCTTGCCGTCAAGGATGTATCGGTGTGCACCGATGACCCTGACACAGAGGTGGCCAGGATTGTGCGGGAAGCACCGCAGATAGTGAACTATGAGACACTAGTAGCCTCGATACTATGGCATCTTTACATGTGGCAAAAGGTCAGGGGACGCGTGGATGCATCGGGCGAGGGCGTGCCGAGCATTTGCTTTGTCTTGGATCCGAAGGGTGTCCTTGATGTATATCGTAGACTCTTTACCACCACCAGAGGTAGTCTTCTTCCTGTGACAGGCACGGAGCTGCGGACGGCGATGAAAAAAATCCATGTTGCTGACCTTGAGGAGGGAGAGTGGGTAACACAGATGCGGGAGCTGGACAAGTGGGTCAAGAACTGGCACGTCAGTTACCGTCGGTTGTTTACGTCTGCAGACGCGGAATAGTTTCCTCTTTGGGAAGTGGTGATAGCCTCACTTTCAAAATACACACATGTGACTTTGACTATACTCCCACATGTGACTTGATCTAATTGAGTGACCCAAGTGACTGTGCTCAACTAAACTCCACAAGTGAAGTGGTAGTAAACCAGATACTTTGTTGGCCACGACTCTGAGCGGGGCGAGTACCTCGGAGAGGTATCTCTGCTAAGAGATTGGGAATGAAGTGACCTATTCCCTTACATCTGGTGTTCTGCAGAATCCAACATGTTCATTCCATTCTCATTGGTCGTTATTACCAGCACGTTCATTTCATTCGGTGCTATGACAGGTCTGGCCACGGGCCACGATTCCCCTATAACCTTTTGAAATCGGAGCACACCGCGATGGGCCAACCTCTTCCCTCACCCCCTGCCCCTAAAGAAACCACCCGGTTTCGACTGCTGCCAACTAAGGTACAAGCATCAAACATTTCATGCCCCGCCATTCGCAGCCATTTCCCTACTATATGCAGTTATTCTCAAGAAGCAGCTGCTATTACTTCATTCGAAGTGAGGCCAGGGTGAATGGGGATGAGGTCTTCGTGTCCGGAAATGCCACCATATTACTTCCGCTACCTACGAAGTAGTACGAAGTGGTCCGTACGATTGACTCCTCCTTTGCAGGCACAGCCGAGTCATGTGACCTTTGAGGAGGAAGGCATATTACACAATTTCCTCTCTTGCACACCAAGAACACCAAGGAAGACAAGTATCACACTCAATAAATCTATTTGAATACCCTCATGGTTTTCCTCTCGACAGCGAAGGGCCCGCTTTCCAGCGCCACACCGCCTTTCTGACAGGTCCTGGCGCCGCTTGAACTGCATGGCTGCCCAGTATGGCGTCTGTGTAGCACGTCGAATAACACTGGTTGGCTGTGCAGTTGAGCACAGGCCACCAGCAGCTGACATAAATTCCACTGTGAATTTCGTGTGTCGGACTTGGCCAGCCAAAATTGATTTCTCCACCTCTATTATTGGTTCATACAAACATGGCTACCATGCCCTCTGACGATTCTTTTCAGAAGAACGTCCAACGTCTCCGATCGGAATACATGGCGTTGAAGGGACGCTCTAACATCTGTCCTCCCTTGGGCAAGCTGGCGTCCGACGTTCTTACGGGGAGGATCGAGGACTACATTGTGGAGAGCTTCTGGTATGCCGACGGCGATCAATTCGTTAGGCTTCACGATATTCCAGGAACTCTATCAGGAGACATACTTCGCTTGCACCAGAATTTGCCAGCCGAGGCGGGCCACTTCGAGATTTTCGGCAACGTCGTCCGACCCGTCCAGCAAGCCCCTCCGCCTCCGGTGTTCGATGATGATTCGGAGGACATCAGCGCAATGCTCGCCCTTCTACCTGAGGTCCAGGTGCAGTCGTCGGTCCACTTCACTAAGAAAGGCAAATACCGCAGCGAGATTGAGAATCTTCTCAAATGTCAGGGTGGCAGCTGCCCAGGGTCCCCCATCTCGCCGCATCTAACACGTCTTCTGGGCAWGTCTCGTGATGGTGAGCTTGTCTTTGAAAAGCTCTCACCGCGATACTTGGTTCTTGGACGTTTTTGTTCAATTGCCATCTACAAGCGCTGGCTTCTGCACCTCATAGCCGGGCTGCAGTGTCTTCATTCGCTGGGCATTGTTCACCGCGACCTCCACATCGAAAACCTGCTCTTTTCGGCAGACGGTCAGACACTAGTTATTGCGGATCTGGAAAGTCGCTGGGGTCAACGTGCGGCACCCGAGATTAAGCGCGAAGACATCTTGGATTCTGGATGGACAGAGAAATCTGACATCTATGACATTGGGACTCTCATCAAATGCATAATATATGCCAATATTCCCATTACGTTGCAAGTTGAATGGCCGATTCCTCCGCCATTTGATCATATTGTTACAGCCTGCATGCAACCAGACCCCTCTAGTCGCCCGGAATTGCACGAGCTGCAAGCTATGGTGGAAGAGATCCCGGTTTAAGGAAAGTACATGTATTCACCAACTCGCAATCTGTTTGCTGTCGCGTTGTGGGACTTGAAGGCTTTAGGATCACTGGGGCTTAATTAAATAGGACACGAGAACTAATGCACCATCTACCTTCTGACACAGGAAATATCTCGAATGTCGCAAAACTAATAGATCTACGGCAATGGTGCCACCGTAAAAGGGAGTGGCAAATTTGTCGGGAAGTGACTTAGCGTACGAGTTGTTGCTTAAGCTTCCAGAGGGTGGCATACTTTTATAAAAAGGAATTGGCACATCCATGAGTTATCTAGGCTTTGCTCCAAAGAGAAAATGCGGCCAACTACAAGAGTAACATCCCGTATCGCGGCGTCCACTCACCGGCTTTATACATACGCTGAACCCCAGATCCTTCCGCTGGCCGCAGCGTTGATTCATCAGGAGATATCCTCCAGCTAGCAGCCTCGTAAAGACAGCTTGGCCTCTTGAATTTTAAGCAAAGAAGTTGAACCATCACTTCGGAACTAGCACAGTGCGGGCATTGCTCCATTCATTGCCGTCAATCACCATGTTCGATGCTTCAAAATACTGCTGCAAAGTTCGTGACCCTAGAACGGTCGCTTGCTCCCGCCGCCCTGGGCTTCCATGACCGCAGCGAAGCATACAAACCAAAACACCATCCCATAGGAAATTTAAAACAACTTAACGCCCATGCTTCCTACTCAAGTGTTTAGTAAGGTTGTCATTACTACTGAATGTCTTCCTGCAATGCCGACAAGTAGACTTTGACGCGTCCAAACCCATCTCCCGAGCTGTCACCCGATGATTGCTGATATAATGCCTTTTTAAGTCGCGCTTCGATTGAAAGGGTTTCTGGCACAAATGGCACTTCTTAGACTGCGTTTCTCTACGCACTTGTTTTCTGCAAAATGATTAGCATTGCATGACACACTGCCTGGGTAAGACTTACTTCAGGGCCAGTGGACAATCGTCTATGTTCCTATTGGCCCGCCGACTTGGCGGCCTCCGAGATTGTGGGCGCTCAGCCATGGTATCTGCCATCATTGCAGGGTTGTGAGGCACCGTTTGTTGGTAGGTTATACTACCTTCGTTGACAGGCGTAACGGAGGGTGGGCTGCGAGATAATGCGGAAGAAATCAGGTCCGCAGGTGAAACACAGACACTTTCTGGGTAGCTACCCGATGGGCATTCGGATGACAATGGCAACCCTTCGCCATCAGCCATGATACCTACATTACCGTAGTAATGGTCGTCCATCGAACCATCTGGCTGAAAAAAACGAGCATCAAATCTGGCGACACCTGTAGTGAGAAGCGGAGTACGCTGGATCTCACTGTTTTCGCCCKCGTCTGTCGACCCCGGCCATTGCAAGTCCGCAAGAGATGTAGAAGTTACATCAAAGTGCTGGCCTGGGAAATGATCGAATTCATTAAATGTAGGGTCCAGACTAAGACGAGGCTCCTGTGCCGGTAAGGGTTCTCCATAGTTCGTCTGCTGATTATCCATCTTGTCCGAGCGGGTTTGAGTTTACCGCACGAAGCGGGCGTTTAGTTGCTGGTTCCTTGGGAAGTTGTGATATTTGAGTGTTGCCGCCGGCTTCTGCCAGAGCTCGCAACAGGACACCTTTTAATGACTTATCCGGGTCCATCAATCTGGTCTGCCATCTGGGTCAGCGCTCTGGAATAAAGGTAAAGACTCTGAATAGTACATTGTCGGAAAATTCTAGCTCTGAGGCTTCCAAACCCGCACGTCTACCGCTGCAAAGGCCAACCCATTTTCAAGAATGCCGTTGACCATTTGCAAGAATGCTATGGTAGCATCCCGATGGCGTGTCGACATCCACAACCGAGACGTGGATTGCCTGGAAGTCTGGCTACTGTTAGTTACATCGTGGCATCCAAACTCGACTTTGGCTGGA
>LFRF01000002.1:29263-44654 GCA_001189435.1 Tolypocladium ophioglossoides CBS 100239 | reverse complement strand
GGGGGGGGGGAGGAGAGGAAGGGCGGGGACCGGTTGATAAAGATTTCAAGTAAGAAAACCCACACGGCACTTCCAGGCACGGATTTATATGTTTTGCAACAGCCTGAAGACCCCGCCATCTCGTTATGCGACTGCCAGTTAGAGCGAGTGAGGTCCAAGCTCTGATTGGCAGATTTGGAGGCCCGCGCATGATGCATGATGGCGCCACGACTTTCGCAAACATCTTCGGTGCGGCTGCAAATCACACACGGCGAGAGAGCGGGGGTTGTTGAACCTTGACACTTTCTGGTGTCGCTTGTATGATAGACGCGGCGAAACTGCTCGCCCAGCGACGAAGGGACTAGTTTTGGGCCTGAGAAGAACAGAACTGTCAAGGGACAACAGCGTATGGGTGAAATATGCCGAGATGGTCCTTTGAATTTGCCTTGTACCCAACATAAATGGATTCATGCTTCTTTCAGGATGGCCTGCAATGAAGCAAAGTAGACGCGACGAGCTACAAGGGAGCTTCCGCGGTCGTTCGTTCATAAGCCCACCGTCGGGCTCGGCAAGGTTTTAATTAGGCCTTCTTCCTTCCAAAACTACCAAACCAGACACGGAAAATCCACGTCATATTCGCTCTGCGATTGCCAATATGCCCAAATATGCTACAGTCGCTCACGGTCAGGTAGGTGGTGGCCACTTGTTGAAATGGTGTCAAACAGCAGCTTTTCAGCGCACTCGTGCGTTGTCCCCACTGTTCCTTTCCAAGGCTTTGGTGCTTGTGTAGAGGTCAGCCTCGGAGCTGCATGCTAGTTGACCTTCTGGCCTCAGGTGGCAAACACTCGTTCACAGATTGCTTCCAACACGGCAGCACATTTTGGGCCCAGAAACGGAATTGGTTCTTCGCTTGCATTGCTGCTGTATGTTACCGATGTCGCAATACACAGGTATTGATGACGTTGAGATAATCTTCGTTTGACGCTCGTGCTGATCTACTCTCCGGTTTCTGGCTTTCTTGTTCGCGAGATCTTGCCACGGAGACATCGTTTCTTACGGCTACCACGGTAGGCGCGACCTTGGTATCGAGACCGACTGTAAGAGAAGTTATGCGAAAGACGGATAGCTCAATCAACATGGCAGAGACGAAGCGAGACCGCCGACGTCTTGTACATTATTGCTCGAACCCAATGGGACGAGTATCTCTTGCGAAACCTGCCTCTTTAACTCCCAACACACATTTTAGTTTATGGATACCTGTTATCAAAGTATACTTTGAATGGAAGTTTTACCGGATAGTTGCGCACTGCTGTGACTGTCCCAACCCGGACAGGTGATAAACCCAGCCAAGGATCACAAGCTCCGTGAACCGCCACGGTATTGACCCTGCAAAGTCTGCGAGTCTGCCGTCAGCTGAGGTCCGTGGTCCCTTCCTCCATGAAATTTGTGGGGAGAGAACCTGCAGGGATAGGTCAGTACTCGATCGGACTCTGACCGTGGCATTCCGCTGTGCTATACGCCCAACCATTGATCATTTCATTTCACGGTGGGATTTGCCATGTAAACCAGCTGTCAGTATCTTGGCTTAAGATGTGACAAATTTAAACGGACGCCGCGCTTCAAAATCTCATAGGAGTGGTAGGAGGGCTGAGACTTACAAGAGCGGCGAGTTCAGGACAACTTGAGTTAGGGACGCAAGGCTCGCATAAGGTGGCTGTCCCGTGGAACGATCTCACCGATCAAAGGCGTCGGCAATAAATAAGGCTTGTTCAATCCCGTGCTGCCCCAGATTGGCTAAAAGTGGCCCAGCGCCGTGATGTGCCTTCTTGGGCTGGCCATAATGAGCCCACATAACCATGGGTCGCCGTTCGGCCGATAGCCGCATACATTGCAGGAGCTGTCTAACACCAGACGGGCTCTACGGAATTGCTCTATGCCATCTTTGATCTGATCCTCGTCAATGCCCGTGTGCGGAGCAGCGGCTGCTGGGAGTTGACTCCCCAGGTTGTCCCGCGTCGGTTGCGAGGCTTCCACGGGTTCCACCTCGTCGATGCGCAAATACCACATTAAACATGTCGAATTAGAGCGTAATTTAGCATCACATATCAAAAAAGTATGTTTTGGAAAGAGAGTTACCATAAGACTTCCAAAGTCAAATCGCTCGCTTCAACCGCCATAGCGATCTCCGTCCCAACACCCAGGACAATACGGAACAGCATCTAGCGGGCACATTACGAAACACCATACTTATCATGACTCTCCTAATAGAGAGTATTTGGAGTTAAATTGGGGTGGAGAACCCATTGTGAAGGAGCTGCTAGCAGATTTTGGTCAGATCTCGTTAAATTAGAAGAAATTTGGGTAGCCCAAGCGGATGCACTTTTTTCATCCGAGAGATGAAGAGAGTGTCGGAGTATCTCTTGACTTTAGGCGTGGAGGAAGGGCGTTCATGTATGGAGAGATGCAGTGTGTTTGTAGACCTTACTAGATGCTAGGGGTTGCATTATCTCTGTACTCTAAAGTTTTTATAAGAGTAGTGTAGGTACATCTCAGCTGAAGCTGGTACTTGACAGGATAGTTCAAAGCGCTTCCTGATAGATACTCTAATTTCGTATAGTACCGCACCTGAAGCGACCCTTTTGATCGCCCTGAGTATTATTCCTTATGTCGTCGATGGATCTCCATCTAGGAAAGCTAAACCTCTTCCTCTAACCTAATGATCAAGATGTCTTTATTAGATATGAATTTGCTCCATATGCTACTCTTCCGCCTGTATGAAGTAGGGCGATCATGGGATTCGCTTGGGATTTACTATGCTAAATCTGTAATATGTGGTGCATAAGTTCTAGTCAAACTGCAACTAAAAGTCGCTACGCTATCTACCATAATGCGTTTGAGTAGGACATTCTCTAGTATCCACTCCTCAAACTCTATAACTTTGGAGGCGTTATCTATATTATTGCCTGTAGAGGTTGATGCTAGCGGATAAGGCAAAGTTCTCGTAGGCGGTTCCACCCTACGCGCTTGCAGGGCGGTTGCATGAGGTATCGTACTTCCGTGCCGATAATTAGAGGCCCTGAAATACGGAACTTTATTGCTAGACTATTTATCTCCTAACGAAGGCAACCTACGCGCCTTAACAATGATTTATTAACGTTTCTCCCTAGCTACCGCCAAAAATACGTGGTTATTTATTGCGCCATCGCGCTTCTAGCTATATAGCTTGCCGCGGAACGCCTCCAAAGAGCTGGCACTCTAATTCGGGCCGCACGCGTCAGGTATCTCGGTCGATATATCGGCTTCCCCTTGATAGCACGCCGTAAGAGCAGGATTAATCAGACACGAGGTGCTATCGGACACGTGTAATACATTACTCTCATGAGATATGAGATATAGGCGGGGTTGTCCGTGGTGCTATTAGGGAGATATGGCACAGGCCGTTCGTAGAAGACGTTAAGTATTTTTCACTAGCAAGGCCGTCTTCGTGGTAAGTCTACTCCGTCGACGACGCGAGCCGGCAGACGCCCTTTTTCATACGCGCCTAATTATTATCCGGTAGGACCTCGATGACTTCTATCGACTTATTAGCACCATATCCATTTGGTATAGTTTTCTAGGGTGGCTGATTAATACTGCTCTTGCCTTTGGGCTATCTCTTCTTAATAGACTTAAGGAGCTTCTCAAGAAGTGGAAGTATATCGTCCGACTGCGATACGTCTCGATCGATATTTTGGTTTACTATCTTATCTGCTAGTGCCATATAGACTCAAGTCGTGATTAAAGATACTTTGACAGGGAAGACAGACAGACCCCAGCGACAAGGGTTAGGTTCAGGGGTCATAGACAGCCCATGTGTACATAAGGACTGTAGGCCCCCAGTTTCTTAGAGAAGGGGGCACGCCTTGACAAGAACAACACGCCTACGGGCAGCTTTTCCCCCGCCAATCGCGTCAACCAGTGAGTGCAAGTGAGTGAGACCGCATGGTCAACCTGTGAGTGAACATGAAGTGAGAGAGCGACGCTCGTCACGAGGCAAAGGACTACACCAGTAGCTCCGGCGTCTTGTGATCAGATGGTCTAAGTGAGTGCACACCCCCCGGAAATGAGTGAGTTGACGCCCGAGAGWCTTGAGTGCAAGAATCTGCCAGGCCGCGCAGTGTCCTTTCGGTGTGTGCGTTCTCCTCTGTCCAAATACGACTCGGCTTATTAAAGGATAGCCCGGAATCAATGGGTGTATTAGATTGGGCTATACCCGCCTCATTAACTACGCTTCTCATATTAGATAAGGGCGTTAGTCGCGCTAAGATAGATATTCGTTGCCTTGCCGCGCCCTACTACGGCCGTTTAATGCTAGGGACTGAGGCGTCTAAGGCACCCAATAGTTAAAATTAAAAGGAGCTATATTTGGGCAMGTGACTCTATATAGGCGCGGTATAATAGTTGTAAGCTAGAGTATTACTTCGTTTAAAAGTAAGGAGAAAAATAGTAAATAATATTATTTTATAAACGTCTTATTAGCATTCGCCAATAATGCTAAGCAGATAGTCTGAGTTAAGTTTGACTATTAGTAGGATGTGAGGAGCGTGGTCTAGAGGTACAAGCTTGCAAGAGACTGCGGTACTAGGTACTATTTGTCATCCTGGTGTCACCGACTAATCGATCTCGACTGTGTAAAGGGATTTTTCCCTCTGCAGATTCAGTCTTCCGAACGGGAGGATAGACAGAACTGAATAGCAGGCTATTGTGCTCCTCTATCTTTGATACCTGACCGGAGGTACTCAGTGAATATCCCCTTGCATAGGAAGACGGTGGACTCCCGTTATACCTAGCTGGTCGTCTCCTCCCCCGCCGGCTCGCTGCTAGGCGATAGAAAGAGACAAACGCCTGCGAGCAAGAGGGCAAATCTTTAGCAGCCATTTTCCCTTTCTACTATCTTATTCTTATATTCGGCGTCGGGCAACTTCTAGGATTATATATCGGTGAAACTTAGGAGCGAAGCCGCTTCGGGTACGCTAGGCGTCCGAGCCGTAGCGTTGCCCTTATTGGATATGCCCTTGCTGCCCCGACGTCCAACAGTATGGCGTCTGCTGTATGTCGGTGGCGCCTTGGTCGTCGTATCGATACTCTCACGAACTGGGCTCTCTTCTAATGCTCCATTTTAGAGTGTGTAACGGGGCTTAATGCATTCCCCAGGAGAGGAGATGCGGAGCCCCGCTATGATTTAAATAGAAATATATGTAGTTAGAAGTACTTGAGTAAACGAACTCGGTTTTACCGTTGCGCAAAATACCACTGCGCTACTGAGCAAAAATACGGGCCCACTATTATTTTCTGCAGATGCAATAGTGGCTTATATCTTCTGCGTGACAGCTACACTTACTTTGATGATGGCAAACGCATACCCTCAGGGATACCCGCAGCCGCGTAACTAGGCATGCGTGTAGTAAGGCGACGAGGTGGGTAGGTAAGTAGGTAGGTAGGCCAGCGGCTGCCGTGCCCTCGCGGGCCGGGCTACCGTGGTTTCTCGTAAAAGAGAGAAAAGAAGAAGAAGAAGCGTGCCATTTCTCTAGCTAAGCAAAGAGGGGGGCCCTTCTTATATGCGGCTGCTTACGTAGTCTGCTTCCGCGGGGTGTTGTCCTTCCTCGCCAAACTACAGTGCCCCATCTTCTCTCCCCCCACCGCCACTTTCAAACCTTCTCCTTTCACCATCGTGGTTGACGCCTATCAAACCATGCTTCCCCAATTTTGTGACATCGAGGATGGCGCCGAAATTGACAACGCACAGCAGGATCTCTAATCAATTACAGTATTCATGGGTCATGTGATGTGCCGACACACAAACATACGCCTTCATCGGTAGCTATCTACGGATGGGGGAGACCTTCATCGTTAGCTAGATAGAGGAGCGCCTGCGGACACGAGGCCATGTGATGGATGAAGCGAGGACGTAGGCGCATCAGCTCAGATGCTTCGCCTACGGCCCACGTTGTGGCCACCACAAGGATCAGACTCCTTAGTATTGTCATCGAGCTTCTGTTTTATAACTCTACGTCCCGTTGGTGTCACCAAGCGGCCCCGCGGCCCTACCAAGGTTTCGGCACGGGCCGGCAAGCTCATGGCGCAAGTGGGCCCACCAGACAACACTCCCGATTGAGGCAGTAAACGAGTTCAAGATAAATGATTGTAAAGCTCCTGTCTCACAGCTGCAAGCGAAACCCCTTTTCTCTGGCTGAGTTGGTACAGCTCCTGAGTATACTGTACAGAAAACAGACGCGAACACATGAAGCCAGGCGCTGCAACAGAAATGTACACGACTGCTTTCGTATGCACCCTCATGACCAAGGACTGCTCCTGTGCTCAACACTTGGTCTGGGATTCGAATGCGGCGTCGACGGCAGTGATGATGGCTAGGGCGCGGGCCTCGGCTTCGGCTACGCTCTGCGAGGAGAAGCCTAGAGGTGGACGCAGTGAAGCCCCTAGCTGGTAGGCCGGTAGTGCTGCATGAGGGTCGACGAAGCACTGGATGTTGTATTCCAAGTGCTCCGGGATGGACTCTAAGGGTAGGGAACGAGACTGCTGTGGCCTAGAGAAGGCGGTCAGCTAATTTTGCAGGGTACTGGATGACATGAGGCAGGATGGGTGAGATGTACTGAGCAGACTTCGATGCGACGAGAAGTAAGAGATTGCTAAGATGGAAAGCAAGGGTTGGATCTGATGACACAGGACAAAAAAAAATACGGAGGGTGAAGGGGGGGAAGAAGTGAAAAAGAGTAGACAAGACGTAAGATGCGAGGAGGAAAGACATAGTGCCATACCGATAAGTGAGGTTGGAAACGGGGCGAGGCGACGAGTTTTGGGCCATGGTAGGTAAGAAATTCTGAATTGAAGTGCGCGTGTTCTAAGAAGTTGCGTGTTATAGCGTCCGCTATGACAGAAGTAGTGGTGAGGCTATGTGAGGCAATGTCGACCGAGTCTGGGGTGGTTGGCGGTATTATAGTCGAGCCGAACAAGTACAAAGCGTCGCGCCGTCCTCAACTTTGGGCATCTAATCGCTGACTTTCGACGTGCTGAAGCTGTCCGAAGAGGCGATGGGAAGACTCGGGCTTTAAATAATCATGTTCGCAGCTGTCAGTCCCGTCTTGGACATCGCCTCTAATGTCGTCGCTGCCCGCGGGTTTTGCCCACAAGTGCTAGTCATCTTTCGCTGACTTTTCGCAGATTCTGCCAAAGTTTCGTAGACGCCTCAACAGCTTGATTGCGTTATTGCTGGGACGCCTACGCCGATCGGCGCGGCAGGCTGCGAGAAAATACGTCCGCATTGCGGAAGAAGTCTTCTCCCTCCCGAAACGTCTCAATAAGAATACGTTCGACGGTCGAAAGCTGGAAGATATCGTAAAGCGGATCTTGTCCACCAGAATGTTAGCACTGTCCAAACTTTTCCCGGTGTTAAAGGGGGTTCAATAACAGATATCCACAAAAATGATTAACGTCCTCCACAAGCGAGTGGCCACCACAGGTGAGTGGCCACCTTCAAAATCCCATACAAATCACTATTTTCCACCCCCTTGCAAAAACCAATCATGATAAATAAAAATCGACAATACTTTGGCTGTAGATTAGCTGTATTCATAGTAGTACTTTAATATTTTTCTGAGATTTAATATAGAAATTTTACAGGTAATATTGAGAAACTTCATTATAAGATATTCTTATAACCGATATTTAGAAATAACTCTAAATAAAAACAAGTAAATTCTCAGAAAAATAGTATATCAATACTAAATTAAGGTTAATGCGTGGTTAAAATATTATTGATTTCTATCTATGAGCTTAAGCAATCGAGGGTGCGCTGTAGCAACCGAGGCGAGCTCTGGCAATTGAGGCGAGCGCTGWTACTTCGTAGGAGCCCTGAAATATAGTGCGACGTGCAAGATCGTATACTATACAACCTAGTTCTGGTACATCCGGAGGTGCACTTTCTTTTGGGCTCAACCTTAGAGTTGGTAGAACACTTATGGGTGGGTCTCGCCAAGTGCTGTCAAGAGACTTGAGCTTGACACTCTGCTGGTAGCCCATTTCTCGAGTCAGGAATTCCAATTTGGTACGAGGCAAAGAGAAAATCCAACGCCAATCTCTGCATACGAGAACAGAGTTTAGAGACTCAATCTGAGGCACGCCTTTATGAATAGCGCGTGCGAACAGATGTGTGCTCTCAGCAACCCACTGTTTATCCCTCAACGTTGCCACCCAACATCAGACACGCATGTGGTGGATGCGCTTGAGACTGCTGACAATATCATCGGATCTGTTGTGAAGACTTTACGCATGTCGAGCAGGACGACCGCTGATGTAGCACTACTGAATATACGTGGCGATCATCAATGTCGTAATATCAACTAAGTGTAGTACCTAGCACCGACTGAAATAACTGATAGGTCCGGAGGACTAATACTGATTTTACTAATGAAATGAGCATAAGGACAAACATGAGAGCCGTCTCGCAGAAATAATGTCAAGCCAAAACAATGAATAATCTTTACGAAGTGATTGGAGGTTTTGTCTTAGTGATGACCCCCGATCTTCGATTGCTCGCACGGCTCTCGCTGCCCGTAGTGCCGTACTTGTTGTGGAAATCTCTGATTTTCGCGACCGTGTCGGATATCGGGGCCGGGCGGATATCATCCTTGGCGCGGAGGAAGTGGACTCTGCTGGTCAGACGCCGAGAAATATTATTGTTCTTGCCCGGCGGTGATTCGGAAGGCGGTGTCTGCGTCTTTGACAACATGACCTCGGGCCCTGGTGACGTAGTCCTCAACCCCATGCGATCTAAATTGTCCAGTTCCGCGTACCAGGAGGCGGCTCTGACAAATTCGCTGAGGTCCGAGCCCGTATAATCAGGAGTTGCCGCGGCAAGCTCCTCCAACTTGACGTCGTCAGCAAGAGGCTCCTCCTTGAGATGAATAGCGAGGATCTTCTCGCGGGCGGCAAGCTCCGGCACATCGATCAAGATACGGGTACCCAAGCGTCGGAGAATGCCTTCGTCCAAGGCGAATGGACGATTAGTGGCGGCGATAACCATGGGGCTCCGGGTCCGGCTGGTCTTTATGCCGTCAATCTCTACGAGGAACTGGTTGATGTCGCAGTTGTGGCTTTTGACAGTGTTGTCTTCCAAGCGGGACGCGAAGATGGAGTCGGCCTCATCGATGAAGATAATGCATGGATGGTTCTTCCGCGCGTTGGCAAAAACTCGCTGGATCATCTTCTGGCCGTCGCCGACGTACCGGGATCTTACGTCGGCCTCGGTCAGGGTAATCATGGTCGCTTTGGTGTGTTTTGCAAGTGCCCGGACGAGGAGTGTTTTTCCCGTTCCAGGAGGCCCGTACAGCAGGACGCTCGGCGTTCTTGCTCTGCTGAGCACACCGAATGTAAACGCATCAGGATTTAGAAGAGACATAGTGAGCACATTCAAGGCGTCGAAAGTGCTTGGGCTAGCGTGCACGTCTTTAAAAGTGATGTCGATGTCCGCTATAATATTAAGGTAGTGGTCCGTTAGCTCTCGTCCTGCTATCACCACAATAGTTCTTCATCGGTATTCTTACCAGGCTTCACTATGCATCCCGCCAAATCAGCGTCGAAGCTGTTGTTTTGGTGACGCACCCGCCTGCCAAGCTCATCCGCATTGTTGTTTTCTCCCATAGCTTCAAGGTCGCGTTTTAATGACGGCCTAGACGAGTCAGCCGGGGCTGCAGCGGCGGCTTCGGGGCTGCCATCGTCGCGATTCGGGAGTAGCGAATTTAACACTATAGGATTGTCGTCCCCTGTCCCGAAGCTGTTGTCGGCGCTTGCTGGGGCCAGAGACAGAGCCAGCGCTTCGACGTGAGTGGGCAGTTGGGGCATTGCGAACTCTTGTTACGATGTATAATATAAGATGTAAACCAACTAACAGATACTCAATCGCGAAGAGGGTACGAATTGGCCTGAAGTCGCTGGCTGAATAGACGTGGGGGATGAAGGACGTTTCGAGAGCATTGCTGAAGCAAGAGCTTCCCGTTATATAGCCAATCGTTAGTCAGGTCACCCGTGACTGGACTCACGCAGATTTTTCCTTTATCCCGGCTTCAACCATGCACAAAAGTTTCGAGCCCAGGGATTAAAAGTTTTCTGCAACCTAGCAAATCGTTCATCTGACCAACATTGCACTTTTGAACGATTGGACCAAACAATGCCAGAAGGAAACTCCCGGAGCTGTCGTAGACCAATGAGAGAGCTTCTTGCTAGAATGGAGGGTGCGCCTCCTAGACTGTGCCTGACGTGGCAAAAAGTTTTCGGCCAGCCGTTCCCCTCCCTACTCACAGCCTCAACTCTTCAGTACATTCCAGGATGGTTTCACCATTCGAAATCTTTTGTTGTCTAGCCTCAACCATTAGTAATACTGCAGCGCTTCGTTACAAAAACCCATCCTTTCGACCGCGTCCTTGGGTCGGGACAGCTTGATTCCTTCTCGTCAAACACTGCTATCAACTTCTATATTTCTGTTCTGCCATCGTTAGATCTGGACCCCCACCAATTGACGATGGCTGATCTTCCATCACACCGTCATGTTGAGCTTCCGGCCTCGGTTGACACTCGGGAGAAGCCTGCTGATCCAATACACGACGATAATTGGGACAAGCACAAGCAAACAATCAAGAGCCTCTATATCGACCAGAAAATGAGACTTGCCACGATGATGAAGATTATGAAAGACGATCACGGCTTCAGCGCTACGTAAGAATGTTCTTTGGGGCCTTCACGTGACCTGATCCTAACTTATGCCTATAGTCAATCACAATATTACAGCAAATTTCGCCAGTGGAAACTCTCGAAAAACAAGAGGAACAACGCACGAGGGGATGCTCAACTTCGCGAGAGTAAGGCACATCGTACTATTCTCCCTTTTGCAGGTTTCTATTGCTTAGCCATGTCATGTTCTTTTCTAGTCGATCCTAGGACCAAGAGGAGACGCATCCAAACCAATATGAACCAAGAGTTTGGAGTTTTAAGTCCGAGGCTTCAATCTCCACCCCCCCAATCCGACCCCAATCCGACCGTCCGCGGTCCCGAAGGTTCTCCCAGTGATGTGTTCTCATATTTTACACCATCCACCAATTTTGCCAGCAGGAGCGGCCCTGATCCCATCACTTCTGGTCCGATGCCTCTTCCAGTGGCTCCAGTGGCTCCAGGGACGGTAACAAGCCGAGAATTGCAACTTCCCGACATCCCCAATTTTGACTATGGTCTTGTAAGTCTGCCTTCGTTTCTCATGATCTTAATCGCTGACTCTGAGGACTAGCAGGGGACTGACTATCACAGCTACAATTTCGAGAACCATATGGACTTGATCAACCTATCGCTACCGCCGTATGCTCAAGCTCCAGTAAACATTATCACTGACGGCGGAGCACAGACGTCTCAACCATTGTGTTCCATTCCTAGCGGCAACAAAGCTTCCAAAGTACTTCGACAGCCGATTCATCAAGCCGCTCAGGCGGGGAACTTCGATGCCGTTAAGTTCCTGCTCGACGTCGCCCCGGACTGTGCCAATCTCCGCGGCGAACAAGACGTCACCCCTATCTGGATTGCCGCGCAGCAGGGTTACGAGAACATCGTCGGCCTCCTCATCACGTACCAGGTGGAGGTCGAGGTGCCCGCTGCCGAGTCCAAGCGCACGGCCCTACATCAGGCGGCCCAGCAGGGCCATTTGGAGATCGTTAAGCAGCTCCTGGCCTGTGGCGCCAAACCGGACCCGAGTGACAAGAATGGTATCTCGCCTCTGTGGADTGCGGCCCAGCAGGGCCATTTGGAGATCGTTAAGCGGCTCCTGGCCTGTGGCGCCAAACCGGACCCGCGTGACAAAAATGGTATCTCGCCTCTGTGGAGTGCGGCCCAGCAGGGTCACCATGAGATCGTCAACTTGCTGATCAGCAACCGTGCCGAAATTGAGGTTACGTCCAAGGATGGCGACCGCAGGCCCATCCATCAAGCTGCCCAGAATGGTCACCTTGGGGTGGTCCGGAACCTGCTGCGTGCTGGGGCCATGGCCAACGCGGAGCTGGATAGCTTCAATGAACGGACACCGTCGCCTTTCTTCCTTGCGGCCCATGTCGGCAATCTCCCCATTGGAGAACTCCTCCTCCCTCAGGACGCCGACATCGAGTTCGCGGTTAGCCCCTCGAAGCGACGCGCCATCCACCAGGCGGCGCAAAACGGCCACCTCGACTTCGTCCGCCTCCTCATCGATCACAACGCCGAAGTTGACGCCCGTGAGGTGGATGGCTGGACATCAATGATGATGGCCTCACAAGAAGGCTACCTCGAGATCGTCGAGCACCTCATCGCCGCGCGCGCCAACGTCAACGCTGAGGAGAAGGACGGCACAACCGCTCTGTGGATCGCCTCTCAGCAGGGTCACATTAAGACCGTCCAGAAGCTCGTCGAGGCCAAGGCCAAGGCATTCCCAACCCGCGACGCCAAGCGGCGGCCCATCCACCAAGCGGCTCAGAACGGCCATCTCGAGGTGGTTAAGTTTCTGGTCGACAACTGTGATGAGGACGTGAATGTTCAGGACGCGCAACAGGCCACGCCCATGACCCTTGCGTCCCAGGGAGAAGGGGATATGGATACTCGGGTCGATATTATGAAATTTCTTTACGACAAGGGGGCGACGGCCATCACTACTTGACGGAGGCCTACGGTAGTAGTGAATATTTCTCGTCGCTTTTTTCTTTCTATCTCGTGCTGATATATGTATGTAGCGTTGTACAGTAGTGTGAGGGTTTCACGTCAAGATGGAGCTTAGTAAAGCGATTCAAATCAGCTATCTATTGGAAAGAACAATAACTATGGGTTGATTCTATATACAAGACATAGCCCGGTGAATCCGAAGCGAATTCCACGGGGTATGAATTGTCCTGCTTCATGGAGGCGGAATAGCGGCGTATAGAGCAAATTCACATCAGATAGAGACAACTTGATCATTAAGTTGAATGAAGAATTTCGGCTTTCGCGGACGGAGATCCTGTCACTCAAAATGCGGTATAAAATTCGAGTCAATTTTTCGTGTGACAATCCTTCTTCTGCGAAAGCAAATTTACAGGTCGACAATTCTAGGCAGCAAGGCACGGACGTCCAAGTCATTTTATACACGGCCCGCCCGTAAATGCAGCGTCAATCGATGCTGTCGTCAGGCAACACGAGCTCGCGCAGAGGGTGTCGACCCAACCTGGATTCTGGCGGCTCACAGCCCCCACATACAGCTAGCTTTGCAAACCGGAGAGCACTGATAACGATATTGTAGTCGCAAAGGTGCTACAGTACTGTACTGTATACCAGTCTCTGGGCAGAGGAAGAGGAAGGCTCGATCCATACGGCACCCCGGCTTAACGATGCCGCCGGTGCCAGGATGCGCTATTCCTGGGAAGACACTGGTCCCCGGAGCGCTGTTAGTCGCTACAAGTCCAAGTGGTAAGTTTAATGTGGGCAGGCAAGCATCCATGTGTCGACAATAGGGTATTCTCTGTAGCTCGTTAATGGCAGTCGTCAGAAGGAGGCCATCACCACATTGTACCACGTAGGGTATCTCTAGCTTCCTCGTTAAAATATATAAGGCATTCTTTTCAGTTATTCCGCCTCTTCTAAGGATCCATCTCCTGCTACCTAATTAAGGTATTGCTACGAATAAAGTGGCTTTGGATAGCCTAATCTTCGCCTGATATAATATAACGACGCGACGCGGCACGGCTCCCGATACTCCCTCGACTCGAACCCGACTAGCCAGGGTCTGTCCAACGAATTGGAGCAGTACTAAGAATTGCCATCAAATGATTACAGCCTCTGGTCTACCGTCTAGAGAAAAGAACTTCCCACTATCCTGTAGTTCACTCCGATACACAAAGTTGATACACTGGCGGATCGAGTCTTCCGGTTGCAAAGGAGCCTTCAAAATGATGTTAGAAACCATTCATCCAGATAATATTTTGATAGGAAACTGACATAAACTCCCTTGCCTCTGCCTGCAAGATCCGTATTGACCCATCCTAGGTTAAGAGCCAGGAAAGTAAATCCTTTGTCCTTGAATCTATCAGAGTAGTCGATGTCAATATTAAAGTGAAAGAAGGAAAAAAGTGTGGGGATCCTACTCAACGTGGAACTTCGCGTTGGCCATTGTCACAGCAGCTTTTGTCACGGCATAGGAAGAGAAATGAAGCTCGGGCTTAGCCAACGCGAAGCCAAGGTCTCCCAACATTGATGCGAGATTGACGACCTTCTTGTCTCGACCATTTTTCAAAAGGGACAACATAGCAATGGTAAAGAAGACAAGACTGATGACGTTGACGTTGAACTGTAATGGTTGGCAGGTAGTCAGAACGGGGCTCCCATCATCGACGCTCTGTGGCTAAGGGATGCTTGGCGTACCTGATCACTCCATTCTTCTGGAGTAGACTTGGAAATTCCGACCTCAGGCTCGGCACCTGTTCCAATCATCACTCCAGCATTACTAACGTCTATCAGCCCTTGAAGACACTTGAGAACAGAGAAAAGGATATGCTCACTTAATGAGAATGTCGACTTTTCCGCCACCAACTTTTGAGATTTCCGCAGCCAAAGCCTACCGACTTAGATGTCAGCACCGATTCAAAAGGCACACGTGAAGGCCACGAGTTTGCCCACCAGAGGCTTACCGAAAATGAATCCAAGTCTGACAGGTCGCCTTTCACGACGGCGACGTTGGGCCTGAGCAAGGTCTTGGATTGCTCTGCATTTTCAGGATTGCGTACAATAGCAACGACGAGGTTCTGACCGTCGTCACTAAATTGCCGCACCCATTCGAGCTGTAGAAGAATGAAATTAGCACCTGCCGAGACTCCTTCATCCGTCACGTATACTCACACCAAGGCCACGAGAGGCGCCAGTGACAACTATCGTGCGTGAATACTGAACAGACATGTTGACGGAAATAATAAAAGGTTTGTGGATGGGACCTCTGCTGTATGTTTAAGAAAAAATACTTGAGTGCTCAGCGATGTAGATGTTTGCAATTGAATTTGTCGCAAGGCTTCTCAGCGAGAAGATACTGGCCTTTAGTAGTACTCCAGCTCAGCATGGAATCCATTATTGTAAGAACAAGGCGATGCTCACTAATCACCAAACGTCCATGTCAACATTGTTCCTCCCTCTTCCGTTGATTCGGATATTCTTCCGATGGCTACAAATAACACAAAGTGCCCCAATAATGCCACGAGTAAGATGAGCGACGTTGATTTCAAATCGCAACGAGGACACAAACGTATTCCTTCCTGCGGAGTAATTGGACGCATTTGGCGGTTGTGTAACAAGCGTTGTTTTCCGATTACTATTCAACGCACTACTCCGT
>LFRF01000002.1:13149-27535 GCA_001189435.1 Tolypocladium ophioglossoides CBS 100239 | reverse complement strand
CGAAAGTGTGGGGGCCTGACTTAGGCGTCACTTTCTGATTACTATTCAACGCGTGGTAATCGTCAGCAGGCCAATTGCTTCCAAATCCCGGACAACGGCGAATACACGACCCCAAAACCGACATACGGAATTCCCTTCCTTCCTTAGAACTAAGCGCTTTGCTGCTTTAACCTAAGCCGGGGGCTAGATTTGGTTCCCGAACCGAAAGTGGGACAATGTTGGTGGAGACCCGGTTTACTAGTACGGCCCATAAAACCCCAAGCAACTAACGTATTGTCCTACAACCCCAGTCGTTTTTTATATCATTGATTGCTTGCAGAATAAGTATAATTGTCCCAATGGTTTCTATTTTCTACATGTCTCCCTCCCTAATCTGAACAAAAGGCCATCGTAAATTTTTCGTTTATAGAGAAACGGCTCTACCTATAAGAGGCGAATCGAACTAAGCATGATCGCAGTTCGAAAAAATATACGCACGAAGTATTAGGGGTAATTGTAGATGTAGAATAAAATCGTGTTGTATCCCACGTTCCCTTAGTCAAGTATTGCATAGGATATAATAATATTGGTTCTATTAAGGGATCAAAGAGATGCCTGCTTAGAGGATCAGGGAAGTTATATAATAAGTCAGCATGGGGATATATAAAACTAGGTGTGATACTTTAGTACGATGCAGAAGGTGAATAGCTATTGCTATCCTAATCGCTATTCTGGCTAAGTCCGCTAATAAGCGTAGGATCGAGAAGTCTCGCATCCACGGCGAAACAGGCGGATGCAAGTATTAGAGGCTTAGAGTCTCGGGAAAATCCATAACATAGAGCTTCTACTTCCAATGAATGATATTTGTCGGGTGGCTTAGACGGAGCAGGCCTGGCGGGCACTTGCACGCCTTGCAAAGGGCGATCCGAAGGAGGAAGGATCTATTTATCAGTGACAGAAGGAAGAGCTGAGAAAACAAAGATAGATCACGGCCATATGCTGGCGACTGGTCGTTGTGAGGGAGTCTCATCGCTTACGGGCCAACTTGGCGTCTCCTGAATCCATTAATCCTTTGCATACCTGCGTAGTCCTCGCGACATCGCCACTTCGGTCTGATACGTAGCAATAAATGCACTATAATTCGCATAATTTAAGAATCTCTTGGCGAATCAATAAACGAAGGGAAACGGAGCAGGCAGAACTTCAAATGGTGGGAGGTGGGAAAGAGAGGATACGAGATTAAATGCTTGAACGAGGGAGACCATCGGGGAAGCCCAAAAGGATCCAGAGGAGTTAGCGAAGAGAACCTGACGGGTTAGTGTCATCACTCAGAGCAGTCGACTTGCAGCAAGCTTGCAGTTCTGTCATGTATGACGCGAACGACGCGCTTCAATGTCTCGCTCGCGATCTTTGTACAACGAATCGAAAAAGGGATGTTGAAGGAGTTCCTTGGCCGTCTTCCTCTTCTCCGGCAGCCACTGGAGCATGCCGGATGCGAAATCGAGGAACGTCTCCTTCTCGTCGCCCGCCAACTCCGATACGGTATCTGGCAATTTCTTTCCTCCGTCCCTGTCTACAAGTTCCCTCCGGAAGACCTGGTCTGTGGTACAACAGCCAGCATGTTAGCAAGTGAGTGAGCCCTGGCGTGGATCGTGAAATATTTCTTGGGCTGGGAGAGTTATGGAAGCGAACTTACCATCGTCATCGAAGAACGGGCCACCCCAAAATTCGTTCATGGTGTTGCACTCGTTGCCGCGAGGATTAATGACTGGCCTCTCTAGCTGATGATTGCGAAGAGCCCGCTCCCTCCTTATCAGCTCTCTGGGCGGATCGCCCAGGAGAGAAACCATTTGAGCGAGATGCACGTGCGCGTCATACTCGCCATCCGAACCCGCGGGTCTTTCGAATAGGCTGACATCTTCCAAGAGATTCCACATCTAATGTCATCAGCATTGTCATGTACTTCCTCGGGGCCAAGTGGACGTTTTACTCACGAGGAGGCCGAGATTCCATATATCGACGCTATACGACCACGCGCAGCCGAGTAGCACCTCCGGTGCTCGGAAGCGATGAGATTGGATGGCGGAAAGATGACTGGAATCTCCCGCCAGCCCCGGGAAACTGAGGTCGAAATCTGCCAGCTCGGGTAGCAACCTCGTGCCCCGCAAAGGACCGAGATCGCTTTGCGAGACGTGCGTAACGCGGCCATCCTTGCTCCGGACGTGCCCGGGCTGGGGTTTCATCAACAGGCCACAAACAAAGTCAGTCAAGACTGCATCCTTTTCGATGGACACCATGATGTTGTCGTCCTTGATGTCTGCGATGACTCGTAGTAAGCAGCAGGTTCAGGTTTGGGTTCAGATTCCTCAGCATTCTCCGAGAGCGGGCGGAGGAGAGGCCGCTAATGCTTTTATCTGATAGAGGAGGGGGGGCTTGCCGGTGTGAATGAGATCGCACTCGGTATGTAAGTAGTCCAAAGCCTGGAGGAGACAATACATGAAGAGCTTGAACAGTGGCAGTGGCAGTCGTTGGCGCCGTAACCTGTGCTGGAATTGATATAAGGTCTCTCTCATGGGCTTGAACACGAGACAAGAGTGCGTCCCTTCCGGCCCTCGCAACCGAAACGCATCGATGGGTGTGCGAAGGAATGCGAGGCCTTCGTGCGTCGGTTTGGCGAAGGCGATGAGCTCAGATCGCTCCATCTCTCCGGAAGCGTCCGTGTCGAGTGCTGCGATCTTGATGCAGACGAAACGAGGGAGCGAGTTTGTCTTCCACCGTCTGCTGCAGTGAGAGGGGGGAGAGTCAGCCGTTCCATATCAGACAAACAACCAACCCGGCCAAGATGGGAGTGAGAGGAGGCTCACAACTTGACGTTCTCCGCCAACCAAACAGTAGAACCAGCGCCGAACCCGAGCTTGGCAATCGTCTTGAACCTGCCGCGCAGCATCTCGCCCGGTCGCGTCGGGTGGAACCACCGCAGTCGATATTCTCCCCCAGGGAGCAGTTCTTCCTCGATGGGGTAATTGATGAGAGTCGTCGTCGAATCCGTCTCTGTCTCTCGGGGTGGCCAGGAGGTCGCTGAAGACAGGCGGCGGCTCGCAAGGAAGGGAAAGGACAATCCACAAGGTCGTTTCTGCCACCTCAAATACCGCGGCTTCGCGATCGTCAGCATGTTTGCCTGCTTGAGGGGACGCCCGAGAGTTGCTCAGTGGTTGGCAGTTGGTTGGTGGAAGGAGGAAGCGCACGCACGCTTACCAATTGATGTTGAGAATTCATAATTACACATAACTACCCTTTCTAATTACACGTAATTGACAGAGGGGCCGCCACACCGTCACTGCTAGATATAACACATTTCGCGCCTAACAACCGGCTCTTATACTTCGTATGGCAGTTAATGAAATCCGCCGCGATTTACACCGTCTCGCTGGCCCTTCGCAGCCGCCCGCCACAATTAAGTCTTTTTCGAATATTAAGAGTATGCATGTTAGTTATACTTCAATTAGACAGAAAATTAAGCCTTCTTCTTTCTACTTCAAGGGATCTGGTTTATCTCTACACGTGTACCTGGACAGAGCCGTGATCCCCTCCAAGTCGGATTTTCCCACCATCAAGACGACAGCTGCCACGAAAGAACAAGTAGGGGAACTCTCATTGGCTCAACCCTGAATGCGTTGCAAGCTTTCAAGCGTTGAACCGGGGAGACGCGGTCTTGCACGAGAAAATGGGCAAAGACAAGGCCATAGCTGATCGACCGCGCCTTTGGACCGGGGTTTGGCAACTGAAATCGCATGGATTGGTGTATCGGAGTCAGGATACTTGGCGAGCCTGAGACGTGGCTTTTACATCTGTGCGATGCTTGAAAACTCGAATATAACAACGTCCTTGTCCCCTTCCTCAGCATCGGACCAGCCCTAGTCCTACTGTGGAAATCTCCCAGGTGGTGCCATGGGGCTGATATTGAACCAAGTGTTGGCGCGCAATGGAGCCATTGTGAGGAGACTCTTCAAGGTATGCCGAAGCGCAGATAGAGACGTGTCGTAGATAATATAGCGGTTTTGCCGAGCTTTGAGTTCTTCGCGTTCTTCCTTCACAGGGGCGGCCTTGATCCATGAAGCTATGCCTGAGATTCTTCGAGCTATCTAAAAACCATTGACAATGTCAAACGGATTGATGCCTGCGGGATGCTCCCTGTCTTCAACCTCGGAAAATTGGACATGTATATGTTCGTGGCTCGCGTATTTCCACCACATCGCCCTTGGCCAACAAGTAGATGAATCCATGGATGATATTTGCATAATGGGAGATAAAGCATGATGGTGATGGTCTGGGAATAAGCTGTGATCAATTGAGGTGTCCCAGTTATGTGCCCTTGCTGTGTTGGGGGACCAGTTTTGGGGCCTCAGCCGCAGCTGAACCTAAGCTGAACAGTCCTGAATTTGTCCGAGCAAAAGCGGCGTTGCCCTATGAAAGCAAGAGGTGTTCCTCAGTACGACGTAATACAAGTTGTTGTTTTCTGATTACTATTCCACGCAGCGTGTTGGTCAGCAGCGTCGTTTGGTTGGTTGTGCCAGCGTCACATTCTGATTACTGTTCAGCGCGTAAATCGGCAACAGCATGCCAATCGCTTCTAAGCCACTGGCTCTAAACACACCCACTAGCATGTTTGCTTGATGCATCTGCAGGCAGAAAATCATGACGTCCATCTGATGTATTTCGGTCCATGCTTTGTAATGAGATATTCTGCGGACTCTGAAGACATCAACTGGCTCTTGTATTATAAAACTGTCTGTTTTAGCCCTCGCAACACATGTTTTAGAGGGCACTCGCAATCAATACATACAGCTGGAAAAAATACCTCGTTGCGCAAGACCACACGTGACACTGAAAAACAGGATCAGAATGATTGTTCTTACCGGTACTTTTCTCCACATGGGCCATCGCGGCAGGGTTGCCGTTCGCTAACTTTGTAAACAGGCACTTCTGGCGGCCTCGTTAGCGTCGCGCTCGAGACAATTCTGGAGCAGAAACTTCTTCAGCCAAACGAATTTCGTCTTTCCAGCTGGAATGGGCAGACCAAGTCCAAAAAAGCAATCGAGGCCGGCGTTGAAGTTCGTCGTGGTGACTTGAAGGACCCTGCGACATTGGTCCACGCATTTGAGGGAGCAGAAGCTCTCCTCCTGGTGTCATACCCTTCCGTTGGCGAGGAGCGGTTCAAATACCACCGCGATGCAATTGATGCCGCGAAAGTCGCAGGGGTCAAGCACGTTCTCTACACCTCCTTGACATTCGGGGGCGTCACTGGTGAGAGCAGCAGCGCTGGGGTGAAGCAGGCGCACATCCAAACTGTCCGATATTTAAAGGCATCCGGTCTCAAATGGACCATCCTCCGATACCCGACATACAACCACCTTTGGAATAACTTTGCTGGATTTTTGCGGCTAGAGGAGGAAGGGGATGCAGAAGTGGTCATGCCGGATGACGGCCCAAACCATTGGGCTAGCCGGGAGGACCTGGGCGAAGCAACAGCAAAGGTTCTCGCCGACTGGGTATGCGTCTCACCTAACTCCAAATCATGATCGAATACTGATGATACCACTATGTCAGAGGAGCTACGAGGGCCAGACAGTCAACTTCACTGGGCCCCAATTGCTGAGCATCAGTGACATTGTCGAGATGTACGGCAAGCATACAGGGCGCCGCATTAACGTTCGCCTTGTGGGTGTTGAGAAGGCCATCGAATACCACAAGCAACACAAAACGCTGCCTGCTGAACAGGAAGACTTTCTCCCCAATTGGGCTTCATGGCATGTCAGTATTGCACGCGGCGAAACCAGCTTCCTTGATCCAGCTCTCGAGGACCTGTTAGGCAGGAAGCCAAAGACTGTTGAGGACATGGCGAATACTCTCTTTGAACCGGAAACCAACATCCTAGATATCAAGGATTTTGCATGAGCTTTATACTAGTCGAACCTACACTCCATTCAAAAAGCTATGGCGAGTGAAATGCCATTCATATACATTCTGAATAAAGTACTCCGTGATCTATATACATCTTAGCAGTATTATGCTCTACTTCGGTAGAGGAATCCTCATTCGGCCATTAAGTATTCTAGGCATATATGTGCTCTTTGCGCTTAAAATACGACGTCTATAGCACTTTTACCTTGACGTCTTGAGATCTCCACGCTCGCGCACCAGCTCAGCCATGTGCTGCCCAACCTCGGATCCCAGCGCCTCAAACCCCTGAACGACACGCTCGCGATCCCCCTGCGGCGACTCCTGGCTCATCTTGAACTTGCCCTCGAGGCGGTCAATCGTAATCTCAATACCAATGATGTTCTTCTGCATCAGCTGGACATAGTTCGGCGGCGCATCCGCCACCTTCCACGCATCCGGCCTGTCGCCCGCGCCCGTGTACCCCATGATGGACCGCTCCGCATACCGCGATAGGTCGTCTATCTGCCGCGATAGGAACGCCGCGCTCTCGTCGGCCTTGGAATCGTAGAAGACCCGGGCGCGGCCGTACGCCTGAGCGGCGGCGTAGTTCCACGTCGGGACCACCTTGCCGCTGCTAGGCTTGGTCTCGGTGTAGAACTTTGGCGTGACGTAGTGGTGGACCGGGGAGTTGAAGAGCACTAGGACTTCTTGCTCGAGGACGTTGCCGTCTGGCTGCGACCGCAGCGTGTCGATGATGGCCTTGCTCTGCGGATTTTGGCGCGCGATGTGGCCGCGCAGGACGCCGAGTTCCGTCTCGCTGTCTTCGTCGTTGACGTCGAGCAGGAAGGGGATGTGGGAGGATTGGATCAGGGGATACGTCTTGGACGGGATGGCGGTGGTCAGGATGCCAAGCGGGTTGTCGCGGATCAGCTGCCGCAGCATCGGGGTCGTTGCGTCTGCATGGATGGCGCGGAGATACATGATGACGCTCCTGCTGTAGAAACTCTGTGTAGAGATACAGAAAAGGAAGTCTCCGGGTATCAAGTGGCCTTGCGGGAGCACTCAATGTCGGCTTATCTTTTTGGACGCGGGGCCGCAGTCTATAGATATGAAGACGTTGCAGTTCCCTTTGTCGGACCAATGGGTGGCTTGCCTAGCGGATTGACTGAAGCCTGCAGTGCCACCGTCAAGATGTCCGCGGGCTGCGTAAAGACCATCCCACAATTGGACAGCCGCCACGGCTATCCCCGACCCTCGGCGCGCCCTTGCCATGACACTGGGACCCCTGAGACCCGATCAATTGCAGTATGACCCTTTTTTTTTCACGTTGAGATATCAGTCAAACAAGCCAGCGCCAAATTAATGGTCCCGAGAACTGGGTCAAAGGGCGCGCCCTTTGAGCATCTAATACCGTTGAAGAAGGAAGCGGCCAGAATTTTCTCTAGCTACATCGTTCAAAATGCGTTAAAGACACCAGTGAAGTTGCCAAGATGCGATAGATCAGGCAGGCCGTATGTTGTCAAAGACCTTGTACCCCGCACAGCCAATCTTGGCGTGATCGGTACCTCATCCGTGACGAACACAAATTGCCTCGCACACGATGTACTTGTAGCTTGAGTCTCAAACGCATCTATTTAGACTCATTGCTCCCATTCTTCAGCATCTTCATTGCCCTTTCTTCATCATCGTTTAACATGACCATTACCGCTCCACCCCCAATCACCGTCCGCAGGGCGACTCCCAACGACGCCCCCTCCATCGCCGATCTCGGCGTCCGCGTCTTCAGCCTCAGCTTCGGCCACTCCGTCTCATCAGAGCAACTCCAGGCCTACCTCGGCAAAGCCTACAGCATACCCGCCATCACCGCCGACGTCACCAACCCTCTGAAGGACACCGTCGTCGCGGCAACCCCCGCCGGCGCGCTCATCGGCTTCGCCATTCTGACGCGCGGGTCCAGCGAGCCGTGCATCGCGCACCTCGACAGCACCATCGAGCTGCAGCGCCTATACATCGACCTGGCGTACCACGGCAAAGGCGTCGGCAAGATGCTCGCCCTGGAGGTGGAGGGTATCGCCAGGGAGCGTGGGTTTAAGAAAATCTGGCTGGGGGTCTGGGAGGAGAGCTACAAGGCGCGGAAGGTGTATGAGAGGCTGGGGTATAAAGTGGTTGGCAGTCGCGAATTTCAGCTGGGCGGCGTGGCACAGCTGGATCATGTCATGCTCAAGGCGCTTTGACTCAGGTCTGTTAAGCATACAAGTGTCTCGTGCTCTTTGAGGCGTCTATTCATGTTCGATTCGATCACAGCGATGCAGTCTTTAGCTCAACACTATCCTATCTACGTGGACATCATGGCAGGTCCGATAGGTGATGGATCGTAAGGTTCATGTCTGCAGTTTGGCAGAACGTGGCAGATGTCTGATGAAGTTATTATTTCGTAAGTGCTCGAGTACCTCATAATAGTATAATGGTCAAACACGCGTCCCGCTTATGCTTGTCCGGTAGGCACCGATATAACCGCAGCACCATCATCACTCGCTCTTCCAAAGGAGTCGAAAGTCACCAAGGAAGACTGCTTGTCTGCGCCGAGAGTCACGCTAATGGAGCGGCAAGGCTGACACAACCATCTACAAGCCCGCCTCTGAAGGTATTATGCTTACTGCTTCATTGCTTTCGAACCGTTTCGCTTGTTCAGAGAGCCTCTGTAAGCACGCCCCCGGCTCTAATCTTCATCTTCAATAGTACGTCTTGTCCGAGTATGCTTCATCCCCAAGTTGTCATCCGATGTCGTAGACGCCCTGCCGTCTTCAGCCCAGTCCTGTGTCCCTGTCGTTACATCGTGCCAATTCCAGCTCTTTCATCAGTAAATGCAAAGTCATAGCTCGGTCCCATAGTCAACCCGCGTGATGCACCTGCAACCCCAGCGCCGTGCGTCGTTGAAACGCTCCGCGTCAATGCAAGAACCCATTGTACTCGCCTATCCCACCACGCCAACTGGCGACCCCTCGCCCAGGCATCGCTTCTTTGCACTGATATGCTCCGCCTCTTCCTCATCCTCCGTCTCCTCGTCGAAACTTCCGTTAAAGACTTCAGACAGTGCCGCTCGCTTCCTCTTGGCGCTATTTTGCTCTTCTCTTCTCTCCATGCCGTCGTTCTCCCACGTCTCCATATCCATTGGATCGAATGAGCCAACAATCTCTTCGCCAACTGCCTTGCCCAATCGCTCCCGTAGACCTAGGATGGGCCAGATGGGCACTCTCGTGTAGTCGATGTTGATGCCAGGAATTTCCCCATCCTCACCATACGGATTCTTGAAGGGCTCGTGAAACCTCTCGAGGAACTTGGCCGTCACGTGTCCAGTGTACACGATAAATTCTGCAGTGTCGTTGTCATGTGTCAGTATTCTGAGCTTGAGGTCCTGAAACTCCGGGCGCGGCGGCTCGCCCCGGGACGGCGACCATTGCGAATCTCTCCTCGAAGAAGGTGCAGGCGTTGCGTAAAAGTGCCGCTGAGCCATGGCCAGAAAGATTGCCACAAACTGCACGTCATGGTCCGAATTGGCCGGCATTAGACCCCTTGATCTAGCCTGTTGCAGGCGCATGACGGGTTCGTTCCAGCTCCTACCCGGAGCGGGCGCAATACGAAACGTGTTTTTCCGCATCGCGGCCAGCTGGTTCTTGCCGATGTAGCACATCATGGGCAGGTTCGCAGGATTGTGCCCCGTCGGGGTCAAGAGGCCGTACGAGTCGGCAGGGCGGGTGGATATCGACATGAAGGAGCTCTGCGGCGACCTGCAGCCGTCCGAGGGGTAGTTCCACATGACCTGAGTGCGCACCGCATCGCGATATACCCGGTCCCCGAAGAAGAGATGGAGTTCGGGCAGGAGCTGCGGTCGGTCGAATGGCGCGGGCCACAGCGTCGAGAGGATCGTCTTGATTGCATTGGAACTCAGGACCGGATGCAGCACCGTTGGAAGAAGGATTTCGGTCAACGCGTCGCTCAGCGTGGTGATGCTCTGCGACGGGCGCATGTGTCCCCTGGATGGTGGCGATCCAGCGATGCTGGTCGGCTGGGGAGTGTCGCAAGGGGGCAGCTCGTGGAAGCGCGCGCCGAGGAGTTGGGCGTGCAGGTCTATCCAGCAAACAGGACGCACGAAGAGGGATGTTCCCGCGTGTTCGTGGAGGATGTCATAGAGCGAGCCCTTAGAAGGGCGTAATATGCGAGTGTTGCGGCGACGTCTGCGCGTGGGCCGTGTTTGCGTTGGCTGTGTTTGCGTCGTCAGAWGCTTCGAACGGAACTTGGTCGCCACTGTTGTCGTCTTCGTCGTCGTTGCCATCTCGGGCAGCTGCGTTGTAGGGGGGGTAGCGTCAGGCGACGAAGGCTCCTCTGGGGTTGGTGAATGGAGGAACGATGACGCGTTGACCATGGCGCGCAGGTGTGCGACGATGGCGCTGTGCTGAAACAGGGATCTGGGCGAGGTCGTTAGAGGCAAGACGGCGCGTGCGGAGTACAAGCGAAGGTGGAAAGGGAATGCAGAAAATAGGAGAGAGGGAGCAAGATGGACTGACTCAAGGGCAAGCATTGAAAGAGGCGTCGAGTGCTCATGAGTCGATTGATGATCAACAGGCGGGACCACACCCCGCGACGGCGCGCTCGGGTATCCCTGTGCGACTTGTCCACCAAGCGCCGCCAACAAGCTTCCACTAGCAAACCAAGCGCACAAAGCGCCGAATGCGGGCACCGCAAGGGAGGGCAAATCCAAACAGGGCGCGGCCGGCGATGCAGGGCGACGCGCTTCCAAGGGCAAGCGTGAAGCCGCTGGCGAGGTGTGAGACTGCGATGGGGCAGCGTCGCGTGTCGAGGGAGACAGGGTGGGTGCACTTGGGCTCTTTGTACCCCTGTGCGCTGGCTCGCGGTTTGTTTGCGCTGGAAACTGGGCGGCTACTGGAGGGGGCTAGCGCTGGAGCCTGGTTGGCTGGTGGCGTGTGACAAGGTCCCGCTGGTCCCGTTTCGGGGCGCGATCGATGAGCGAGTTCACGTGATCCAGGCAGCCAGTAAAATGCTGTCGAACTTCTGTCGCGAGACCCATCAGCCACAGCTTGATGCCTGATTATAGGCAGGACAGCCCCACACCATTGACGACAACAGCTTCGAGAGTCGAGACCAGCAGCCCCGCCAAACCACTTGCGCACGAGACGACGACGCATCGCAACAGCTTCATTGCAGCTCACCTGTCGCTGTTCAAGATGCCGGTACGTATCAGACTCTCCAATGCTTGCACCTATCAACCCTGTACCTCCATTATATGCTGCATTGCGCAGCGTGCCGTCTGAGACCCGAATCATGCACACCGGCGCATCGTCACCCATCCTCACCTCGCCAGTCGCATCACGACAACTAACTCCTCCCCAGGCCTACAACTCCGTCTTCAACCAGGACCCCAACCCCCCCCGCCTCATCGGCAACTTCCCCCTCCTCCCCCTCCGCACCAAGACCCGCGGCCCGGCCTACACCCTGCCCGCCCCCGCGCCGCCCCTGCCCGCCGCCGAGTCCCCCGACCCGGACAGCGAGAGCTACGACATCCTCGATGAGGTCCTCGCCCTCTTCCGCGCCAACACCTTCTTCCGCAACTTCGAGATCCAGGGCCCCGCCGACCGCCTGCTCGTCTACGGCATTTGGTTCCTCAGCGACTGCCTGCAAAAGATCAAGCCCACCGCGGGGCTGCGCGATGCCCAGAAGGACGTCATGAACCTTGCCCTAGACCTAAACTTTGCGATCCCCGGCGACCCGGGCTTTCCGCTAAACCAGGTGAGCATTCTTCGGAAGAATGGTGTGCATCTCAGGGCTAACGTGTGTGTGAATTGCAGATGTACGAGCCGCCCAGGGACCGACAGGACGCCGAGCAGCTGAAGCAATACATGGCGCAGGTACGGCAGGAGCTCGCGACCCGGTTACTCGCAAGGGTTTACGCAGACGACGAGACCAAGCCGAGCAAGTGGTGGTTGAGCTTCACCAAGAGAAGGTTTATGGGCAAGGCGCTGTAGAGGCTACCGTTGCCTTGGAACACTAGAACATCTCGACGAAATTACACAAGCCTTTTGAGCAACACTGATTCATGTGCCGTGGCATCCCAAGTTCATATGGGTGGATTGGGTTCAATACCGGGCCGACGCAGATCGGTCTCTTCAGGAGTATCTCCTGGCTCTATATGCTGCCCATGCCGTGTCCATGATCCAAGCATTTGCTTTTCCAGATTATCCTCGACACAACAAACCCCCCTATTCTCCCCATCAAATTACTACGTCCTCTTCTTCTGAAACTTGCCCCTCGCCGATATCCTCCCTTCTGCCGGAATCGCCCTCCATCCCGTAAACACGTACCCGTCCGCGCCGCCGCGCGCCGTCATAAACGGGTGCGTCCTGCCTGGCAGCACCTGCCACCGCTTCGCCCTGCTCGTCTGCACGCCCGCGCCGAGCACCAGCGTCGGGTTGACGGGAAACTCGGCGCTGCCCTCCCAAGCGTCGAGCTCGGCGACCGTGCGGCCCTCTGCGCCGGCCGGCGGGGACGATATCCAGGCTGTGCGGCGGGCGATGCTGAAGCAGTCGGCGAGCTGCGTCAGGGGCTCGGCGCTGGGGGAGTAGATGGCAATGGGGCTGCCGCCGGCGAGGAGCGGGAGGGCGTGGCGGAGGACGGAGATGGGGTCCATGGTGCTGGCGACGGCGAGGCCCGAGAAGCCGCCCGCGCGGGTGCTGTCAACGATCTGGCGGGTGCGCGCCCACCGCCGGCGCTTGCGGTGGTAGTGGCCGCGGCGATTTGTCTTCCACGTGGCCAGCTCCTCGGGCGCAACATCGGCGGGCTTGTCGGCGTAGGCGGCGTCCTCGTCGGGGCTGATGAGCTGCAGCCAGGAGACGGGGAGGAGGTTTGTGAAGAGCGGGTGGTAGGGGTGCCGCTGGTTGGGGTCGCTGGCGTCGAAGTCAAAGTAGCGCAGCAGGGAGAGGTTGGGCTGCGAGTTGGAGTGGATGAGGGTGATGGTATTTGTCTGGGCATAGTGGTCGTCGAGGTCGTCGCGACGGGGCCGCTTTCGGGGATTCCGCTGGGTTCTCGGAGATGAGGGTGCGGCCGGCTGCTCCTCTGGGTTCTCTTCCGTGTCCTTGGCTGGTAATTGGGCTGGTGTCGCCTCCGTAACTTGTCCATTTCCTCGGTGGCCCTTGTCCTCCGTATCGTCCTCTTGCGGCTCCTGGTAGAGGATGCCCATCCGCTCCGCCATCGCCGCCACCAACAAGCCGCCAGTGTCATCAACGGCCAGCCACCTTCCACCATGCGGCTCGGAAACCCCCTCCATGGGCAGGCCTCCGAAGTGCACATCAGCCCAGCACCCGACCAGCCCAATCGTCTCCTGGCGCATCTCGAGGATCTTGCTCGGGTCGCGGTCCTCGAGCATCCACTGCGCCAGCATCGTCGCGTCGAGCGGCAGCACCGTGAAGCGCCGGAGGAACTTCCTCTCCTTAAGCAGCTTGTACTTGGCCAGCGAGTACGCCGTCTTCTGGTCGATGGCCGTGTGCGACAGCATGAGCTTGGCGATGAGCTCCTTGCCCGCCGATGTGCCTTTGCGCTTGAGCTCCTCAATCTCCTCTGGCGCAAGCGTCTGCCGCGCCGAGTCGTCGATGATCTCGCGGTTCGACCGCGCGACGACCGTGCCAGCCTCGTCTACCAGCGCGAGCTCCTCCCCCTCGGCGGTGGCGATCACGTCGTCTCCATCGGCGGTGGTCTCGGCGCTCGTATCGGCCAGCAGGTCGGCGTTGAGCTCCGTGCCCGGCACGACGCGCAGCCGCGAAAAGGACTCGCCCTCGCGCTTCTCCTGGACTTCGTAGGTCAGGTGAAACGGCCGCTCGATGATGAGGTTGCTCGGGAACGAGCCGTATTTGCCCAGCGATATCGTCCTGCGCGGGTGTCAGTCGCACATGTCTGCGCGTTACAGTAACGTCAACGCTAGGAAAGGGCCACAAACGTGTTCGGTGTCACCTGGAGGACTCGCACGTTGTCGCTTGGGAGCTTCAGCGCTACCCAGCCATTGGGCTGGACTGTGTTCCTGGGCATTGCGACCGGTGTTGGTTGCTGGCCGAATGGTCTGGGAACGCGGTTGCCAGAGTGGAAAAATTGTTGTAAAGTCAGGTCCAACTCACCGCGGTGAGCCCCGCATTCACCGACACCCCAGAGCCCCCACTTGGGCCGCCTACATGGGGGGATACTCGCTTGCTTGAGCATCTTGCGTACGACTGATGGTACAATGCTTCTTCAGTCGTGTATCGAATTGCTTCAGTCAAGGTAATCTATAATTCCATCATACATAAGCCGCCTGCCTGCCTACCGGTCGCTATTTCACTCCTATCGCTGCATCTCCCCGCCGCTCAGCTTCACCTTGCGGCTCGTTAAGGCTCGAGTAACGCGTGAGAAGGTGAGATAATTAACT
>LFRF01000002.1:0-12959 GCA_001189435.1 Tolypocladium ophioglossoides CBS 100239 | reverse complement strand
TGAGTCCCGAGTCATCAATGCAACGAGGCGAGTCATCAATGTGATGTGGCGGTTGTGCGGTGGATGTGACATCGAGCCATCAGCCCAATGATGCCAAACCAGGCATAGAGCGCCACGCTCATTGTCCCAAACACAATGAATGGGAYGATCGAGTAAGTCAGGAGGTCTGTTCGCAGTTGTTAGCGAGGCTATACCAGTCCTTATATTCGCGGGATACACTCACAAAGGAATCCACCTGATCGCTTGACAACACCATACAACTCCCCTCGCATAATCCCCTCCGCACCGGCCTCCCACTGCCACGGGCCGACAAGGCGAAACTTGGGGTTAAAGTTGGAGCCCATGGCCCACGTGAAGAAAATCTTCCAGCCCTTGCTCATCACATACGTGATGGTCGGTGCGGATCCAATGTCCAGGGCGAGCTGGTAGGCGTAGGACTCGTGGTCGACTCCTCGCTTCGTGGAGAAGAAGTCGTATCCGCAACGGGCATGCAGCTTGTAGTCCAAGTCATAAGATGCGAGGGCATTGGGACCGGGCCCCTGGGGAACCTCCTTTGGGAACTGGTCCTGAAGGAGTCGAAGCACCCACAACTGGGCCTGCAGTTCCGCTAAGGGAGGAATCGCTCCGTGGCCCGGTCGAACGAATCCGATGAAACCGACAGACACGTCTCCATTCTTGTACACGCCGCGGACGTTGGTTTGTCCTAGCCGAGGGTAGTCACTGTCCAGGAACGAGAAGTTGGTCGAGTATCCCGTCGCGAGGACGACAACATCGGGCTCGACTCGCTTGGCTGGCCTCGAGACGTGGGACTGGTCGCCTTCAACGTGCATGAATCCCGCCTCGTCGATCTCCTTTGGCCACTTCGTCACGTCGATCTGCCTGCCCTTGGTGTCCTTGATGGGCACATTGAGAATGGAAGCCCGCTTGCGGTTCCACCAGGACTCGGAGCGATGTCCTTCAGAGATGTACGGCAAGGCTCGGGCGGACTTGCAAAGGAAGACTACTCATGTAAGTAAAGGATCTCGCTCGGATGGGGCAGCGTCCAACTTACTAGAGTCGAGATTCTTGCGCTCGCTGCTGATCTGGCCAACCCATTGGTCGGGTCCCTCCTCGGTTCCCGATATTAGCACGTGCATCTTCTTCACCCACTGGTCGTACGCAAACCAGAGCAGGGGACTGCGCTGCAGCACAGGGTGGGCATAGGCCGTGTCGAACAGGCTCGCGACAGAGGTGTCGACTGGCTTGTTGGGCCGGCTCGGGGCCTCTTGCTTGCCGTGCACCGGAGTCGAGATGATCTAACATTATCAATAAGTATGTCGACCATTCAGAGGGGATGGTCTAACATACCTTGGGGGCGCAGAAGAAACCGTCTCGGGCGCAGAGGGTCACTGAAGCGGTTTCAGCCGTCACTGCGAGGTGAGCAATGTCCATGCAGGTCTCTCCGGCGCCGCAGATCACCACGTTGGTGCCTTTGCCAAACTGTTCCCGGCGCTTGAACTGCGACGAGTGCAGCACCGTCGGGACCCTCTCGATGCCCGGGATCTGGGGAACGTTTGGGAAGACGTGGATTACCGAGCAAACGGCAACAGCGTCACAGCTGAAGGTATAGTCGCTGCCGTCGGGCTTCCTGATGTGGAGAACGTGGCCGTCGCCTCCGGGCCCGCGACTAACACGGTCGACCTTGGCCAGACACTCAATGAGACCACCGATGTCGAACGCCTTGACGTAATCACGAAGGTACTTGACGTAAGCCCCGGGTGTGACAAAGTCAGGTGCATCGAGCGGCAGGCGGAAATCGGAGAAGGCCGTCAAATACTTGGACGACACGAGCTGTGCACGTTGCAAGTCAAGTCATCATGGGCATACCGGAGCACAAGACGAGGGAGAGGAGCAACTACACACCTCTGCGTCCTCGTAGACTCTGTGGACAAACGTGCCCCCAATGTCGGCCTCGGCCTCGAACAAGCGAGCCTCGATGGGCTGGATGGGGAAGAACTCGTGTGCCGTGGCCAGGAACTTGAGTGTGGCAAGGCCGGCCGGGCCGCCGCCGATGACTGCGACCTTCATGATGAGATGACGTACAGGCAGTTGAGACGATTGGTTGAGACGACGGCTGACAGTTGAGATGAGGGACGGCCGAGACTCGAGAGGACGTGCAGACTGGGCGAGAGTCTGTGGACGGGAAGGAAAAGAATCGACAATGTTATTTAAAGAAACGAGAGAACTTATACTCGATGCTTGCACAAAGACACCGGTCCGGTCTCTCCAAGCCCCACCGGCGGCGTGTCTGATCAGGCGACTGAGCATGGCTTGTACGGGATTCATGACCTCGGTTCACGGCCCAGCTGAAGAACAAATCGAAGACACCAACTCCCCACGAGCATCCCAAGTCCGCCGTGCCGCCGGGATTGGCCGCGACGCCCACCCTCCCTCGCCCCACGGTGTGCCAGGACCACCAACCTGAACACAAGCTGAAGCGTGCCCCCGAGGGCAGCGCGTTCTCGCGTGCTCCCCTCCCACAGAGGCAGCCAGCACCACGAGAGACTCCCAGCACCCGTGGCCCGGCGCAGCCGTCTGTGTGAGACGCGCCTCCTCCAGCTCGTCCGCCGCCAAAACGGACGGCGGGGTCCCGCGCGTGTGCGCAAGTGCGTGTGCCGTGGGTGGCGCGGCGACGGTACCCCTTTGATACCGCGGGAGTCGGCACATGGCGGCGTGAACAAAGAAAGGGTGCATTCACCGAAAGAGGAACACGGCCACCGAAATAACATAACACGCCGTTCGAAAAGGCTAAAAACGGAACAGGTGCGTGTTACTGCTTGGGTAGGTGGACACAGATCCAGCGAGGTGAGGACTCAGGGGGCATCACAAGCGCGGTCGTGTGTGTCCCTAGACGCATGTTTGCTTCCTTCATGGCCGTCGGCTCTCTCGCTGTGTGATTGTGCAAGCTCGGCGTCTCACATACCATTGGGGAGACGCTGCCGCCGTCGCTTTCTGCATCGTCGGCGGTGTAACGCGAGCTGGAGCAGAAGGGGGGGCGAATTCTAGAAAAAGTTGAGGCCCAACGACGGGACGAGGGGGCACAGGCGGGACGAGCGGGAACGGGATGTGCTCCCCTTGTTAGCCGAGGGATTCTGCTGCCCGTTATTTGCAGATATGGGGAAGGGTTGGGCGTTCCGTGAGCATGCGAGGCTGGCATGGCTGCAGTCACGCTGCTGCAGGTAGGGTTCCATTCTCAGGTACGCGTGCCACAGTCCGCCTGGCAGAGTTTTCGCAGCATCAGCCGCATTCAAAACAAAGAAAAAATATCCGCCGGGCTGTTTCCCGCCGTCGTTAATGCACCAACGACCGCCCCGAGGCTGGAGCTGGTCCGGGATGCCGTCGATCATCGAGTGTTGGGCATCGACATGGCCTAATGCACTCTTGACAACCACGTCCGCAACTCCATGTGCCAGAGGACGCCACGCAGCGGACCACTCACTGCATGCACCTGTCAGATGATTGCCAAGTACTCCGTGGGAAGTGCGTGCCTCATCCGGCGAGCCAATGGACTGTGCGGGCTCCGTACGGGTGGGCTCCTATGTGCAACCCTACACGCAGACGACTGGACCGATGACGGGCTGCGCGGCCGGTCCCAACGTGGATTGGGGCCCGCGTCTTCTGGAGCGTCTTCTGGAGCGTCTTCTGCGGCGGTGGATCGAATGTAGGCAAAGATCCTGCGATTGATGCCATCTCCGATTCGACACGGGCCTCTCGTTGCTCCGTGTGCGTCGGATCTTATGCAGAGTCTCGCCGAGAATCCGGGCCTTTGTGACCCAGTCCCGCGCTGCCGTCAACGTCAGCCGGCATGGTCAAGGGTCTTCAACTGCCGATACACGTTGCATCGAAGCAAGAATTGGAAACATCGTCTATTATTTGCCTGACTGGGTATATATCCTCCATACGTATGCAACATGCAGCATTAGAACGCTTTCCCTCCTCCCCATATTATTGGGGCCCCCATCATTGACCCATCATGCACCTAAACAAGCTTCCAAAACGGACGAGCCAGCTTTGAACATCGAAACACGCCGACGACACACACCCTTACCAGTGAGGCGAGTAGGTGATGAAGCCCATGAGGATGCCGGAGATCAGACCGGCGGTGGGCACGGTGATGAACCAACCGAGGTAGATCCACGCAACCATGCGCCAGTTAATGGCGCGCCAGTCGCCGTTGCAAAGACCGACTCCGACGATGGCGCCGGTGATGCACTGGGTGGTAGAGACGGGGAGCTCTGTGAGGGGAGACAGTCAACACATGTGTCGTCAGGTGAGCAGGTGCAGCAAGTGATACGTACCGAGTCGGGTGGCCATAATGACGGTAATGACGGAGCCCAGTTCCATGGAGAAACCACGCGACGGCGACATGAGGGTGACGCGGTTTCCCAGATTGCGCATGATGTGGTAGCCATACGTCCAGAGCCCGATGACGATGCCCACGCCGCCAAAGGCCAGGATCCAGGTGGGCACGTTGGACTTCTTGCCGGGAATGGCGCCGCTCTGCCATATCTGGTAGATGGAAGCATAGGGGCCGACGGCGTTGGCGACGTCGTTGGCGCCGTGGGTAAATGACGCGGCGGCGGCGGTCATGACCTGGAGGAACGTGTAGAGGAACTCGGTGCGGTTGTCAAAGTGGCGGGCACGGGCGTGGATCTCCTCGACGTCACCGGCGATGACCGACTTCTCGCTCTGGGAGCCGACAACGTCCTGGTCGACGCCGCGGAAGATAAGCCACTTGACGAGCCACCACATGTAGGCACCAGTGTACCAGGGGCCATCGGGCTTGGGCCCGATCAGCGACTTGCGCTGGGGGGCAGTGTCCTCGGGCTCGACGCCCTGAGCAGAGGTGTCGGAGCCGGTAGCCTTCTTCTCGTGCTGGCCCTCGATGTCCTCGGTGACGGTGGCGGCGTACTGAGCGCGGCGAGCGTCAAGCTCCTCGCGGGTCAGGTGGCCCTCGTAGAAGTTGCGGACGACGCCCTTGAAGTCGGCGGGAGGAGGAGGCACCTCGCCGCGGCGGAGTAGTAGGGGGCCCTGGAAGATGTGCCAGGCGCGCAGCTGCCAGTCCTCCTTGATGACGACACGGTACAGCCAGGGAACCAGGAAGATTGTTATGAGCAGGCCCCATCCAGCGCCTGCAGCGACAATGACGCCGGGGATCTGGGCGTCGGTAAGGTTAACCTTGTAGTCGCCGCCCTTCCAGAGCAGAAGCATGACAATGAGAGAGGCCGTGACCCAGAAGTAGATGGGGACCAGGACGAGGCCCCTCATGGCGGGATTGGAGCGTAGCAGGACGCCATACTTGGTGATGGTGAAGATTATGGCACCAAAGGCGCCAGACAAGACGGGGGCGATGATCCAAGCGAGGAAGACCTGTGGAGGGGAGCGGTCAGTCGACGAAGCGACTCGGACGAAGCATTCCTGGAACTCACCTGAACAACACCTTCCTTGATGTTGACGCTGCCGTCCTTGTTGTAGCCAACCCAGGTGACACCGCCGCCACCGAGAGCACCGACACCCATGCCCAGGACGCCGCCCAGGATGGAGTGAGTAGTCGAGACGGGCATACCGAAGCGCGTGGCCATGGTGAGGTAGCAGGACGAGGCAACGACAGCGCAGACCATGCCCAGCATGAGCAGTGCGGGCTGGGCCTCAAAGGCCTTAATGTCGACAACCTTGGTTCGAATGGTGTCGGCTACACGCCCACCGACGCCAAGGGCGCCGGTGAACTCCATGACGGAGGCGCCAAGCATGGCCTGGAGGTAGGACACGGAGCGGGAGGAGACCGAGCTGGCCCACGAGTTGGCGACATCGTTGGCGCCAATGTTCCACGCATCGAGGAAGGCGAAGAGGGTTCCGACAGCAAAGAGGTAGTCGTATTGGTGGAGAGTCATTGTGACTGGCTGTTGTGGGCAGCACCACGACTGCTCGACCTTGTCCCCTTTGTTTTCTCTCTTCCCAAAGAGGGATGCGTTGTGAGAGTGGGTGTAGGCAAGAGGACCTGGGTACCCGGAAGTCGGGAAGGGGAGAGAATGAGAGTGTGTGAGGTCCAACTTGAAACGGAAGAAGAGCAGAGCCAGGGAGGGTACCACAGAGAGACTGGGTGGTCTATATAGGTAAGATATCCCAAGTGGGAGGGACCGCAGTCGAGACGAGAGTCGAGGCAGAGGCAGAGACAGAAGCAAATTGGTTCCGCATTAGGACAGGGACCCCAACCACGCGCAACCAGCAGGGCGAACATTCAACAAGCCTGAACCCTGGGGCGTCGCGGTGAACAGCAGGCCAAGGCCACCGAGGCGCCTGGTCTGCAAGAAACGGATCCATTGGCTCGCCATGCCAGCACCGGTTATGCTCATTGGAGCAAACCGGTGTCGAAAGCGACCCGTAGCGAGGCAAGGGTCCCGAACAAGGTCCCCATCGTGCCGGGATTACGACCGCGTGGATGCAGCAACGGGGAGTCGGTGCAGACGGGGCGTATGCCTGACGGCGCTGATGAGAGGAGCAGGGGCTGCGCCTTGCGGGAGAGGCACGCGACCATGTCGCAAAGCAGCCAGCACCGTGTGTCCGGTCCTGGACTTGACGGCGTCGTCAGATTTGAGTCTCGAATGAGGCACGAGTGATTGGCACTGTTCCGTCACTTGGAGACACTTCGAACACCTGCCACTTAAGGGACGGCGGAAGGGTCCACCATCCGAAATGACAAGCTTGCAAAGTCAATAGCCGTGAACGAGAGGTCACGATCCATCACGCCCTCTTCCCGCTTCCGCAGAGTCGTCCGTAGCTGGCGCGCACCCGAAACAACTCTAAACACAACTCTAAGTTAGGGGTGGCCTTCAAATCATGTTGCTSCCAGCCAATSACAGCAATCGACATCGCCACGTGCGGCGCTGTTGACCTCGTCGATGTCTCGCCGTCGCGATTCTATAAAACCTCGTCAGCCGTCCCTCTTGGCAGTCTCTTGGCCGTCCGTCGAAATCCACTTCGATGCTCTTTTCCATGCATGCATAGTCGGCTGCCCTTGACTCGCCCGGGGCGAAAGCGCCTGCCGCTGCGTCAACGGATCCAGCTGCCAAGAACCCCGTCGCTCGCCGCCAACCAGCCGGAGAAGGCGCTTCAAGCACGTTCGCAACATCGTCAGCATGAGAGATGCCCGGCTCAACGTAGTGTGCCCGCAAACTCGATCTCGATGACAGAACAACGGACGGGTGGGCTGACGAACCGGCATGTATCCAATTGGGTCGGCCCAAACCGCAAGTTCAGCTGTCCCGTGCCAAGATGTGAAATGCGTCGCTCCGAAGCAATATATGGCGTTTGCTCGGGTGCACTCCACGGAAAGCCCTGCGCCGTGGCAAGCTGTCGGTCTCCGAAGGGGAATAGGCTCGCGACCATGCTGCCTTGACGGCCCAGGTTTCTTCCCTGACATGTGCCCGATAGCCAACTTCAAGTTTGCAGGCGGGTTGGCAACATGTCAAAGGGCGGCCTCTGCGGTAGGCCAGCCGACGTCTTGCATGTACGGAGCACTTGTTGCGCAATCCGCGCTGTCCATGTTGACGCTTTCACATCCGGGTTCGCCCAGCCGTACGAAGCAGCTCCTGCTGTTATCAGCTGTGTTCCTACCAGCGCCGATCTAGCAGGATCTTCGGAGATGACGGTTAAGGGCAGTTAGCCGAGCGTCGTTTGCTGCCGTGTCAGTGCTTGTAACGGGCTCGGCTAGTGCTTGAGCCATCTTCATTCTCGAGTCCTCTGGTGGGCCACAAGGGGTCCAGATGGCGTTTTGTGTACTTCACCGCGCTGCCTGCTGCCAAGAGTACGAAGAATGCCATGGTTTCTCCGTGTCATGGAGGGATCCGACAGGAAACACAGCGAAATGACAAGGCAACCCACGTGCTGCCGTCTGTGGCCGTCACTTGACGAAGGTCTTGACGGGATTTATGCATAAAATTCCGACTGGCAATGCAAGTGTGCGTATGTCCAGACTCCACGTAAAACGGTTGCAGCCATCTGTCAATCACTGTCCCGCATGGCCTTGCCCCAAAGAGATTTCGGGTCGCAAATTCTCCTCTTTCAGATGAAACGCTGCGCTTCCATCTCGACCTCTGAGGTATCGACCTCTGGGTCTGTTCGATTTGCATAGCGGTACGTCAGACGGTACGTTTCCCGTGACCGTGCCACCCTAACTCAACAGTTGCCTAGGAGCGAGTGGCCGAGCGATCCAAACCATCACGGAATATTTGGCTCTCTTCAACACACCATACGAGAAACCGCAAGCAACTTATCGAGAGAAGCGATTGACGACACCAAGCCTTGAGACGCTTGTACTCGAGCAATATTCCGGCAATCGAGGTGGGACCGAAGGGAAAATGCGCAACTGGCTCCGTCCTCTGGCCAATCCCACGACCGCGGGTGAGCCGGGTGAGCCTTGCTGGTCATCTCTGCAGCATGGGAGGACGGGCGGCGGAAAAGTCCCTTCAATGCTCGTGCTCTCATTGGTCACGCCGCGTCATTGCTTCTGGGGGCTACGGATAACGGGCAACGGCATCCGTACCTATCAACATGATGATGGCCAAAACGAGCGCGAAAGGATATCAACTTCACCAACGTCGTACTAAATCACTGTACCCGAGAGACGCGTCGGGTGATTGAAGGTATGTGCCCCAGCATCAAGTGGCGACTTCTGTTAACGAGAAGACCCCCAGCCGAAACAGCGGACGATCCAAACGCATCCGTCTTGCTCCTCTCGCGCAGAGGGTTGCGGCCGGTATACAGAGCAATATCTACAGCCGCAAAGATGCAAGTAGCGAAACTTTGACTAGACATGGCACGGGATAGACGAAGCGCTCGCCAGGGTGGTCGCCGCACTCTTATCATCAGGAGGTAAGACAAGCAACACCTATAGMAGAGACGGCTCCAGCGAAAAGAGCAATCGGGCAATCAGGATGAGATATGAAGCGACCAATACGAACACTAGCTTGGGCGCGTCGTTGATGTCCTGCTACGACGTGATGCGTCGAGGAGACGCGATTCGCCGAGGAGACGCGATTCGCCGGTCATAATGCAACCGACAGGTCCTGGGTGGTCTAGAATGCCACAACAACGCACTTCTTGGATAAGCCAACATGAGATCGGGCCGTCTCTGGAACAGTCGATGCACAGAACATGCGTCGGCGAGACTCATCTATTAACCCTAGTCGGACGAGCCGTTTACAGCCGACCGTGCGATAAGAGAAGCGTCTCATCCAGTCTGAATCGACTTGCCTCTTCAAGGATTAGTCGGGATGATCAGGATGGTGATAGCCACTCTAGCAAAATTCCCTCAGCTCGGGCTTCCTTGCATGAATAGATGACTCTTTTGCCGTCATATTGGTAGGTTGTTACGCAATCCGGTTTCCAACTGACGATGGCTGCAGCCACGAGACCAACCTGGTGCGGCAAAGGCAAAACTCCATTAAATGGGAACGAATGTTGGTCGAAACGTTCGAGTGAGATGCCGCATATATTGGGTAGCACGAATGCAGCGGAGATAGGGGGTGGCGAGGAGGGCGAGGCTGGGGCAAGGTCGTGGGACGGGTAGCACATGCAAAGTGGTCGTAACCTGAAGTTTCCAACGTCTGCCCGGTCTCAACTCAGCGATGCGCGTTTACGAGCATTGCGGGATSCCGAGGAGAGGAGCCAGCTGTTGCGAAAGCCAGGACCATCCCCCTTCCACACAGCCCACCAATAAATTTAGGCGCCAGCGAATSCAGCACAGTCATCGCCGTCGCATTAGCGATGGCCCGCACAAAGCAAACTGCCTGGGAGACGGGTTGTTATCCTGACTATGACTCTGATAAGAGCTATAGCKGGTTGGCGCCGGCCGATTGCTTCGACAATGAATCCGAATCCGAAACTGTGGTCTTTCTGCCTGCCCGACTTGGGCTAGTTGGCGATGCCTTCAACGGCCGCGCCTGCCTTTATAAAAAGCCCCCGCCAACAGCCCTTGGAGGCGTTGGCGAGACCTAGAGAGCATGTAAGAAAGACCAGCAGCAGGCATTGTATTCAGCTAGATAGGCCAGCGCCGCGTTAGTAAGGTTATAAGGTACGCGAGAGAGGTACTCGCCGCTTAAGATACCCGTTATGGACCTTTGACCGCGGCCTTACTAATTGTCCTTAGCTTGACCTAGCCCGTTTGCAAGTATTGGCGAAAGACTTTCGCATCTGGGACACACCTTGCCCACCTCTTCTAGAACATAGCCTTATCGATCCGGCAATTCTTCCTCAGCCTTGTCTTCTAGGCACTATACAGACCCGTATCTGTATTGGCATGACTTTTTTCATCGCGTGCAACTCGATATATGCTATCCATTCTCATACAAACACCCAACCGTTTGCTCGGAGCACCCTCATGACTCTTGCGCCCCGACGACGGGACGAGGTTGCTTGGGTGTATGTTCCAATCCAGGGCGATATCGCAGAGTTTTGGTTAAATGCTGATAGACGGCAATGTTTCCTAGTAAGACGCGGCGCCGATATTCCGAGTAAAGCATCTGATAGCAAAGCAGTTCCGCCTGGGGCCTGTACGAGATGCCTTTATTGGACCTTACATAATGCAGCTCTCGAATTTCGTACTAGTCAAACGGCCCCTGACACTCACATACCGAAAGAATGGGCCTATGCCGATTTCTTTCCTCGGGGCTTACTCGGAAGAACACAGGTTACAGATTACGACTCCTCCACCTACCAAGTATAGTCCGCCGCCATCGCTGAGGAATCCCTACTTCTCGTCGGCTTCACTCAAACACGCCTCTAGGGTCCGGATATTCTATCTTCCAGGTACAAAACTTTGCAGAGGGCTCATCATCCAGTACGAGGACGGGCAGCGAGCCCTCGGACAATGCAGGGTGGGCATCGACCTGGTCGCAGAATACACAAGACCTCATGCGGGGACCACCCGTCGCGTCCCGGGCCGCCCGTTTCATCTCCTCTAAACCCACAAACCCCCGCAATTCCGCAATCCCACAATCCCACAATCCCTCAAACCCCCAATCCCCCAAATCCACCGTCTCATCCACTTGGCTTGCAATCCCATCGACACCGCCATGGAAGCACCGAGCGTGAACGTCCACGACTGCGTTGAACTACTGCTACAGTACCTAAAGTTGACTCGCACGCCGAAGGGTCTCGCCAACGCGTATCAGTTGGCCGCAAAAGACTGCGTCCGTTAAGAATGACGCAGTAGTTTCTCCGACTAGAGTAGGGCTATGAGTTGCGAATATAAATAGCCCTCAATAGTCTGTGTAAAACAGCATGATAGGAGCCAATCTTTTATTAGGTTAATACTTTTATTTAAGTATTTCGAGAACAATATACTTTATCCCAATCCTTTCTGTTTCTGTTATTATGACTGCCAGCGATTACTCCCCCACTTACTTCCAGAGCCTCCCGCTCCTGGACACTGCCCGTGCCAAGTTTACGGAGTTGAATAGCGACGAGCTGGTCTAGCGTGATCACAAGCCATTTTTCACCGGCCATGGCATGGACCGCAGGTTCGGGCTGGCTCTGCTTCATCGTTATTTCGATCTCTCCCTAGGTGAGAGGCTCGTCGACTACCAAGGTACATCTACTCCTTGGGATCTGGAGGATACCCGAGGAATGCGAGCCCCCAGCTAGTAACCTGGGGCATCTGTCCCAAGGGAGACTTCCGGCTAACCGAATTCTACTTTCCTAGGCTTGTGCGAAATCACGCAAGGCAAGGCTAATATCAATCTGAAGCCAACTGATGTAAGTCGCTCCCCGCAAATCAATAATGCCAGTCGCTAATCAAGCCGTGTGTATATAGTGGCCGAAAGACTTGAAGTCGGTAGATACCGCTTAGTTCTTTTCTGAACCGCTTTGGATACGAGGCTGCCGATGCACCTGCAACGCAAGCGTCCGAGGCCCCCGCATAGGGCGTGAGAAAGTAGTACAAGAAGCAGAAGCGGGAGTAAAGGGTAGGAAGGTTTTCTTTGTACTTGCCCGGAGGAGGATGTAGATGGGGTTGGGGTCTCGGACACGCCTCTCTTGTAGTCGGTACGAGGCTAACAAAGAGCAAAATCGCGTGCATATTTAACTCAGCTACGGCCAAATTGCTAAACTAGACACAGGGGTCATGTACTAATCATTTAGCTAGGGTTGCCTGCTTAGACGTGCCTGTCTGTAGAGACATAGGGATGTTAGAATGCTAACGAAGAAATAAGATTTACATCTTGTTAACTTCACTAAGCTTCGTGCCTCTATTGCCTCGCAATAGCCTGTCCCAAATTCCTTGCAGCTTGCAGTATGACTCAAACCGACTATCGGTCTTCTGCTTAACCGCATTTCTGCTATCATAGGCGCCCGGGGTGGTATTCTAGCTTTCCGGCGCCTGTTCACTTCGGCGCGATAGTCGTTTAGATCTCCGAGATATTTCTTCCAAACTGGGCTCGGAAACTCCTCGCGAAGGTAAGTTACTAGGGAATACGCATCGATGTAGAGATTCTCTATGAATTCCGCTAACGTCGGTAGGTGATTGCTAAGAAACCCTAGAGGTATCTTAATGCTACGTTGCCTTATTCGTTCTAGAATATCATTGCTAAGTTCTCGAACCTACTCGCTCGCTGACGAGTGCTGTATCGCTAAGAGGAAGTTCGAGTACCTTCCGAGAAGTAAACGATGCTCCGAGGCTAAGACGCGATATCGGGTCCCTTCCCTATCGGTAGCATAGACTTGGTAACGGTTTCCTCGTATTAACGTAGATCCTTGTCGAGTGTATTTATATGAAACTGGAGATACTCTACGGATATTGGATTTGGGTCGGGCTGCCGGATTATCTATGTCGGCAGACGCTCTGCGGTTGGCATGGAACAGCGCCCCCCCATGACGCGCATCCAAGGGTTGTTCATCATTTGCCAGGTCCTCGAATCGCCTCG
>LFRF01000001.1:2272135-2309933 GCA_001189435.1 Tolypocladium ophioglossoides CBS 100239 | reverse complement strand
AGTGGCGCGATATCCTCTCACGGCTGCCTCCGCACGTCATGTCTTGCAACGCGCTCGTCAGCGAGAGGGTCATGCCAATGCCACGAAGGGTTCGCTAGCTGCTGGCTCGCAAGTACTGGGACGTAGCGAATGCAGGCTCAATTGCCGACGACAAGACCAACGAGCATTGCCTCATCCGCCCCTACCTYGGTCGGCGCCGGGTAAGCCAGCAACTATCTAGGACAAAGCCCAATAAGTTGCGGGCATTTAGCCTTCGAAACTTTCCTCTACATATAGATCAAATCGAAGAGCTAGGTCTCCCAGCTAAGAGTTAGGCTATCGCAATGGCAGATGCCCTCGCCTTTCTCCACTGGGTCGCAAAGGTCGATGCCTACGACGTCGAATTCGTGCTCGCGCGCTGCCGCCCTTCCCCTGAAGACCCGACGATGCCTCCGTCATCGCCACTTCCCAACACCGGATTCCGCGAGTCCACCTCCGAGGCACTTGAAGGCCATGCCACGTGGCTGCTTGAGACGCCTCCGTCATCGCCACTTCCTAACACCAGATCTCGCGAGTTCACCTCCGAGGCACTTGACCGACACGCCATGTGGCTGCTTGACTTGGACTGCTGCAGGGAGCTCGCCATGGATGAGGATGGAATTCTCCAAGCAGCTAAGAGCTTCTGGCGCAACGATCCATTTTACCCCAGACCAGGAAGCACTATCCCTGAGGACCAACGATTGTGGCAAGCATTCAAGACTCGGTTTCTCGACACGAGCAGTTCACTCTTGCACGGGGATGAAGAAGCCGTTCGGCAGCTCCCAGGGATGCTGATAAACAAGATCACTAAGACGCGCGGTGTTTGGGTAAAAGGTCCTTGATTTGGCTTATAGCTCGGCATTTGGTGGACGAATTTTTTTTTGCGTTGTATTAAATTACTACAGCATGCCAGGGGGCCTTCTTACCCCTCCGATACCGTTCCATTGGCCATTGTCTCAGTGGTTCGCTCACATCAAATAACCTATTGGCCTCTTCCACGGCTACCTGGGAATGAATGATGTCCCTCCTCGGCCTGACCACGGCGCCAACCTCGTCCTCGTTGGGAGCTACCACCCCGACCCCGACCCCGACCACGCCAGGACGCGCCGTGGGCGGCATTGCTGCCTCCTAGGGAGCCCTAGGAGCCCACGTTTCAGTTAGAGGCTGAAGAGTCAGCGGTTCGGCGCAAAGTACTTGATGCACGAGATGAGCTCGGCGGAGGATGTCCATGAGGAGCATTGTACAGAGGGATGGCCTGGCTGTGCTGTTGTCGAGCAACGGACCGCTCCACAATCTTGCGAAGGAACTCACGAGGCAAATGCTTTAGCTCCGGCTGGCCTATGTGCCGATCCAATATGGAATCGCTAAAACTGATGTACTTTTCGGCGAAGGATTGCCAGAGCACGTCGATGAAGTCGTTGCCAGTATTGGGCTTGGGGCAGTAGAAGTTTGTTTCAATGAATGCCTTGACTGCCATGTCGACGCCCGTACTATCCATCGTGATGTCACCGCAGTCGTCAAAGTCGATCATCCATAGCGATGTGATCCTCTTCGTGAAGTCGACGCGGGTGTGGGTCACATCTTCGTAAGTGCTTGTCTGAGGGGGCAGTGACATCATGTCTGAGAGATTGATGTCGCTGCGAACCTTTTGCTCTTCGGATGGGGAGCTTCCAAGAACAAACTCAACGTCCATCGCGTCAATCTTTGTGTGCCAGTGCAGCACGGCGAGAGCATGGGCCATTCCGATGAACAGTTCAGAGGCCTCCAGGCCGAGCTCTTTGACCTGGTTGGCATGCAGCTTGAAGTTGCGGAGTGAAAAGAACTGTGTCCCCGAACCATATCGGAGACGTCCCAGGCATGGGCGGACCAGGCAATCCTTATTCGCTTCGTTCACCCTCATGGACTCTTGGGCCTGGGCCGGACAGTATTTGTCGATCAAGGCGTTGCGAATAGGACGGGGCAGAGGGGAAATGCGCTCCATGCAAATGACATGTCTGGGCTTCCGAGGGAATTCCACAGAATCGGGAAAGCGGTCGATGTACTCGTTCCAAAATGATGCCGTGGTTGGAGTTGCATACCAGAATCATCGAGGGATCTCTGCTTGTCCAACCATGTAGGGCAAGGATTGAAAGCTGATGTGAACTCTTATATGCATGATGTAGTTGTTACAAAGCTTCTCTGGCTGGTTGGCGACGGGAACCTTATAGACGAAGGCAGTTCCAGGATGCTCAAACACCTTGCCGATGGAGCCAGTGCCAATCTCACGGAACATGGCGCCGCCGCCTGCCGCCGCCTGATGTCGCTGGGCGAATTAGGATGTCGTGGAGATGACAGATCTTATCGAGAGCATTCGTTTGAGACACGCCTCAGCGGGTTCGAGGGCACCGTCCGATTCCAGTTGCTCCTCGAGTTTGAGGTTGCTCATCAACGCCTGCTCTAGAGAGACTGCCTGAGAAGATGCGGATTCATCGGTCGCGCTGACCAGACGACGGGTGCCTCGAGGGGGAGAAAAAGGTCGAGAGGAACTTCCTCTCGAGTTGTTGGCCATGATGAATGAATTTCAGTCGCTTGGAGATTCTTGGTGGCTTGCTCTGGGGCCTCAGGCGAAGAGGAAAATTGAGGCACAGGTGAAAAGTTCGGAGGTTTGGTTTGGTGAATGGGCCATTGAACAGACGTTTAGTGAGCCGTGGGTTACCCTTGCACCGCCTGGGCTTCAAGACCCGGGTCAGTGCTCCATACGAAGTGTTTAAACGTAAAAACAGACTTTGCCCAAGTGCAACTTCGCCTAAGAGGCAGCCTCTTGATCGGTATTGCTCCTTCGGAAGGATCTAAGTCTCCTTGTATCGAGTGTTTTGTTTACATGTCAAATGCAAAGTACGAATGGTGGTGCGTTCGAAGTCTTAGTTGTACGACGATGCTCATTTTTTGTCCGCCGCGTGTCTCTGCTCCCGCCGTTTCTCCATAAACTCATCCATATCAACATGAATCCGTAGTCGCTTCGACGTCATGGTAGCGTACACGGACTTGAGCTCCTCGGACCTCATGTCGCGTATCAGCGTCACAAACGCCTCCATCATCACCTCCTTCGACCACGGGCAGTGTTTTAGCGCGCGGTAGAACACGTCCTTTGACTTGACTCGAAGCTGTTTCTGTGAGTAGCAAAATCGGATGTAGGACACCCACAGCAGGACGCTTGACTTGCAAACATCGCCGGACAGGGCGTGTTCAAATGCGGCCTGCGTGCTATTGGAGTTGCCTCGAGCCAGCTCGTGCTGGATGGCAAACACACGGCAGCCGACAGAGTCCTGCGCCTTGACAAGGACTTTGTCGTAAAGCAGCTGGCGCGTCTCGTCGACAACCCGTATGCTCGCATCCGCCCATTCGAACAAGGACAAAAACATCGTGTTTCGAGGAAACAGGTCCACAAAGCGWGTCAGCTGTTCACGCACATATACTCGTCGAAACGGCCTGCCGATGCGGTCAGTACTAGGAAGCGTAAAAGCGGGAAACTATCTGCCGTACCCCTTCGTGGCATTCCAGTACAACACCCTGCACGCAAATTGGAGAATGCGCTCATGAGCGGCTTCACTCCCATAGCCCCGAGACCGAAACTCGTTCGACATTGCTTCGATGACCCCCACGGCAGCCGAAATGTTGCCTTGAGATGCGGATGTAGGCTCCCCACCCCCTGTTCCCGTTAGGTAAGAAAGGAGTGTTAAGCATTCCATGTAGCTGCTGGCGTCGTCGAGTTTTCCTTCGTACAGGCACTGCTGTGCCTTCGATGAAAAAGCTTGACGAGCAATGAGAACGAGTGAAGGTGACATGTGCACATCTCCGATTTGAGGTTTGCGCAAGGATTCCTCAACGGAAGCACACAAGCGTTTCGTCGCCATATCCTTGTTGCCCTTCTCCAGCTCCATCCAACTCCATGTTTGGAACAAGAGAAACCCAGTCGAGGTTGAATACAGCTTGGTAATACTCGTTAGCGACAGTCTTTTACACTCAGGGGTCAATACTGTCATCACATACCGATGGGTCCACCGCTGCAGCAGCTAGTACTTTGTTTGCAACCTCGAAATTGCCGTTGGTAAATTCAGCCAGGGCGTAGGCATTGTAGAGGTGCGTATTGGTTGGGTACTTTGTCATGACAACCTTGGCCGGCTTTCTGATAGTGGCAGGCTCCCTTGCAAAGCACACGGCCAGGTAGTACTGCGCAAGACCCGAAATGTCCGCCGAGTGGACGAGCTGCTTCAATGTGGTTTCCACCCAAGGCACGTCGACTGCATGCCCTCGACGAAAGACATCGAGATACTTGAACCAGCCGCTGCCGCTGAAAAGCAAGCTGGGGGACATTCTTGCATGGCCCTTGGCGCTGGTAAATGACGGGGGCTTTCTCTGCAAGTCCTCCGAGGCCCCTTCACCGCCTCCCCAGGCTGGCTGCAGTTGGWTACCGGAAGTATCCCCAGTCAGAAACTGGTCGTGATAAGCTGTCTCTGTCCAATCCCCGGATCTGAATGCCGGCGGAAGTCCACAGAAGATCAGGAAGGCGTCGATTAGCTGCTCGGTGATGTCCGGCAGAGCATATTCGGGGATGGAGAACAGGAATGGTTCAATGTCCGAATACATGACCACTTTGAAAGGATCATCGTCTGTTCCGTCATCCAACGTTCTCGCTGGCATATTGGCATGTCGTGCTTGGAATGCCTCGGTATCTCTCCACGCCGTGAATGCGTCTCGCGATGATGTATCTTCGAACTCGTTGTTTGTCAACGGCTCAGGCGCGTCTCCAGACCCACCACTTTCGACGTAACATCTCCAGCCTTGAGCGTCCGCATCTCCCATTCTCGGCACCTCGCTCTCCCAGAAATCCCGGAATGCCTCCTTTTGGTTCTGTTCGCGCTTCGGTCTGAAGAAGGTGAGCTCCAACAGGCCCTGCCATGCTGCCACGGCCAGTTCCTTGTAACCGGCATCGTGGACGAACCGGGTGGCTCTCAGAAAGACATAAATTGCTTCTTCGAAGTCGTCTCTTGACTGGAGGCCTGATCGCGAATCAGCTTGCTGCAGTCGGTCGAGAAGCATCTTCTTCACCTCCTCGTACTGGACCGTGGCGATGTTTGACATGGAAAAGTCGAGATGCGTCTTCCACAAGCCAAAGTCGTGACGCTCGTCTTCGAGAACTTGCAACCATTTCTTGGCGGCAGTCTTGCTGTCCCAGACCTTGACGCCTTCGTGCATCAACGAGACCAGAACCCCGCGCCGATCGTGCGGTCGTGACGCGTAGGGAAGTGCCGACTCCAATATGTGCACTTTGATCTCTGCAAAGCTATGCGCAGCGTTTTCGGTGGCTCTTTGGTCAATGGTTTCACCGGCTCTCAGCAAAGCGTCCTGGTGATCAGCCAGCTCCAGCCAGGCGTCGATGTCGTCTGGGTGATCTTTCACCTGCCTGTTCAGCTGGATGGATTTCCATTTCAGCGGATTATCGCGATCCGCCTGGACAAGTTCCTCCAATTGATCACCGCTGTCTTCTATGTCGCTGTCCACGTATTTGGCAGGCTTAGCCTTGCCCTCGATAGACCGCCAGGATGGCTGCTCATCGTCTTCTGACGAATCGTCCCTCCGGCCACGTTTGCGTTTTCGTGGGTTCTCCAAAGACAGGTAGTCGCCGGCGTCGTCCTCTGCAGGTTCGTCTTTCCTTGCTCGCAGCCTGACAGGTTCCCCCCTTAGCCAGCCTCTTGAGCGCAGGCCATCTTTCGTGCGAGACCCCGACGATCCTTCACCGGGAAAGCGAAGGCTGAACGTATCTCTCGGCCCATCGCGATGCATGACCAGCCGCCCATCTGTACCCAGGACCTTGCCGCCGCCGTAGCGGTAGTATGCAGGTATCTTGGATCGGTCGATGCCGTACTTTCTGATATGAGGGTCGCCCTTTTTGTCAATGACGAAGAGTCCGGGTACAGAGGCTGCAGAACCGCTGCCGGGCAGAGACTTCGATTCCTGCCGGTGACGCCTTTCCTCCTCATTAGATCGGGAGCTTCGACGCGCTTCTCTTCGATGTGAGTCATCTCGCCGATGCGAATCATGGCGATGCCTCGAATCACGATCATGATGCTTGCCAGATCGATGGCGACGCTTGTGGGCGTCTCGATCCTCATCGCTTGGCCTCTCACTCTGGCTTCTGGAGCTCGGCGTCGGCTCCTTTGGCCTGAAAGAGGAGAATTTAGGCACAATCAGCTTCTTATCCTCGTCGCTGGGAGGCATGGCTGATGGAGGCCTGGGTGGAACATGTTTTGTCCCTCCCCATTTGCGTGAGAGTGGCTGCAGGCACGGATGCACTGTCAACAGCTGTGGGCGCTAACAGTGACCGGAGCTTCGAGTCCAAGGGTCCACTGTACTGAAGTACCTAGGGATACCTTGGTGCAGCGACTTGAGGCCGGACAAAGAACCGCGAATGGGCAATTTCGAATCAACACCACACCCACCGCATTGCTCTCCCAATCGAGGCCAGTGCCAGCGCTTACACTAATCGACGGCCTTTGCCTCTATTCAATTGACATCACCAAGTCTCTGCTACATTGCTTCTTGAATCGTTCGACTACAGGCGCATCCCCCTCCTGTTCACCCGACAGACGGCCCCTCGGACAATCTTGCTTCATGGACGTTTTTGCCGACAGGGCGGTTTGGATCTTAGTACCCGCTCTGCTCGCCATCATCGGAGCTTCAACAATGGGGCTCTTTGGCGGCAACAAGATGCCCGTCGAGGGCAAGGTAGGGATTCCCGAGCAATCTCCAGCGCGGGCGGCCCTTGCTGACGGTCTATAGACGGTCCTCGTCACGGGCGCATCAGAGGGAATGGGTCTCTCTGCGGCGCAGAAGCTGGCCGCCAGAGGCGCCAACGTGATTCTCATCTCTCGAAGCGCCAAGAAGCTCGAAGAAGCTCTCAAGAGCGTCAAGGTACGCATCAGCCATCGCGCGCTGTGCGGTCCCATCCGCTAATCACCCCCAGGCTGCCGCAAAGAACCCAAGCACGCAACGCTTCCACTACATCTCGGCCGACGTATCCACGCCCTCGTACGCCGCCCCTGTCATTGCCGAAGCTACACAGTGGAACAACGGCAAGACGCCCGATATCGTGTGGTGCGTCGCCGGGACCTCGGCGCCCGAGCTGTTCGTCGACATGGACATGCAGTCCCTGCGTACGCAGATGGACGTCAACTTCTTCGGCACCGCGGACATATCCCACGCCATCCTCAGGGAGTGGCTCGCCGCCGATGCCCCCGTCGACACGGAGCCCAAGCACCTCATCATGACCACCAGCGTCGTCGCCCTCTACACCATACCGGGATACGCCCCCTACGCCCCGTCCAAGTGGGCGATCCGCGGCCTGGCAGACACAATCTCCCAGGAAGCCATGCTGTACCCCCAAAACGTCAAGGTCCACGTCGTCTACCCCGGCACCATCCTCTCCCCCGGCTTCGAGCGCGAGAACCTCAGCAAGCCCCAAATCACCAAGATCCTGGAGGAATCCGACCCGAAGCAGACCCCCGACCAGGTCGCCGAGGCTGCGATCCGCGGGCTCGAGAAGGGCGACTACTTCGTCACCGTCAACTACCTCGGCAGCTTGATGAAATGGGGCATGCTGGGCGGCTCGTTTCGAAACAACTGGGTCGTCGACACCCTCGGGGCCTGGCTCGTGTCGATTGTCTGGATCTTTGTTCAAATGGACCTGCATGGCAAGATCAGGAGCTACGGCAAGAAGCACGGCCACCCCAGCACATACAAAAAACACCAAGCTTGAAACCCGCACCTAGACATGTACATGCAGCCCAAGTGTATAGCTGCGCTGTGTTGAGATACCCTATTGCTTAATCCATATTCGCTCTATACACCGCTGCATTTGCCAAACTTGACATAACGCTTAAACATCTCCCTCAAAATCGCTCTTCCGCTGCTATCCATGGCATCGTTCAATATCTTCCTGCCTTCTGGTGAAGTGATGTCAAAAATCGAGTTCATAGCTGGTTCCAGCGCTTCTCTCACAACTCGCGGCACGTTCTCTTCTAGTTGTAGCTTGACGTATTGCATCAGGACCATGTACATGTGCCTCCCAGCAGACCGCTTGGCAGCATCAGTTGCAGAATCCAAGGCACTGTGGATCTGCGAGCGGGAGACAGCACCAGCGGTTGGCTCACAAATCAGAGTGATGCGACGGGAATATAGGTGAGCTTTGGACTCTTGAGAGAGCTTGTCGCCCAGCTTCGGCGAGGCTTGGTCGATGACGAGATTCCGGAGGAGCGCCTGTATGGTGCTCAAAAGGAGGTGGTAGTGGCCCTCGAGGCGAAGTCGGTGCTTCTTGATAATGACTTCAACCAACTTGCACAGCCAAGAGAATGGTACGTAGGACTGGTCTGCGCTCGCCGAGGTTAGATCGCACACGGTGTTCAGCGTGAGCTCAATATTCCATTGGCTCATAGCCTGCGGCCTCTTCTCCAGCAAAGCTCGCAGGATGCGGCACACATGCGTGGCATTTGGCGACTTCTTCAAGAGCGAGGTTGTCAACTCGCTATGAGCCGCGGCTAAGTTGAATCCTTCGATTTGCCCCCGGAAGTCGGTCGAATCTGCATGGCATTAGCGTAGGACATTTGGGGATCAGTGTCAGCCGCCTACCTATAAGTTGGCCAACGACGGCCTGGATAGCGAGAAGTTGGCCATCCGTAGCGCTGCCCTGGCTGAAGGCATCGAGAAGCTCCTTGAGATACTGCAATTTGCCAGCGCTACTCATGTTCCTCGGGACAGATGTTACGAGCTCCTCCAGAAGGGGCGCCCGGAGCTGGCTGGGCAAGTTCTCCAGGCTGTCGTACGTCGCAGGCCGAGGCGCTTCCACTTCAGACGACAAGAAATTTCGGAGGAAAACTTGAATCTTCCATCCTCTCAAATCTCCGTGCTGCATAATGTCCTTGCTGCGCTTCTCCAACTTTCGGACGGCTGACGACTTCAGGTCAATCAGCCCGGTAAAGTCTCCCACCGTCTGAGCGGCATCAACGGCAGCGAAGAGGCTCATGTCTGCACTTGTGCCATGAGCAACCAACAACTTCTTGTCAGACATGAAGTTGCCGGTGGCCCGCACGATACAATTTGCCAAAACTTTCCTTGAAGCCTGCAATAGCGGACCCAGTTCTTCATGGCTCCGGCAGTTCGGCGACCGTGAGAGTTCTGCTGTCAAGGCTTTGAGCAGCGTCATGTAGACTGGGTGCCTAGCTGCGCTTGCTTCTTGCTGGGCCAAAGCTTGTGTCTCGCAGTCGGACACGAACTCCGAAGCCTCTCGAAAGTAATTGACGCTGCGTTCCTCTATATSTTCTGCCATCTGTCTGATTGTTGCAGACGCCATGAGCGAAAATCTCTCGATCAGCTCAAGGAGAGCTCCATTGCCGGTTGGGGATTCTGTGGGGATGCTGGACATTGCTTCTGCAACCTCAACGAGATCTAAGAAACCCATTCCGTCGTAGAACGTAGGCCGGCCCATCATCTTCGTTGCCAGGCCAAGGACGACTTTCCAGCCATCCTGCGAAACCCGTTTCGGAGACTTCACCATCTTCGCTCGCCGTTTGCTAAGCACAGCCATAAGTCTCTCCCGCTGGCTGCGATCGTAAACATCAAGCGGTGTACTGGTTAAAGTCTTGATCCACATCTGGCCTTGCTCGCCTGGCCAGCCCTTCTCCTTGTCGGAATCATCCAGGGCGGTGATCAGGCGGTCGACGAGATCTCGCGCAAGTTTCGGGTCGTTTAAGTTGATCTCATTGTGCAGCAAGGCATGCCAAAGTGTTTGCAACTCGTCAACGCCAACTTTTCGCGCTAGTGCATTCGACAAGGTCGGGGGGATCTCTCCTTTCTTGCCATAATACAGGTTGCTGAATCTGCTGGAACCATACAAGTACCAAGCAAGATACTGCTGATACGCAGACTCTTCGGGCAGCTCTGCCTTCATGTCTGTCCGCACACTTGACATATTGGCTCCGTCTGAGGCACCCGAGGTGACAATCTCGGCAGCAAGCCGTGCCGTGAAATCCTGTATAAACGAAGCAGGCTCATCGATGTGCTCATCATCAGGGCTCATGGAATCCCAGACTTGATAACAACACTTGAAAGCTTCAAACGTTTCACCTAACATGAGCGGTGCCGTCTTCAGGATCTTGGACAATTCATCCCTAACCGCGTTCCAAATCTCGAGCCTCCCAACTTGAGTAGTCCAAGAAATGGTCTTAGAAACTACTCTCCACTTCAGGGCCATCGTGCCGGAAGAGCTGCTTACGGGCGCGACCAGATCGAAGAGTCTTCGGCCCACGGCATCCACAAAAGACTCGTTCCGCAGCGCCTGAGAAATGGTGCTCGAGAATACGCAGATGGAGTGTGGGTGCGATTTCGGTTTATTCGTTTCGACCCAAGCAATAACACCAAGGAGCTGCTGCGCCGACATCTCCGCCTCGATCAATGTGTCAAGAGCCTGTTTCGGGGTTTTGCGTCCGGCCACTTCGAACCAAGGCGAGTTGGAATCCAGTTTCTGTCGCTCAGACTCGCAAAGCTGCTCAAACCACAGCTGCAAGAATCCAGGAAAGTCGCGTCGCGTACGGAAGCCATCCATGATGGCCCCAATAACTGCCGAAATCGCCTTAGAATCACTGTCACTGGTCTTGCGCTTCACAGTCCGGTCGCAAATCTCTCTCCGTAAGTCGGCTCCGTCCTCGGATAGCTGAAAGACGTCGGGATCGCATGCGGCTACCTTTGCAACCAACTCCCAGTCAGTCTCCGTTCCTCGCAAGGCATACTCGCGGCACACGCGCCGGAGATCTCCCACATCAACAGGCGTAGATCGCTGTATGGCCTGATCCAGGATGGTTTGCATGAGCGTACTACGGCCCGGTCGTCCTCTGATGACCAGTTCCACAGCTTGGAAGATCTTCTGTATCCATTCCACGTTGTCCTTGCGCAGTTCGCCCTCGGCCACGCGGCTGGAGACGCCAGAAGAGAGGAAATAGAGCGCCGGAGCTGACTGCTGAATGATGTCCTCCGACACTTGCAATGATTTTGTGAAAGCCTCAAAAACCCGGCGGTTGACAAATGCTGCTCTTCCGGGTAGAATGAAATTTCGGTGCATGAACTTTTCAAGATCGTCTTTCCATCGGCATTTCAAAGGTTCGGGAATCTCGATTCCGTGAGTCGAAGGAAAGGCTCCAATCATGCTCAGTATGGTAGCGGATGGCCTGAATAGATGAGTCGCAACATCCAGAGTGTCGTCGCTTCCTTGTAAATGGAGATCCCAAATCGTCGACGTGGTTTCGATCCAATCTTGCGCACCCTCGACCTTGCCACATCTGCCGCTTGCGAGTAGATTGCCACATACAACGAGAGCTGAAGCCACCACCATGACAGCATCCGTCGACGTTGTGCAAAATAGAGACTTGATGTGCTCCGCGCCAATCTTGTCTCGTGAGAGGCTCGTTTCTGGGTTCTCAAGACGCCCGAGAAGAGATTTCAACGTGCCAAAGACTGCTCGGGCAGTCTCCAGGCACCCATCCTGAGCTTTCAGGCCGTCCAAGGCGTAGCTGAGGGTCGGGGTTCTCTTCCTCTTGGACGAGGTGGGCGAACCAGATCCCGGGACGGGCGTCGAGACGTTCTTTAGCGTTTGCTGCAACACGGCGATGAACTTTCGGTCAGCCAGCGACTTGGCGAGCGAGAACAGTGGAATCCGCTGAAAAACGCAGTCCAGGATCGTCCAGGCCAGAGGGTACCGGCGCAATGTCTCAGCACCTTGGGATGACCCGTTCATGGATTTGAGCAGCCATCTTAGACTGCTCTCCTCTGCCGCATGGAATTGACTGTCTGAAGCTGCGGCAAGAGAGCTCCAAAGAAGCTGCAGGTTTTCGCCGTCTGATCCAGGTCCCGTCTGGTCAAGACCTCTCACGGTCTTGATAAGGTCCGTTGTACTCTGCCGTGTTTTAGCCATGTTTTTTTACCCTAAAGGAGACTGCAAATCGTACCATGGCGCATCCTCCTCATACAGAGTCCAGAAGGTATACGGCTTTTGCAAATGAAACGAAAATGACAAAATGAAAGAGCGGCAGGATCTTTGCGATGTTCATGAACTGAAAGCCTGACACGCCCCGCGGTTTTGCAGGCGCTGCGCCAAAATTTCCAAATTCTGCCGCTGGCCCAGTGCGAAAATAGCACTGTCGCCCTCACCGCCTTCGGGTATCCAGAGCAATCGGCCAGCTGCTTTTCGTGAAGCTTGACATCATGCTTGTGGCTCTCAATTTATGCTCTCTAACACCAATTCTTCCACAGTGAGTCGCCTGGATTCTCTGTCCGCCGAGACACAGCCCGACGCTAATGCGCTCAACGCAGCACACGCCCGCCATGTCCGAGACCGCCGTCACTCCTCCTCCGAGCGCCATTTCTCGGCCCGTGAGCGAAGCGCTGCTCAATGAGAAGGTAACATGATGCCCTTTCGAAGCGCCGTATCGCGGGTGGCGATTGCTAACTGTTCACACGACTTCCAGTGGGACCGCTGCCTCTCCAACCTCCTCGTCAAGTCGACCCTCGGTCTCGGATTCGGTGTTGTTTTCTCCGTCCTCCTGTTCAAGCGGAGAGCGTGGCCCGCATTCATCGGCGTCGGATTCGGTGCCGGCCGAGCGTACGAGGAGTGCAACTTTAGCCTGAAGCAAGCGGCGCGGGACCTGAAGAAGCAGAAGGCATAAACGACAGGACCCGGCAAGGACGAAGCCTCTTCGATGTACAAATCATATCAGTTGGGCAAGACGAAACGGCAGCAGGCGGTATAGACGGTGGCCGCAAGCTTGTAGGAAAGCCTGCGTCAGAATTTATTAGGCGATTCGCTTGGTTCAAGAATATCTATCATGTACAACATCTTCGAAGACCCTCGGATACCTCACGTCTAGGTTCCATCATGCGTGAGAATGACACAGGCTGTTCAAAACAGCCTAGGATAGCCAGTCGTCCGAGTCTTGCGTTTCCAGATCACAGCTTCCTCCGTCGGATTGCATGCAACTCGTATGCCTCCTCTCCGCATTCAGAGCCTCAACTCTCTGTGTGTTCAGCGTCAACGAGCTTGAAACACCAGGCCAAACGGGTCTGTCGCCGTCGCTGTCGGGCTGGGATCTTCTGATGGTACCTCCCGTAGTCCCCATGGTGAAGTTTTGCAACGAAACGCCGACACCCGGGTCGGCCATTCTTGGATCGAGCATCGATCCGGACAGAGAGCCCTTGCGTTTCAAACTCCAGAGTTCTCTCTTGAGATCTTCGGCCAGAGCAACGCTTCGCCGCCGTACGTTGTCGATGAAAGTCTCATCGCAATAGGATCCAGCCGCTTGCGCCGCGTCTCCTCGATCCCATGTGCCTCGTATGGCGGTATTGCCTTGTTCCCGTCTTGGAAGCTCGGAGTTGGCGTTGTACATAATCAGACACCCGAGCAATACCACCAGGCAAAGCACACAGCTTGCAATCATAATGATCTCTTCCACGAGATACCTATTTTCAGACATGATGTCTGCAAATATGAGGCTCGCGGGTGCATTCAGAACGATGCTCGAGCGCGACTCACGGTCGGACTGGACGAAGCCGTCACGCCAATTCTTGCTGGCGAGCCGTTGCGATTCGATTACGCCTTGCGCAAATCCGAGGAGCGGCGAGAAATGCCTGCAGGACTGCCCGAGAAACAGGAGGGCCAGAAATACAAGTTCAACCAGAATACCCAATGCAGCAGTATGGGTATTGCTAAAACATGATTGTAGGAAGCATCGGGCTACAGGTACGGATGGCTGACCGGAGACAGCAAGGTATCAAAGGAGTGAAGTCGCTCAGGCGGATTCATCAAGCACGTGGCTAAAGAAACAACCCGCAAGAGCACCTGTCACTAGCAGGAAGGCCCTCTTGCTGCGGTTGAGCTTCCACGTACTCCGTAAGTCGGGTCCCATAATCACGACCAACAGATCCTCCAACAGCGAACGCCATCATTCAGCTACAGCGACCCCAAACGGCATCGATTTCGTCCAATTAGCGCTTAATATGCAGGGCCTCATCGCAGGTTCCAAGCGGCGACACTGGCAGCGTCTAATGCATTCAAAAAGCGGCAATTGCATGTCGGAAACACCACCGGGTCGACGAGACAGTGGCTACATCTCGCCGTAATGCAAAAGCAAAATTGGCAGACAGATCCGTTTACTCTGGCACGCAAATATGACCGATAGCAAGTTGGCGACTCACTATCGGTTGATTAATCGTGCATGAATGTATGAATGAAGAAAAGAAGAAGAAAAAGTCAAGACGCGGATCCACGATGGCGCAGTGAAAAGCCAGCCAGGATGGGAGAGCACGTGACAGCGCTTTCAGTGGGCCGCCCAAACAGCATTTAATTCAACTTTTCATCTCCCACCTTTCTCTTCCACACACATACAAAGCTCGACTCGCCACGTTTGGGCCAATCCGCCTGGATCTGCTTCTGGTAAATACGGGATTGAAATTGTTTCACTCAGCAGCTGCAATTGGACTTGCAAGTGCATCTTCAACACGCATCCCAAAGGGCAGAGCTGCCGCCGTGGCCGTGGCCGTCGTGATCCGTGACTACTTCGAGAAACCCACACATTGCCTACACCTCGCCGCTCTCAATGCGCAAGCGTGTCAACTTTATTATATCGTTCGAGTGGGAGAACAACCCAAGGTCTAGACAACCAGTCTGCTCCACCCTGCTGCCATAGACACTTAGTGTGGCCTCAGGACTAAAATCGGACAAACATGCATTCGTGGATGCTCGCTACCTACATAGTTTGAGATCGTACCTACGCAATAATATTCACTTCGTTTCATCATGACGCCTAGTTCCCAAGTCTACGCCCTGTCCCACCCCTTGTCAGTGTAAGGAGTACATGACGTCAAGCCCGTACTGACTCAAATGCGACTCCCAAAGATGATGTCCTGGTTTGTAAATGACAGCAAGAACTTGGCCACCAGCCGGCCCGTGTAGAGAAAGGAGGCGTCAATGGGGAAAGAGTTTGGCTCCCTGAAGAGAAGGATATCGTCGTCCGCGAGGAACTGTAAATCTTGCCCTGATGAACAGGTTAGCACACTGGTCTTCATGTGACAAAGGCAGCACACTCACAGTCCTCTCCGTGGAGCAGGTCTCTCAGTCCATTCACCATCTCCACAGCAGGTCCATCCAGCTCTCCTTGCTCCTTGAAGCTGTCGTCAAAGAGSGGGTTGAAGCTCTTGGTGTTGGCATCCTTGCTGTGAGTCTGATAGACGTTGTGGAATTGGTACGCAAACTGTTTAAACGGCATATTCTCCAGCTCCTTGCACATTTTGAGCGCAAAGTCCCGCGTATACTCTGGCGGCGAGCTGTTCCTCATGTTGATCTCGTTCTGGGACATGACGAAGTTCTCGGTCGTCGTCTCGACGGCCTCCATAAAGAGGCACAGGACGAGGAAGGCGGCCATGCAGGGGGCCCATTCGCGCCGTAACTTCGGTTTCAGGGATTTGGAGAAGAGTTCGAAGAGTTGCTGCATCTCCCTCATGATGAGCTCATCGATGAGGGACTTGACCTGCCGGGCGAGGACGCGCGGTGTTACCCACGGCGTGTTCTGGGGGACCAGACCCGACGACTGCAGGGACATGATTGATTGCCGCGTAATGCAAAGATGGCGAGTCATGACGTAGTGCATGCCATATATGGAGAGGGCACGCTTGACTATTGTAGACTGGGGACTGTTAGCTCTGATCCCATTCTGTGTGTGGAATCGACACTTACATCTGACCGCTGGGCAAACCTTTGGACGACTTTAAGAATCTTGGTTGGTAGTTTCGTGGATCTAAACGCGTCCGTGACCTGTTCTGCATAAGAAGGCTCGTTGATGATGTCTTGGATGTACGCCTTGGCTGCCTTTCGCAGCTCGTCCCTCTGCGCACCATTATTGAATTCGACCCCTATCGGCACCGAGCCATTCGACTGAAGGTCCACCCGAGTCTTTTCGACGCTCATATGCCAATGCTGCAAGACATCACAGGTCTTAGCAGTAAAAAATTTGGCCCGGATCGGCAAGGTTGCCGAAAATCGTGGTCCGGAGAACAGCTCAACGTCGCACGTTCGCTCGAGCCCGCCCACGTGGAATCCATCAACGTTCTCCTTCAGAAACCTGGCCATCTCGTCCTTCTTAAAGTGCCAGCGAATAAACTCGGGGAAAAGCGTCGTCAAAAAATCCTGAAACTGCCAGCACACGACTTGCGGCAGCTGGAGCATGAGCCTCTTGCAGTGCTTGCACGGCCGCTCCTTGTCGCACTTGACCTTGCGGCTGTGGCAGCAGAAGCAGGCTCCCCGTCTACGCACCTGCAGCGCGTTTTCCTTGGTCTCGTTAGCCAGCGGGCCCTTTCTGCCGCGTTGCGTGGCCCGCATGGCCTCGAAGCACTCGAAGGGGTTCGGCCGGCCGGCCTGCGCGTTGATGGACGTGGGCGTCATGATGACGAACTTGCCAGACTGTTCGGCCTTTTTCTTCTCCACTTTGCCGACCTTGACCTTGCGTATGCTCATAGGGGACTTGTCGGGCGTCTCGGATTTTATGGCTGGAGACGTTGCGCTCGAGGAGTCGGGGCTGGAGGAGCTGATGCTAAAGTCGTTTGGCGATGGCATGAAATCCTCAAACGAGAATGCATTCCCGCCGCCTTGTCCGGCACTCGAGGGGCTCCATGCCTGTGCATTGGGATCTGACTGAAAAGGCTGTGGCGCGTTCAAGTCGACAGACTGTTGGCCGGCGTTGGTCTGGCCCATCGCAGGGAAGAAGTCCGACTGGAAGTTGGCCATGTACGGCGCTATGTCTGTACAACTTGTTAGGTTCTGTCCTCCCCGGTGTGCTACTTGGGACGATTGCTCACCGTTCAGCTCTTGCTGCGTAAACTCGGCAGCGTCCTGGTGCGCAAACAGGTATTGCTGCGGCGTCATGAACGCCTCGTTCTGAGCAAAGCTCGCCTCGCCGGTCGTCGCAAATGTACTAGAGTCTAGCTGCTCGGGGTGCCGCGGATGTGATGAGCCCGCCGGCAGGAACACGGCCTGGTCCAGTTCTACCATGGACAACGGGGAGACCGACACTTGTGGTGAGGAGGAGACGTGGCCGACGATGGCGAAGCCGCTCAAGCTACCGCTCGCCGGGCTTGGGAGGAATCCCACAGATCCCGGTGCCGAGGCGCCGCTCGAGTAGTCGATGTACTGCCATGATTCGTCCGTGTCGCCAGCCGAGTCGAAGTCGTAGGGGGATGAGTGAGGGGAGGCGGCTTGGGAGGTGACTGAGGCCATCATGGGATGCAGCCTTGTGAGAGCAGGCGGCGCTGTATATCCGCTCCTTCAGGGTGCTCTCAAATATCCAAAGGAATGAGAATTCCGGGCTGGTCCGACGCCCAGGTTCGGCTGAAGCCTCGTTGCAGTCGTCTTCGGTGGTCGAGTTGACGGTCGTGAATGCGTGATAACCCAGCCGCCGTCTCACACCATTCATCCGCGCTCGCGACGTCAATCAGCCGCAGTCGAGGACACCGGGAGAGCAGCGGCAAGAGAGAAGGATCAAAGCACGCGACAGGTCCATCGCCGCCGTTGACGTGGAATGGCGGCGTTTATGGGGAGGGATCCTGCTGCCTCGCTGTGAGGGCGACGTTGGCGCTAACCGCAACGGAACACCGAAGTTGCCTGCAAGCCATCGCCGTCGGCCATCCAGCGTCGTTCCTGGGGCCACATGTAGCCGCCGCACCGCCACCAGCTCACCGAGCTTCGGTTTCAGCGCAGGGAGGTACGAAGTAATATGTACGGAGTACGTACGGAACAGCAGCCTTAGTACTCTGTCGTCCTACCTAGGTACCGTTGCGCATACCGAGCCACGGCTTTGAATCGGGAACCTGTCCTGCCCAAGGTACACCACTGTAGGTACCTAACGCCCGACGGACTACCGAGACTGTATTCAACACCGCGGTGCCGATCCATGCGCTTGGTTTATTGAGAGGCTGCGCTCACTGACACGGCTTGCAGCCTGCGTCTTCGACAGATATAATCCTTCTCATCCTTCGGGCGCGTCGGCAGAGATGCGACGTCGTCATTCTGGTACTTTTTGGCTTGCGTGCGCAAGAGAACATATCCATTGAGTCATTGATACGCACCCCAGATACAAGATAAACGGGAACAAAATCGCATCCTGCACTACAGTCCACGCAACACTGTGGCTCGGAAGCTTGCTGAACACCATCGTCGTCTTCTGTTCTTCGAGTGGAGCATGGCACACACAACCGTGCTCAGCCACCACATGGTCCATCGTTTCCATGCGCAATGCCGGCAATGACATGTGGCCATGATCAAGCAATCGATTGTCAATCCCGGACAAACCTGCCTCCAAAGAGCATGCCAGCAGCCCAGGAGCGAGACCCCATTGATACAACAAAAACATTATCGTTAGTTGTTCGCGCCGTTAAGCTGCGCGGCACAAGGGCCAGGGTGCCCAGTATCCGCGCCTCTTGCCCCCATTGTCGATGATCGCGGGCGTCATCCTACGGGGGACTTGTAAAACGTGATCAACTCAGTATCGTGACTGAGTGGCTATAGAGCAGCGCACCTTAGGACCGGAACCGTGTGTTGGCGCGTTCCTGGATCCGCTTCTCTGTTTCAACGTATAGTCGGTCAAGGTAGTCCATGGCCGCTGCGTCCTTCAGAATCTTGGCGACCTGGATGCCTGCCGAGATAAGCTGAAGGATGTTTCGGTCGTCTTTGAGTGGACGACTCTGGTGTTTGGCCGCGTGCCGCATCTCCAAGGAATTCTCCAGAATGGTGACGAACTGCTTAATCTGCCCATTGTAGAGAACTCGGGCTGGGATCCGTCGCTTGGTCGCAAGCCGCTTCAAAAGGTACACCCATTCAGTCCATTCCCGGTCTGCCGGCCTCTCCACCGGCCTCATGTCCTGGGTCAGCGGGATCGGGAACTGATACTTGGCCACGAAATCGAAGGCGCATTGAGACAGGCGGTCATTGACCTGGTTCAGGACATTGTCCTGTTCCTGAATGTGGAGGTTGGTTGGAAGATGGGGGAGCTCCCTCTCTTGCATGGCAATCACCTCCTGCGGCGGCCGTTGCAAGAATTGATGAGGGCCGTCAAACTCGTCTCGATTCGACGGTCGACGCTGCGACTGTGACCCTCGTTTCCCGGTCGACTTGCCCTTGCCTCCTGGGCTGGCTATGCTCATCCCATTCTCCAAGGAATAGTCTGATAGGTTGGGCGAGGCAATGATGTCCTCCAACGAGCCGGTTGGCGAGTATCTCCCCTGCGACTCCCACGAGGGTTGGTACGACGCATACGTTGCCCCCATGCCCGTGTTCATAACTGGCGGGAGTCGCGTGGCATAGTTTGGAGACGTCGAAATGCCAGACTCGGCCCGTGAGGCGTGGCCATTGGCAGCTGCCCTAGAGGCGACGCCCGCGTGGGGATAGGTGCCGTTCGGATAGTTCACACTTCAAATACCACTTATGTTACCTTCGTGTCTGCAAAAGAAAAAAGGTGCTGAGATTTCATCATCTTACCTGGGAGGGAGGTAGGTACCACTTCCGAACCCCCSGTTGCTATACGGATCCGCATAACTGCTGCGCATTGGGTCAATAAACGTCACATTCCTCGGTCGGTGAGAGATCGCACCTGCGAGCCGAGTTCCAGGGGTCTCGGGTAATGGCAGAGTTCTTGTACGCAAGAGCAGGCTGCGCCATATTCTCAGGGATCATACTGCACAAGCAGCAGACAGAAAGCAAGGACTCCGGAAGATTATGACGGAAAGTAAAAAGGAAAGCTTTCAACAGCAAGAGAGCAATGAGAGCAGTCCTTAGGTTCCTAGACGATCAAATCCGGTATGGGGTAGTTTGCACGCCTGGCGCATCTGATCCTTGGGAAGTCCGGGGTGAATCTCTTTGGGAGCCCTGGAGAATACGCGGTGTCCAGTGCGATGTCCTGGATGTTCCGGCAAAGCCTGGTATTCTTGATGAAGCGGTGTGGTCGCGAGGCCAGGCGACCAGTCCGGAAGGGTCAACGTCCACTGGCTTTTAAAATGGCTTTTAAAAGTCTCGGTTGTGCGAGTGACAGTGACGGACCAAAAAAAATTGCTAGTGCAGAATGAATACCTGGATCATCCACGAAGATGCGCCAGCTTCTAGAAATTCAGAGGTGGATTGAGGTTGGGAAACAAGGGAAGGAAGGCTGTCTCGTCAGCTTCGGAACGAAGGCATTTTATGTTGGATCGTGAACTGGCTGAGGAGGGGCCCCCGCTGCATGCAAGGCCAGGCAAAGCACTTGGGGGGGCGGGCTGTCAGATGCCGGTTGATATGGATTGCATGGGCTAGCGATGCAAACTGTGCCAGCCAGATTGGTGACTGCTTCGACTCAAGAAGCCCAGCAGAAGCAAGCAAACAAGCTCGAGGCCCAGTCCAGGGTCCCGGAGTGTGTGTCGTGTCGTGTCGTGTCGTGTCGTGTCGTGTCTTGTTTGCCACCGGCGCTTCAGGCGAGTGACGGAGTCCGTCGGGCGAGTGCGATAGGTCGAGATTCCGTCCGAGTATGACGATGCCGCAGTCTGGGGATCGGCGGCTCTGTTGGTCAAGTGCGGAACCCAACTACCGCCGTGGACTGAAGGCTAGGGACGGGATGGCGACGCCTCTGGTGGCGAATGTCTCGGGTGATGAAAGAACAAGATCTCGCGGGCTCCTAGAAGCTTGAAGACAGATTGATGGCACGACGGGGAGCGCCCTCCTCGGCCGGGGCAATTGGGCAGCTTCATTGTTGCCCGAAGGTCCAACCCCAGAGGCAGGTCATAGGAACAGGGAAGTCCCTGGAAACTTGAAGGGCGGTCAATGGCATGGCGAGAGAGGTGGCTCAGGCACCAACAATTTTTCGGGCGGGCACCAACAACGTTGGTCTTACTAACACGCTAGTGCAAAGTACTACGAGTGCTCCGTACTCTAGACTTCAACGTACCAATAGAAGCCCAACCTCACCATTCCATCCAATCTTGCTGCCCATCCTGCCTGAGGTGCGTCATCTCGCGCTGCGTCAGAACGAGGCGGCGGGGTCCAGGGAGAAGCCCAGGCCTGGCGGGCCATGGAAGATGCCAGACATAAGGCCAACAGAATCAGACGCAGTTCGTAAAGGGGCTGACGACCGATGCTGCAGATCGTTGCCGTGAGGGCATGGCCCGGCGCCTGCATTCCCTGTGCGGCAGACGAATCAGTCGCACTCGCGCCGCCAGCTTAACCAGCAAGGCAGCAAACGACAGGCCACGATGTGCGGATGTTGTGCTGCTGCATCTCGCCTTCATCTTTCCCGCGCCTTGTGCTCCATGGAGAGTTGTCGACGTCCAATCATCAGCCGCCGGCATATGGCATTGTCGGCTCGGCTGTTGGCTAGACCGGCAGCCCCTGCCTCCTGAACAGGCTCGCTGGCGATTGCCAGGTCAGAAGTGATGCGAACAGATACAACGACAGCTGACGGCCGAGCATTTCTGACTGGCAACGATGCTGTGTGCGATCACCTGCACGGCATGCGGGCGTGACGCAGGGGGGATGCGAGACATGCTCACCATGTCCTTTCGATGATGAGCCATCGCGTGCTCCCAGCCCCCGCTTGTCCGGGACTTCGCCGTTATTGTGGACCTCTCCGCTCCGAAGCCTCGGGCCACGCTCCGGTGGCGTTGTTGGACTCGCGGTGCGGATCGAAGTGCTCCCCTCGGCAATGTCCCAACAAGCGTGTCTCCTCCTGTTGTTCACTTTATCTCTGCGGCTTCTGCTCCTTCTTGAGGCTCTCGGACAAGGCGAATTCGCGGTTGGTATATGCGTTGAGACAACATCACTGTCCGTCCTCAGGGCACTACCTGCCAATGGCTAATCGGGGCGGGCTGCAGCGTGAGGAACAGCTGGCAGTTTGGAGGCTTGAACAACGTGGCAACGCCACTGCATTATCAACGTCGCATTCGATTCTGCAGGCCCTTGGCGACGCGGCTGGGAGCCTTGAAGGCGTATGAATCGCATCTAATCAGTCGCGTGCCTGGAGTTTGCCTCACGGACAAGTGTGGCGACTGTGGCGACCAACGCAGAAGAGCGAGTTGGGCAATGCGCGTGTCGCTCTGAATGTCTACTTCAACGAACCTTAGGCAAGCATGGGCGGCCTAGTGCCTCGATTCCATCAAGCCCTACCGTGAGGAACGGGCGACACGACGTTCGTCTTGGGGCATCGCAAGCATGTCAGGATCACGTGTATTAGGTAGCGGAACGGCCGCCTCCTCTGAACGGCCGCCTGGAGCCACTGCGGCTTGACCCAGCGATAAAGCCACAGCCGCTGAGACCCACGTGCCCGCGCCGAGCCGACCCGCTCCTGCCGTTGTCAAATTTCAGATGCGCCGTTGTATTAGGTAAGGACGGCGTCAACTCTTTAACTTGACCTTCAGCTCCCGAGTCTCCTCCCTGCCTGCCTCGATCGCGTTCTCCTGCAAGCCTCATCACACCGAGCTGCGACAAATTGCCTTGGCTGACATTGACCGCCATTGCGCGACCACCATGGATCTGCTGTGATTCGTCCATGCGCTCTTTCGAGGGCTGAAAATTTTTCTGTCTCGCAACGAAGAGCTGGCGAGCGCACGGCACAGCTGCCTACCCCGCTCCATCAGCCAGCAGCCTCATGATGACTCGCCAGCCAGCGACGTTGCTGTTGACAGTCGGCCCACCGCGTTGCGTCGTCGCCCTTGCTCTGGTCTTCTGGTTGGCAATCGTTTGTCCTTGGCACGTTGCCTACGCGCTGGCTGCGGGCTGATCCCGACTGTGGCTATGGCGGTCGTTGTCAGGCCTGGACATGGCTCAGAAGAACGCGACAAGAGAGAAGAGGCTGGTGGCAACGCCGCCCTGCCGCGCGGTTGGGGCCGTTTCTCCAAGGTTGCCAGCCTGGCGGCCGTGGTCCATGTCCATCTCAGTGCCGGCCGTCCCGTGTCGCCCGCGGGGCCTTCATTTCAACCGGACACAGCTGAGTTGCTGGCCGAGCGGACAGCAAATCTCCCGCGCTGATCGCGTGCAATACTTTCTCTCCTATGTGGCCCCCAAGCATGCAGTGCTGTGTTGTCCTGCAGCCATCATCCCTCGTCTTGTCACGTTTGGCACCGTCCTGGCCAGTTACAGAGTGCCTCATGCGGCCGCTTCCCCACTGGACACCCTCCAGGGATCAAGGAAGGCGACCTGTCACCACAGAATCCCTGTGCGGCAGACGAATCAGTCGCACTCGCGCCGCCAGCGCATCCATGCGACCCGTGTGATGGCCCTACTGGGACCATCTATTGGCGTCACTCGACACGCTGTCTGTGGGGGGTCTTGTCACGCAAACATGAGAGTCGGGCGTCGACTGCAACGATAAAACCCGCATGCCCCCTCGTTGCCCAACGTCGCCCTCTTTCGTCCTCGTTTTCCTGCCCAACCTTCATGCCCAACCTCCTGTCGACTACCTATCCACACTTGTTATTCAGACCCGGATTCTTCTCTGCAACAAAGCTTTTTCGCCATCTGCTTTTGCCAACCAGCCCAAAGGATTTTGCAAGACGACCCAAGGACTACTCTGTTGCGCATCGTCACCACAGCAGCTCGGCACTCTTGCCACTTGCACATCTTGCCACAAGACAAACTAGCCAAGTTGGGTCTTGCCGGATCTCCTGGTTCTGTATCGTGCTCTAGCCCAGGATACAATGACAGTTGCCCTTCTTGTGTCACGTCCGGGCAATATGCCAGGATACACCAACACAGTCGACCTCGACGAGGTCCAGTCTCTATCTAGGTACTGTTTCTTCATTTCCACTCACCAGGACTGCGTGTTTTCATATTCCATGTTGAGCGGACATCATGTACCATTTCATTTCTGTCCATCTTGCACTGGCCACCGCCATGAGGACTATCCAGGAAAATGTTGCCGGAATCTTCAGGACCCCTTTCATTCCAGATCTTCACATACACCAGGAACTCAAAAACAGGACTTGTCTTAGCCGGACAAGGGATTCATTGATATTGTTCGTTTCGGCATTGAGCCGGCGGTGAGTATTGCCCATCATCTACTCAGCAACAAAAAAAAACGAACCCAGAGGATGTTTCCTGGAACATAAGCTGCGGAACCATGACCGGACCCAAGAATTCGACCCAGGAACAGGAGCTGTTTATGCCCATGACGAGGACGTCTTTGACCGCGGAAACTACGCTCTCTGCCCTGCCACTCTTGTGAGGTGTGCGGCGGAGCAGCTTCAGAACTTTTGCGAGTTCTCGCAATCCAATTTTGATTGCATTCGCAACCGCGAACAAGGATACTACAGCTCAATTTGCTTCAAAGCTTGTACCTGTGGATACCCAACATTGACAACCATGGGACATGCCTGGAAAACTGTTCGCGCTCCCACTGTTTTTTTATGCCATGGAACAAAACTCGACTCTTCGCACCAGCTGGTTGCCTGTGGAACCCCCTGGCTTTTCTTTATCAACTCCTTGCATTATGAAACTGGACCGTCTGGAGACGCCTGCTGCGTGAAATCAACCCGAAGGTCTCGCCAACACTCGCATCGACAAAAGAATCGCGCCCCATGATGGCTGAGCTACCGGATATTCTACTCGCCAAATTCGTTTTGTTGTCGAACCTGCTCCGTGGAACTCGTTCTGGCCCAATATTCGCCGACTCGTGAACTGCCAGGACCTCTCGCGTACAGTCTGTACCAAGCTGGGTTTGTAGAATGCCATCTGTTGAACGAGGCTTGACGTTTACTGACCTTTCGCAGGATCAAAGTTGACTCATGCTGCCATGTTTTTTGCGTCATTGCTTTTACGATCTTTTGGTTTTTGAACAGTAGTGGAGAATAGCACACTGACCATACCCAGCGACTACAGCTACCCTCAGTCAACCATGGCTTCGAATGCTTCTAGCATGTTTTCTTTCTCTCAAACAGAACCATCGGCGGACCTGCTGAGCGGGTCGTCGTGGGCCACACATGGTGAAGGACCACAGAACTTTTCAGACTTCCCGGACAATGGATCATCCCACTCTGGAGAGGCTGAGGAATACCTCTTTACCTCGGGCCAGACCACCCCCAGAGGATCAAGAATGGACCAGCCACATACCACGGAGGCCATGTGGACCACAGCCAGGACTGCCGCTTCCGCACCGACAGTGGCGCAAGCCATGTCAAGGGCGAACTCGAGCAGATCCAGCGCATCGTCCATGTCTCATTCATCACACTTGTCCCACATGGACAGCACAGGTAGTTCATCCGCCTTCCGGAATGGATCACAACCTACTGGCTCCATGGCCGGGATGGACTCGTGTCTGCTGCTGGACGCTGATGCCGGTGCCGTGCCACCCCAAATGTACTGGCCTGACTACAATCTCGACATGAATTTGAATGCTGAGAACAACGGTGTTTTCCCCCTCACCGATGTTGGCCCCCTTCACGTGGTCCCTGCCCAGATGCACCTGGGCACGGAGTCTGGCCTGCCGGACAACTCATCACCTAGCTCGTGGGACTGCTTTTCTAGCTCCATCTCTCGAACCTCTTCCCCTGCTACCATTGATGAGGCCTGGATTCCCGGTGGCCCACTTAGCCCCCAATCTTCCCCCGACATCAAATGCCAGTCGCCGAGGTACGTTGATCTTGTCGATCTGAACACATTAGAGACATTCTCTTACATGTTCGAACCGAGCAGCGCCGAGAGGAAGTTGTCTATGCTTTCAGAGGACTGCAACGGAAATGCAGTGACGCAACTAGACGACTCCACCAGCCTCTCGCAGGCATTTCTCCCACGCCGACAAGGCAGTGATGGGGAGTCGGCGAGGGACCACGTGCTCTATAAGAATGCCGCGCCCAAGGACGATGGCCTCTTCCACTGCCCTTGGGAGGGTTCGGCGAACTGCAACCACAAGCCCGAGAAGCTCAAGTGCAATTACGAGTAAGCTTCAACCCTCGGACGATGCCTTGTGTTCATTGACAACTGACTTTGCCAGCAAATTTGTGGACTCTCACCTCAAGCCCTACCGCTGCAAGGCTGACACCTGTGAGGGAGCCCGATTCTCCTCGACCGCCTGCCTCCTTCGCCACGAGCGTGAGGCCCACGGATTGCATGGCCACGGTGACAAGCCTTTCCTTTGCATGTACGACGGCTGCGAGCGTGCTGTGCCTGGTAATGGATTCCCCCGCCAATGGAACCTCAGGGACCACATGAAGCGCGTGCACAATGATCACGGTAGTGCCGGTGGCTCCCCACCGTCCGGATCCGCTGCGCAATCCGCCAAGGGCCGCAAGAGGAAGACCGATGTCCCGGAACAGCAGACCACCACCAGCCGCAAGGCATCGGTGAAGTCTATGCCAGTGGCAGAGCCAGCGCAAGCCTCTGCCAAGCCGCTCCTTGAGCAGTGGCTTGACCACCGCAGAGCAGTAGAGGACATGATCCGCGGACTCAACAAACCCGAGGACTCTAGGAACCTTCAGCAGATCACCGAAGTTCAGAAGCGCCTCTCTGTCATGGCCAAGATGACCACGGAGCTCACTGCCATGCCCAAGGCTGAGATTTTGCCGGCACCAAGCCGCAGGAGCTACGTCTCCGGCTGAAGAAGAAAAAGTGAGCGCTCCACAAGCTTCTGACCAGACGAGCAACCATAACTAACATGCAAAAGCCTTGTTGCAGTTTTGCTGCATAAACCCCGGGAGAAAACCACTTGACAGTGCGAGTGCATTGACGTGGCAAAAGTCTTGCCAAAGGCCAGCCGCGGAACCAAGGAATGCGTCTCGCCGGCAAAAGGCACTTCCGGGACCCACGGCGATGAACAATTGTCGTCCATGAAGGACGAGCGAGCAAGTTCCGCTGGGTCCCGCCACCGGAGCCATGGACTCTTGAGGGTAACCAGCAGCCGACGACAGATCGGCTTGCCATCCCCAGAGCACGAACGAAAGCCCTTCGCAGGACGTTGCGTGCTAGGAAGTCGACGGGTTCCGGGGAGGATGGGAACAACAACGAAGGGTCAAGGCAGGAGAGGTGGAAATGCTTGATATTAGGTTGGAGAATTAGCATATAGGCGTCAACCATGATGAGTGCGGCTGTTAAGCTCTACAAGAGGCCGTTTTCATAAGTCCATCCAACGCGATGCCTACGTACGTAGTAAATGGTAAGCCGCCGAGATCGCCTTGAGATCTAAGCTCGAGCCTGTGACTGAACCAGCGCGGGAGATTGGGGGCGTGGAGATGTATGGAAGTGGACATTTGTTCACTTGAAGAGGGCCACCAAGATGTGACTGTCATCTACATGAAGACTGCGCGAAAGGTGTCAATACAAGCTGATTGGGGCCGTACGAAGTACTCGGAGCCGGGTCGTGCCGGCGAGATCGGTAACGGGCGGAGCCTGACGATGGGGGGCGGCGGTAGGCGCAGTAAGCAAGCTAAGGTATTTTTCTACCCCGCCGCGGCTGTTGAGCTACTCTGCCTACCTTCGAGGCATCCATCATCCCACAACATAATCCCGACCACGACACCGAGGTCCTCGATACCCGATTCCTAATAGCCCTACAGTCATATAGTCATTGGATTGCTCGACAGTTGCCCAACATGGCTCGCAAGTTCTTCGTCGGCGGCAACTTCAAGATGTGAGCCCGCGGCTACCCTTCCATGCCCGTGCCATGCTGGCTTGCCCCGCGCCAGCACGTCAAAACACCGCAGCCAGGCGGGTGCTCTGCGATGCGTGGATCGAGGGCTGACGATTGCCTCGCAGGAACGGGTCCATCTCGTCCATCAGGGAGATTGTCAACAACCTGAACAACGCCGTCCTCGACGCCAACGTTGGTACGTCCACTCCACCTCCCACTGCATTGTCCCGACCAGACCGAGACTGACCTCGCCTTGCGCTGCCCTGTGATAGAGGTCGTCGTCGCTCCTCCCTCCCTCTACCTCCTCCTCGTCCGCGATAACCTCCGATCTGGCATCGAGGTGGCCTCGCAGAACGTCTTCAACAAGCCCAACGGCGCCTTCACCGGCGAGATCTCCGTCTCCCAGCTCAAGGACAGCAACATCACCTGGTCCATCCTGGGCCACTCGGAACGCCGCACCATCCTCGAGGAGTCGGACGCCGTCGTCGCCTCCAAGACCAAGTACGCGACTGAGAACGGTGTCGGCGTCATCTGGTGCTGCGGCGAGAGCCTCGAGGAGCGCGAGGCCGGCAAGACCATCGAGGTAGTCAGCCAGCAGCTCGAGGCTCTCAAGGCCCAGATCTCCGACTGGTCCAAGGTCGTCGTCGCCTACGAGCCCATCTGGGCCATTGGCACCGGCAAGGTCGCCACCACAGAGCAGGCCCAGGAGGTGCACAAGGCCATCCGTGACTGGCTCAAGGGCGTGAGCGACAAGGTCGCCGACGAGACCCGCATCCTGTACGGCGGCAGCGTCAACGAGAAGAACTGCGGCGAGCTCAGCAAGCAGCCCGACATTGACGGCTTCCTCGTCGGCGGAGCTTCTCTCAAGCCTGCTTGTGAGTCTTCTCTTTAATCGCATTATCATCCACGTCGCTGACTCGTTCTTGCAGTCATCGACATCATCAACTGCCGGAAGTAAGTCCCTGGCCCTTGTATGGGAGCCAGGATATCTCGAAGAGCACCAAAATGGAGAACGTGAGAGCCTTCAATATTGGAAACAAGACGGAATGACTCATAGAAAATTGCCGTTTAATACCGCTGATGTTTCCCTCGTGATGATGATCGAAGTGGTTTAATGTGACATCTCGTCTCGCTACTCCGTGATCAAATCCAAGCCCTGGATCCCGCAAGTTCCAGCCGCTTTATGCTGCGTAGGTAGCCCATCTTGATACAATTATACGTACACGGCACTTTCATATGCCTGCCCCAGCCCAATTTCACACAACCATGCCCTTGCCGTGATACGGAGACCAGATGCCTGTCACGCTGGGCTTGGTGCTCGTTACAGCCTTATTCGTGCGCTTCAGCTTCTCTCCGCTCGCGTCTCGTAGCAACTCCACCTTCTGGAGAATCTCGTATGGCGACAGGTTGCGCACGCAAATGGGCTTTGTCCGGCCGTTGATGTAGTGTCCGATGATGACGGGGTGCTTGCCGGGTCGGGGGGAGACGGCGAACTCGACTTGCGCGTTGGCGGCGGCGAACTTGGGGAGGAGGGACTTGATGAAGCCGCTACAAAGGGCGAGGTTGTCAGCGATCAAGCTTTTCGAGTGAGGAGATGCCATGGGATACCGACTTCATGCCTCTAGAGCTGCCAGCCCAGTCGCAGTAGTGAAAGTCCATCTTCTTGCACTGGAGGATGAAGGCCCCGAGGCCATCCTGGAACGGTCAGTCTCGCGCAAAATAGAGGAGCAGAATGCGTCCAGCGTACCTGGCCGGTCGAGACGGCTCGCAACGCCTTTATCGTCATCTTAGCCTGGCCGTGCCAATCGATTTCTTCATGATCCGACGACCGATTGAGAGGTGTCTGCCGCGAGCAGTGCCTCAAAAAATCAAGGCTCACAACGGGGGTCGCCCGAAACAGGTTTAGCGCCAGCCGGCACAGCACCGGCAAAACTCAGGGCAGGCCTCGAGGTCTCGATAATTTCGGGCCAACGCGACTGTTCACCACCTCCCGTGTTTCTTCCCGACACCCTCGCAACCCCCCACATCCCACTTCATCGGCCGGCTTTCGTCCGCTCGCCAGCCCAGCTCGCCATCATCACGATCGAGTCGGCGTGGGCGTCTGGTTGGCACGATGACGGACAAGCTTCCCCCAAACCTTCTGGCGCTCTTCGCGCCGCGACCTCCCTTGCGCTGGGTCAAGCCCATCGATCACCCTCCCCAGACGCGCCGAACCAGGGCCATCACTGGTACTGGCCATTACCTGGAGGCGCTGAAGGAGTACAAGGAGACTGACACCTTCACTCCAACCGAGAGCTGGCTCGAAGCACGCGACCGGAAGAAGGTCGAGCGGAAGGAAGCCATCCGGGAGCTTGTGGAGGAGGCGCCAAAGAAATGTCGGTGACCTAGCCAGTGTTGCCAAAGTCCACAAACTGACTGTCCATGTAGTCAATCCCGCAGAAGACCCAAACATTCGTGGCGATGCGCTCTCTACCATGGTCGTTGCCCGTTTGAGCTATGAAGCCGACGAGCGAGACCTGGAAAGACACTTTAACCGTTTCGGACCGATCGAGCGCGTTCGTCAACCCCAGCACCCGTCATCGGGGAATTGTCAGCAGCTAACCTCCTCAACAGATTCGCATCTTCGCTGATACGCACGCACATGAGAAGCCCAACAAGAAGAAAAAGGCTCACAGAGGCTACGCCTTCATTGTGTTTGAACGGGAGAGCGACATGCAAGGTAAACTATTTCTTCCCCGCCAGCGATGGAAAATATAAGCTCCCTCGATGTGCTCTGGAGGTGTGGCCCTCAAGCTTGCCTATCTCCTGAAGTGCATCACGAGACACAGGGGGCCCTCAAGCTTGCCCGTCTCTGCCCCCCTCTGTTACCTTGAACGTCTTTGATCATGGTAAGCACTGCTAACGCCAGCGCCTCCTTGCGCGACGACGAGCAGCCGCCGTGAGAGCCTGTGATGGAGATCGTATCAAAGGCAGAGCTATCAAGACAGACGTCGAACGAGGCCGAACTGTTGTTGGCTGGAAGCCTCGCAGACTCGGGGGCGGACTTGGTGGCCGAGGCTATACCAGAGTCATTCCCTCGCGACCCGTCGGACCTCGTGGCTTTGGAGACGGCTTCCGGGATGGCGGCTTCCGAGACGGCGGCTTCCGAGACGGCGGCTTCCGAGGCGGATTCAGAGGAGGTTTCGACGGTGGTCGACCTCGTGGTGGCGGACGTGGCGGCCGCGGGGGAGGCTTCAGGGGCGACTTTAGCGGCCCTCGAAGCGACAGACCTGGATTCGGCCCGCCCACTGGCGCACCATCTGGCCCAGGATTCGACAGGCGCAACGGCGACCGCAGCTTCTCCGGCCCCAGCTATGATTCCCGAGGTCCTGGACGTTTTGACGACAGAGGAGGCGGCTTCCGAGACGCCGGCCGATTTGGCGACCGCGAAGGTGGTCGTCGCACAGGCAGCAACATGGAACCTATCGGCGGCCGCCGAGAGGGTGGCTATCGCGACAGAGACCGAGACCGCGAGAGGGACAGGGACAGGGAAGGTCATCGGGGCGGTGACAGGGACAGAGGTCGGGATCGTCGGGACTACGACCGACCACGAGACGACGACAGTCGGAAGCGACCGTACGATGGAGCAGGGTATGATGAGTCCCGGAAAGTACCCCGATACTAAGCCACCTAGATGGAAGAGGTGTTGGGCAGCAGCTCTCGCTCTGTTCTCGCCTTATAATTCCACCTCCATGTGGTTGGTGCGTTGAGGGTAAGATGCGACACAGCTTTTGGCAAGCTCGACAGACGTTGCGCGTGTCGTAGCGGCCCAAAATTTCCTTTTGTTCTGGCTTATCGGTTCCTAGGTATGAACAGCATGACCATGTCGTTGCACGGATGGAGCAGTCAGTATCCGTCCCATGAACCGTGGGTAGGCTACAACCAATCGAAAGGAGTCACGAAGGGGGTGAGCAGGGCGGTAACCTTCGCGCAGTCTGTAATTTGTCTGTACTTTGCAGGGTAGGTAGAGATCAAAACGGTATAACCGGCGGATTAACTGCGAAACCACAAATTTTGAGGTAAAGTCTGAGGTAAGGCACCCTTGTCCTACTGACCATGGTTAATTACGGTGGGCCGAGGAAACGTCCTGGCCGACGCTACGAGAGCAACGGTGAGTGCGAGTGCGAGCATAGGTCCAGCGGACCCTTGTACAGTACAGTACAGTACGTCATCTTACTTGAACAAGGAGCCTGATGTTTATGTATGTAAGTGCAGTGGCTTTTGTGACTGTCATCCGATGGGGTTCTTTAGAAAACATGATGCATGCCCGCAAAATTATCCCACGACCTATGAACGCCGAGAACCTTGAAATCCATGCCCGGTATCAGCCTTGCGAAGAGAATCTCCCTCCAACCAAATGTTCAAACGTTTTCTTCCTTCCTTCCATAGCCCTAGATCATCTCGTCTACGCCATCCATGGCGGAGGGATCGACCTCTGTAACCTCCCCGCTCGCCGAACTCCAGTAGCTGTGATGTGTTAGTGGGTTGGACGTGGGGCACGAATGAGGTCGACTTACGCCAGAATCTTGACTCGGWACTCGCTTAGGCAGACGCCAAAGAGCTTCAGGAGCCTCGTCTGCCTCGAGTCCAGCACGTCGCCCTCCTTGCAGACAATGTACCCCTCGCCCTCGCCGCTCTCGTCGCCCAAGACGACCTTGCCCTTGACCATGCGGGTCGGGACGCCTAACCTCCTGAGCTCGGGCTCGATGCTGTGCTCCAGAGCAACGTCGTGCTCGGCGGGGACCTCGCCGGCGGTGGCGTAGACGACGCCGGGCGGGATCTTGAACTGCCTGCTCGCGGTGACGCCGGCGCGCGCAAAGTCGACCTTGGCGATGCCCTCAAAGTAGTCAAGGATGGCCTGGGCGGGCCGATTGGTGAGCAGCAGGCCGACGGTGCCGGTGAGGTACTGGGTCAGGTCGTCGACGCCCGGGGTGACGGCCTCGGAGGGGCTTTGGCCGAGGGCCTTGGCCATGAGCTTGGTCTTGCCGAAGAAGAGGCGGCAGTCGGACAGCTCGTGGCGCACATCCTTGAGGTAGTTGTTGCGCATGTTGTCGACGCTGAAGACGAAGCAGTGCTGGTACTCGGGGACGGCGTCGCGGATATTCTGGAAGAGCTTGTCCTTTTGCTCGCGCGTCTTCTTGGTCACCTGCGTGAGGTTGAAGACCTTAGCGCGCTTGGACTTGGGCATGGCTGCGGTGTGTATGCGTATGTGTTATTCCTCGAAATGGACAGAGGCGTATATCTTCAATTGGACACTCTGTACGATGCGGTCGACGATCGGTCGGGGTTGTAGAAAATTTAAAATAAAAAAAGCGACGAGCTAGAGTTGCGGCAGTCTGGGTCTTGATAAGATTGTGGAAAATTTCGAGGCAAACAACTTTTTTGGAAGTGACGAGACCCCGCAGTCTCAATGGGTGGTGTGGTCCAGGGGTCCAGTCAACAGCCAAACGACGTGAGATCTTCAGCGAGCCACTCCGTACAAGGTATTTACATTTGCCGTCTCTCGCCGAGTTTAAATGCACAGTCTAAAGGAGAGTTCGTTTGAGTACTTGCCTTGGATAATGCATGCGTTGGGTGCTTCAATACCGTAGCTGAAGTCCTAAACGGCGGATTGTTGTTCTCCAGTCATAAATACATACAGAGTATTGGGGAACCTGAGAGTGCGCATGCTGTGGAAGAACAACACCCGGTAATTACCAATAAAAGCAAAATTCCCGCGAATTTATCGTCGCAATCGTGTTTTTATGATACTTGACAATCTACGGAGTACCTGCGCCATCTGTGCCTCTCAATTGCCGAGTCGCAGCCCTTGGCTTTGTTGCTGCAGGTTGTGAACTGGGCCAACGGCGGGAGCTAACCTATACAGCGCACTGATGGTACAGCTTGATACCGGGTACCTAAGGTACCTACCTAGGCACTAGAGAAGAAGCCGCTTCTCTGATTGAACAATTTTTTGAGAACAAGGCCAATCAGCACCGTGATGGTCAGTAAAGTGTGTACACTCTACCTGGTCCTGAGCCGTCTTGCTGTTGTAGTACGGGGCAGAGGTCAGGTACGATGTGAGTACAGGGTACTTCGCACAACAGAACATGGCGCGCCTGCCCGGGAAAACCCTCCCTGCATCGCATAATTCCGTTCCGAACTTCGCAGCGTACCCTGGCTTGGCACCACCTCAACCTTAGGGCGCACGGACCAACTACCCTTTTGGCGATGACCACCCATTGTGTTATTTTTTCCTGGCTCCCCTTCCATCACCCACAAAGGCCAACGGCATCTAGGTCATTGCACTCCAACATCCCTCCTCTCTCCTCCATCCGCCCGATCAGACCAGGCAGAGGCTCTCCATCCCTCCAACACCTCAGTATCCTCAGTCGCCTCTCCGCTCGCGATACCCGCATCTCCCCTGGCCTTTCTCTCGCCAGCTCCTCCCAACCAACACCTTTGTCATCAGGTGCCGACTACCCCATCCGACTTCATCTCCCCCGGAGCCACCCGTTGCGAGATATTGCGGCCCAACCTGTCACAGCGGCCCTTTGATCAACGCGCTCTGCCCCAGACTCTCTTCGCACCGATACCTCCTTTTCGGTGCGATTACGGCTCGTGTCATTCGTGCCCTCGTCCCGTCGCGCATCTCGAAACCTCCTTACGTCTTTCACCTTTGCAGAGAGGGCAACCATGGCGACGAACGGTAACTTCGTCCACCAGGAGCAGTACAAGAGCTCCACCGAGAAGTACCCTGCCGCACCAGCCTCCGTCGATGCCGCGAGCAATGCTACGGGGAACAGCAACCTCTCCAAGGATGAGGTCGGCTGGTACTTTGTCGAGCAGTACTACACCACACTGAGCAAGTCTCCCGAGAAGCTCCACGTATGTCACATTCCGCATTCCTCCAGTGCCACCCGCGGGAGCCCAACTGACTTCGTTGCCCCCCAGCTCTTCTACGGCAAGCGCTCTCAATTTGTCTACGGTCTTGAGGCCGAGGTTGCCAACGTGTCCGTCGGCCGCCAGGTATGTCATATGTATTTGCTGCGATCTCTCGTGCTCTGCGCTGACGCTTGCACTCCCAGGCGATCCAAGAGCGCATCAAGCAATTGGACTTCCAGGACTGCAAGGTCCGAGTCTCCAACGTTGACTCCCAGGCATCCTTCGATAACATCGTGATCCAAGTCATTGGTGAGACATCCAACAAGGCTGCGGAGCCCAAGAAGTTTGTCCAGACCTTTGTTCTTGCACAGCAGCCCTCCGGCTATTTCGTCCTCAACGATATTTTCAGATACATTGATGAGGAAGGCGATGATGAGATTGTCGAGCAGGCTGCGGACGCCCCCGTTGCCGAGGAGCCGGTTGCCGCTGCCGCCGCCCCCGTGGCTGATGATGAGCCCGTGAAGGAGAAGGAGGCCGCCGGGGAGGATACCATCAATCTGGACGCCGACGTTGTGGAAGAGAAGCTCGAGGAGGTTAGCAAGGCCGAGGTCACTGTCAACGGAGGCGAGGCTCATGCCCCCGCCGACGAGGAGACTAAGCAATCTGAGAACGAGGCCGAAACCGTTCCAGCTGCTGACCCGGATGCCACTGCTCTCGAGCTTGCCGAGGAGGATGCCAAGGACATTGAGGTTCCCCATGAGCCCAGCCCGACCCCGGTGTTGAAGTCAGCACCCCAGGCCGAGGCCGTTGCTGCGGAGCCCCCGGCGCCGGCCAAGCCTATGACCTGGGCCAGTCGCGCAGCGGCAGCTGCTGGTCCCCGACCGGTTGTTCCTCTCCCCAAGACTGCCACCCCCCCGGCCCAGAGCCAGAGCCGAGCGCCTGCTCCTGCGCCTGCTTCTGCGCCTGCTTCTGCGCCTGCGCCTGCTGCTGCTGCTGCTGCTGCTGCTCCTGCTCCTGCGCCTACTGCTGCGCCTGCTGTTGCTCCTGCTTCGGCGGCTACTCCAGCGGCCGCTCCGGCCTCTACTACGGCTGCTGTTGTACAGCAGACGAGCACACCAGCTACTGCTACCGAAGCTCCTGCCAAGGAGTTGTCCGGATGGCAGACTGCAGGTGCCGATTCAAAGCGCCAGAACCGACCCCAGTCGATCTCGGGCAACATTGGTGAGAAGGAGGGCACGATGGGATACGTCAAGTATGTCACGGAGAAGGTCCAGGACGCGGACCTCCGAGGCGCCCTGGCTGCTCACGGCGAGCTGACTTACTTTGACATCAACCGCCACAAGGTATGTAACTTTGGCTTTCTGCTTGTGGATCTGGCGCAGTCCGCTGACCCTTTCCTTATAGAACTGCGCATTCGTCGAGTACAAGACCGTCGAGGGTTATCAGGCCGCCGTTGCGGCTAACCCTCACACCGTTAACGGCGAGAACATTGTCGTGGAGCCCCGTCGCCCCAAGTCTACGGCTTACGGAGGTAGCAACTACGGATCCGGCCGAGGTAATGCTTCGGGACGCGGACGAGGTGGCTTCGACGGCAACCGCAGTGGAGGACAGGGCAACTCGCGGGGCAACTTTTCCGGCCAGAACCGGGGACGTGGCGGCGTGCCCCGTGGTCGCGGCGGCGCGTCGCAGGCCAACAATGCCTAGGTGAAGCATGCAAGGCCGACGGCACTCGCGAACTAGGACACAATATGGTTGGGAGTTGCGGCGGGACGAGTCAGTTGTGGTCGCGTATCGGTTACGTCAACGAACATTCTGGACATAACTGGGCGTGGACATGAACGGGACGAGAAGGAGGAAGGCAAGGAAAAGACGAGATGAGAGACAGGTAATTGGAGTTTTGAGTTGGGGCCGGAGCCACGTTCGGAGCCGGCGCCGGCGCCAAGGTCGGGATTGCATCGGGTTTTGATTCTCGCTGTTGTTTTCTCACTGCATTGCGCTGCTTCATCTGCATCTGGTAACAGGACAAGCGGGCTGGCTCTTGGAGAGAGCGCCCTTGAGGAACGGGCTCGTCGAAGGCTACGGCTGGGATTCAGTAATTCGAGGGGGCAGTATGGGATAGAGAGGGGAAGGGCGGGGTGTATATTTCCAACTGGGTATGAGGGACGATGACGAAAACAACGATCACGTCGGCACGATGGCGGAGATGTTGTCGACGCAGATGCGCCGAAGAGGTGAAAAGCAACGAGCCAATGGTCTAGTGTGCCTGTACTTTATGGCTGTGATGGTACTGGTCGAGCAGTGTGTGGCTGTGATGGTACTGGTCGAGCAGTGTGTAGAACAGATTGACGAGCCTTGGGGGGAGGCGAGGGTCCGGTAGCACTCCGTAAAGTAATTGATGTACAGTACTCGATACCTACGTGAGGCATGCGACGACAGAATAAGACTGCCGTGGAAGACTGCCGTGGAAAGAGCCTGTATTAGGGAACATGCAGACATGTCAGAGTGCCGCAATTGTTGGGCGTGTCCGGAGCCTGCTGATAGGGGACAGCCGACGGCGGATGGGGTTGCGGATGGCGGCGGGACAACTGCGTCGACGGAGCTCCGAGGCACCGGGATGGGGGCGACAAACAAGCTGGCGGAGAGGAGCCACGGGAGCAAGAAGGACCTTTTGTTGTTCGAGTCTCCAATGGTATGGGCTTGACAGGGCGGGTTGGTTGBTTGAGGAGGCTGGCTGGGGATGAAACGAGAGGCAGTGCAGTGCAGTGCAGTGCAGGTAAAGAAGACACGGCTAACGAGAATTGTCATGTGTAACCAACTTTACGGAGTAGTTTTGCCAGTCAGCCAGCAGCCAACGGCTTTGAGATGGATCTGGCCGACGCATGCCCGGCGTTGCAGCGTCTTCTGGAAGCAGTGGAGCCCCGCGCACACAGTTCCACCAGCCAGCTTGTGCTTTGTTGCTCAGAGTCTTCAGCACGAGGGGCGTGAGGTCTGGTGGGGATGATGGGCATGAACCCCTGCTGGCTTGTCCCTGCACCGGAAGAAGGCCGCGTGCCGAACATCCGAGGACCAAACGACGCGCAAGAGCAGCGGCGGCCTTGGCAGTGTCTGCGAGCCTGGGAGGCAGAAGGAATGTCAGCGGAGGCGGGAGGCCGTTTTGCGTGGGCAGAAGAGAC